>CM076658.1:20485392-20670615 GCA_038496675.1 Rachycentron canadum
ATATATATATATATATATATATATATATATATATATGATATAAAGACTGACCAGAAGCCTTTTAGCTGCTTCACGCAGGTATCACAGGAGGAGAGCATTCAATAGACACAGACTTCCTGCTATTAATACAACAGACTGATATATTCTGATGTTGTTATTCTATGATACAATGTCTGGAGAAACCAAGTGATGGGAATAAGTGATAAATAAATGCAGCTTGTCCTGAAGCACAGCTCAATTTCCAGTATGATACTGGGACAATGTTCCACTACAGTCGTCTTCTCATAGAAATTCTCACCTAACATCCACACACATGCATTTTAAAGCCACAATGACCAGGTGACTGTCTAGTGTGTCGCTTTAAATGGCCAACTGTGAACAGTGTTGTCACTCAGGGCCCACACTTGTGTTAAAGCTCTGGATGAATAATAATATATAAAGAAGTGAAGTGAATGCATTTGAACCTTTCATCAGCGCCTCAATGTAGCTACAGTATTTGCATTTGGGTGAGTCAGGAGAGCATCACTCTGACTTACTGGAGGCCCAGGAAGACCCTGCAAACCAGTGAAACCTCGATGTCCTTTCTGTCCTCTCTCTCCATGATCACCCAGGTCACCCTTATCTCCTCTTGGTCCTTGGGGTCCCTGAATTAAGAAAGGTTAACACATTTTATATTAGTTTTGAAGGTGATATCTTCTCATTGTGTTTCTAGGCTAATATCAGCTGCAAAGATCATGTGAATCTATCATTTTCAAGTCATTTACAATCATCCAGTGCTTGCTAAATCTCGAGTAATGATAATTCCCACAATCTCAAGGTGTTTTAAGTTGGATATTAGAGACTCACCACTAATCCTCTCTTTCCAGCTGAGCCAGGTGGACCAACAGGTCCTCTGGAACCCTGCAAATGAGGCAAATCATTACATGGCCCTCGGGGAGCACAGACTTATGCCAGCATCGAAGAGCTCCAACTCCCTATTATACCCAAACACATAATTTCTATCACTTCATATTAAATCGAATTATGTTCCAACTTGCTCTCGGGGGTGAAATCCAGTCCACCTTCAGAAAGTACTCATGTTCATAGTACGTGTGTGTATGATTAATCTATTATGTATTATTAGTCTCTTGTATTACTGCCATCCTGCTGATAGACACTAACTCCCACACAGAACAATGAAAAAGTTCACTTACAGCCTCTCCTCTCTTTCCTGCATCACCTGGGGCACCAACAGGACCTGGAGTGCCTGGAAGTCCCTGTGGACCAACCAAGCCCTCTGGACCAGAATCTCCTCGGTCTCCCTAGAGAAGCGATACCTGTTAAGTCACTTGAAATATGCAAAAACAACACAAAGCTCACATTTCTTTTTGTGTCTTACTCTTTGTCCGAGCATGCCGTCTTTGCCTGGTGGGCCGTCAGATCCTGCAGGGCCCTGGTGAGCACATGAAAACACCTCTGTAAATATCATAGAAATGCTGGTAATGTTGCTTGAAAACCAAAACGAATTCAAAGCTTGGACTTACATCAGGACCAGGATCACCACGAGGTCCATTAGCACCAGGAGCACCAACTGGACCTGGGGGGCCTTTATCTCCAGATGGTCCTGTGGCTCCCTGTTTTCCTGGTGGGCCCTAAGAAAAAGAAACAGGTAACTCACGATTCAGCACAGAACCATTCCTCTTGCTAGACACTGATCAAAGACACAGTAGAGTTCCCTGTTAATTATAGAAGTAAATTAGAGGTTACATGACACTCATGCACCGAATAATCAGGGCAACAGTGATACAGACCGCTGGTCCTGGAAGACCTGGCATCCCACGCTCTCCTCTCTGACCAGGAAGACCCACAATGCCTCTCTGTCCTGTAGTTCCAGCTGGACCTGGAGGACCATCAGGACCCTAAAGCCCAGGTCACCACATTATATAAAGTATAATTTTGTTTCTTACAGTTGTTCAATTTTGAAATTTTCATTTGTGGTCCCAGTCTATATCAAACTAGCTGTATGTTATAACCAGTTTACCGTGGGCCCATCCTCTCCAGAGTCTCCTTTGTCTCCTGGGCTGCCAGGTGGTCCAGCTGGACCTCGCTCTCCCTGTCTCCCAGGAGGTCCATGGTCTCCACGAAGACCAAGAGGTCCCTCTTTTCCTGGAGGTCCAAGGGGTCCGGGTTCTCCAACTGGGCCCTGACAGGAGTGGTTAGAGTCATGAGATAAATCTATATGTAGGTAGTGCACACCTCCTTATTGGGTGAAGATGCTGATTGACTGCATTTTGTTCTACTGTACTTTACAGTAGCTACAGTGACTGCTATCCTTCCTGAACTTGGGAGACTCACAACAGAGCTGAGTGCTGATGTCAGGTACTAACCCTATATCCTAAACCCTAAACTCTTATGAATCCTACCCCTTCGGGTGCAGTTAAAAAAACTAAAGTCACAGTTCATTTCCATATCCAACTTTTAACAGAGAATAATGTCCACACAAGGTTTTACTTCAGTGACAGTAACAACAGTACATGCATGGCCATGGTGTAAATGGTTATTTGCTGTTTGGAGGAATTTTATCAAATTCTGACTTGAGATCAGATGCTGCTCCTTTTCAATCCTCAGATCATTTCTAGCTCATCCCCTGGATATGTTTTCATACTTACAGTTGGGCCTGGTGGTCCGACTCTTCCTGCAGATCCAGGGAAACCAGTGGGCCCCTGGGAGCAGACAAGTGATATAAGGTGATCAGAGAGCTCTTTATCACTCAATGCAATGTCTAGATGAAACAGTTTAGGGGGATGATACTGTTCCTGTTTTACCCCTGTAATTTTAAAATTATCTTACCGGTGCACCCTGTGTTCCTCTTCCACCTTTCAGTCCAGCAACACCGACTGGCCCCTAAAAAAACAACACTCCATCAGACATCCATCAGCAGCACATCTGCAAAACACTGAAGCTAACTTCTTTGCAGCAAACAGATATGTTTGATGACATGGTATCAAGTGACTAGAATGTGATTTTAAACATATTGAGAGCCTTTTCCATGATGTGTATTTATGTTTGAAACTCACAGGAGGTCCATGAGCCCCAGCCAAGCCTTGAGGTCCTGGTGATCCAGCATCTCCTTTCTGACCTGGCTCTCCAGGCTCTCCCTTGACTCCAGGTTGACCATCAGGACCCTGTAAAGTGTAGGTAATATTGGAAAACATTGATCAATAACAGCTAATTACATGAATGAATAGTTTCAGGAAACCAGGCTGAGGGGTGTTGTAACTACTTACAGGGGGTCCAGCAAATCCAACTGCACCAATTGGTCCAGGGTCACCTCTTGCTCCCTGTGGCAAAAGACACATTTAATATCAAATCACTGTGTAATAACTTATCCCTAATGTACTACAACACAATAAGCAAAAAAGATTGTGTGAGTGTGGACGTTGAAAACACTGGCCAGGTCTACTCACAGGCATTCCTCTGGATCCTGGAGGTCCAGGTGGTCCTTTGGGTCCAGGTTCACCCTGCAAACATGTCACACTTTTACTGTCACTGATTCATTTATCTGCACTGTCCTGGGAACTGGCGCTTCCAGAAAACAACTTCACTTAGCAGCTTTTTAAAAGAAAAAAAAAAAAAAAAAAAAACGCTATACCTTCTCACCACTGGGTCCAGCAGGTCCTAGTGGGCCAACAGGACCTGGGGCCCCCTGTTGACAGAAAAGAAAAATGGTTGGAGACATCCGCTCATCACTGGTACCAGTAACTTGTACAGTCACGTCTGTGGACATGTTTCTCTGAACAAGCTGTGACATGCCTCCATTATCAGATGGAGATTTTTTTGTCTTAAAAGAATCAAACATCTTTGTTCATGAGTTGAGGCTAAATGTGTTTTTGCACTGAGTGAGACATAGTTTACTTACTCTTGCACCATCATTTCCGGGTGTGCCTTCGGATCCTTTCTCACCAACTGCTCCCTACAGACAGCAAAAGATAAGAGAGGGTAAGACACCTTTATTCAGCAGAGCGCGAGCCAGAGAGAGAGAGCACAGACCAGAGCAACTGACAGATTATTGAGGCACTTTTACAAAGCATCATCTTTTTCTAACCTTTACAAATGAACATTTTGGAGTAAAGATACATCACTTATGAAATGTAATTCAAAAATCAAGAATTAACAATATCAAAAGAAAATAATGACAAACTTACTCTGTCACCTTTAGGCCCAGGAGGACCAGAGATGCCCCTCTCTCCTGGCATTCCCTGAAGACCTGGAGGACCCACATCACCTAGTGCACCAGGGGGACCGGGGCTACCCTTCAGTGACAAACACCAAGGTTACTCTTTTTTTTCAGTGGTGTGAACTGTTCAACACTTTTCATGATAACATGCTGTGCTGTGCCACTGCAGAAGTACCTTTGGCCCATCTGGACCAGGTGCACCGGGGATTCCTTTAGGTCCCTGCAGACCAGTTGGGCCCAGTTCTCCTCTCTCCCCGGGAATTCCACGCTCACCCTGCAGAAAAGATGTCGTCAGAGTCACAATCTACCTCAGAGCGACTGAAATTAATGTACTCATCACTGGGACATTCACTTACCCTTGGTCCAATCTGACCCACAGCACCAAGCTCTCCTGGAATACCCTGGAAATAACAAACAGTCCAGACTGAATCCTGATCACTGTCAGGCTCCACATATGACATTTCATTTAAATCGTGCGTGTTAGGACACTTAACTACATCCATGTGTTAATGTGGTGATAGTGCTGAAAGTAAGATTTAAAGCTTTTGTCACACTCACTTGATCACCTGGTTTTCCAGGTTCTCCAGGGGGACCTTGATTTCCAGGCAAACCCTAAGAACATACAAGGCCAGTTAAAAATGACTATTTTAAAATAAATTCAATGCATTTCTATGTTGAAACAACATTCACGTCCTGTTTCATAACCAGCCAATTACCTACCTGGAATCCATTTACACCTGGAGGTCCTTGCTCTCCTCTGTCTCCTGCTACGCCCTGTGAGAGGAGACATTAATGTCTCAGTCACTTTGATGGCAGGGGAGGTAGAGGTGGGGTGTTGGAGGAGGGAGGTGGGGTGCAATTTATGTAACAAAAGAGAAAGCAGACACTTACGGAGGGCCCGGGGGGACCAGCAGGGCCAACTTCTCCATCTTTTCCAGGAGGACCCTGAAAACAGAGTGACAATTAAAATCCTGTCCCTTCTACATCTGAGAGGCACCAGTCTGCCTGATCAATGAGGGAAGATAATACATTATTATTATACATTACTGAAGCCAGTTCAACAGACCATGAAGAACATGCTGTCAGTAAATGCAGTGTGGTCATTATGCTAAAATATAAACTGGATTCTTGCTGTGCTCAGTACTGACAGGGCTGTGTCTGGACATGTATGTATGTATGTAAACTTATTTTGTCATTCATAAATAGCACTCACTCTTTGACCTGGCACTCCAGCTGATCCTTGTTCACCTGTCTTTCCCGGGTCACCCTTTGAAGGTAAAATAGTTTACAATGAGAATCAGAACTGAAGACAAACAGTCTGATCAGACTAAAAAGAGTCTGACTCTGCAGTCTTACGTTGAAGCCCTTGGGGCCTGGTACTCCCATGGTTCCTGCGGGGCCTCTGTTTCCAATGGACCCTGCTGGGCCTGGACGACCATCCTCACCTGGGGCACCCTTCATAACAAGCAAACCATACTTTGACTTAACTACTACTGATAATTTATCATACCCTTAAAATTAACTGGTTGTGCCTGTAATGACAACCAGTGAACAATATGCGAATATTGAACACTGTGACCTACCAGTGGTCCTGGCTTGCCTTCTGCCCCCTGGACTCCAGGGGTACCAGTAAGACCCTTTGGAAAACAGATCAAAAAGGTAATTAATGAAAGTTGGAGAGATAGAAATAATCATAGTAAATCATAGTGAATTAACAGATACTAAAGCTCAAAAGTAAAATATTAAGCTCTTCAGTGTTACCCTTGCACCTGGTAGACCAGGTTCTCCTGTGCGGCCAGGGTCTCCTAGAGAACCTTTGGGCCCTGGTGGCCCAGATGTACCACGATCTCCTTGAGCACCCTTTAGGAAGAAAATACTGACAATTAATTTTTTGATGTTTATGTCGTGTTGCTGTGCATGTTGTAAAAGAGACCAGTTTCAAGAACCAGTGAATCTAAAACATACTGTACCTTAGGTCCTGGTAGTCCATCAGCACCAGGGAATCCTCTGTTACCAGGAGCGCCCTATAAAACACATCAAATTAACACAACACAACTGTACCACCACATGTGACAGGGAAAACCACCAGAACTCATCCATCATTCATACTGTCTTTATTATGTGCAGGGTCATTTGGGGGGGCAGTCTATGGTCAATTTAGACTCTCCGGTTCACCTAATTTTGGGCTATGGCAGGGACCCGGCGCACCAGGAGGAAACTTAACAGACTTCACACAGAAAGGCCACAGCTGTCTGGGATTCAGCTCAGGACCTTCTTGTGGTGAGATGATGATGCTAACCACCATATTTACCATTATTCATGACTCAGTGTATTGCCTGCATTTGTAATGTCACGCACTCATTGGCTAAAATGTTTCATCACTGCAATGAGCCCTGTCCCCAAAGTTCAGCTCTCTAACTGACGAATGTTGATTAATGTTACAAGAAAGGATGGTGACTCACTCTCTCACCAACAGGACCAGGAGGGCCGACAGACCCGGAGTCTCCACGCGGTCCTCGTTTTCCTTCCTCACCCTGAGGTCCAATCACTCCCTGAGAGCCTGGTGGACCCTAGAAGGCAAACACACAAGCCAGAATATGTTTGAGACCAAGAGGCAAGTCTTGCTTATTACCTTTTTCCTTCTCATTGGAGACGTCTAATGAATAGAATAATTCATTTTATATGTTTGGAAATTTATATTTCATTAATGTGAATAATACTGGATGTCTCATAGAGCAGAATCAAAGGTCCCATAGATATATCTATCTATCTATCTATCTATCTATCTATCTATCTATCTATCTATCTATCTATCTATCTATCTATCTATCTATCTATCTATCTATCTATCTATCTATCTATCTATCTATCTATCTATCTATCTATCTATCTATCTATCTATCTATCTATCAGATCAGATCTGGGTCCTGTATTGATACTGTGAAAGTATCAAAGGTCTCAGTCCACAGAGAAATGCTCACAGCCTGTTTTCAGAAACTGAGCCTTAAAACTAACGTCAGGACTTCTGTCACTTTGTGATGTCACAACAAAGCAGACGCTGCCCTCAAACCTTTTGGTTTCTCAGAGTGCTTTACCTGAAATCTGCTATATTCTTATTGGATCACTCAGAAAAGAGTCAGCCAATCAGAGGAGGGGTGCCTCTCTTCTGACTGGCTGACTGTTCTCATCGACCTGTTACAAGGGCTCCTAAGGAAAGACTGAGAGAGGAGATATAAAACTCCACTTGGTTTTTGGTTCTTAAATGCACAAATATATCTTTTCATTGATAGCAACACTTTAAATAAAACACATATGGGACCTTTAAAATCAAGCTATTTCTGCAGCTACATTTGAAGCTTACGGATTCTCCTTTGGGTCCAGCCTCTCCTTTAAATCCTGCTACACCAACATCTCCCTGTAACACAAACATTCAAAATGTGTAGTGAAGATTTTGAAAAGATGCAGCAATTAAAAGCAACAATTTTCTAAACATAAAGCCAATTTACCAGTTGTCCTTTGATACCGGGCTGGCCAGTGCTTCCCTGAGGTCCTGGTGGGCCAGGAGGTCCAGGATGGCCGCCTTGACCTTGCGGACCGAGATGACCCTGTGAATAGAGAGTCATGTTATGTGTGACCTCAGTGCATTCATTTTATAGTTACTAATAATACAGAGAGCAGGTTGTTAATTTACTGTGAACTTACCACTGGACCTTTGGTACCTGTGCCACCATCTGTACCCATGGGTCCCTTTGAACACAAAAGTTCTCCAGTTAGATCATGAGCAATGCAGGGCAATGTGAGTAGATGTTTAGTGCTAGTGATAAACTACACAAACTGTCTGCGACACATTATCATTACACTATGTGATGTTTCAGATCAGAAACATTAAAAACCTCTTGTTGTGTAGTATGTGATGTGCAAACAGTAATATAGCATGACATTAACCCTCAGGCCAACTGGTCCTGATCTGCCCTGATGACCAGTCTCTCCTCTCTGTCCCTGTGGGCCCTCAGGACCTCGGACTCCTGTGGGGCCAGGTTGTCCCTTTGGAAAATAATCACAGTACAATTAACAAACAGAAAAGTCACAATAACACATTTAGTTTTGAATTTGAACAAAAACAATTAACAGTAATAGGTCCTAATTTAATAAAAGCTAACAATAATAGCAAATAAGACAATGAAGAATAAATTGTGTTAATTGTTAGAGCCCATTATTGTGAGACTATAATGTAGGTAAGGTGTTTTTTCTGTACTTGCCTTCATTCCTGGGGTTCCTGGATATCCAGGTGGACCACTGAGACCCAAAGGACCCTGTTAAACAAACAGCAATGAAAAGATTTTAATGGAGAAAACAGATGAGTCACCAAGCATCCTGGTGGTGCAGGGATGGGAGAGTACAGCTGCTTTGTCAAAATCACTACCATAAGTGAAATTTGCACGATCAGCCTTATTAATGAAATGTTAATATTCACATCTAAGAAGAATTATTTTTTTAAACAGGTGATGAATGGTGCCCAGCCTTTCTTTTCTAGATCCACCTCTACATGCTCATGAATGCTATTTTGGTTATTAGTGTTTAACTACATGACAGTGAAGATGTAGACTTACCATTGGACCAGGTTTTCCAACATTACCAGGTGGCCCACGTTTGCCCTAAAAGACAAAAACGTTTTTTTCATGAAATAACCAACAAACAAAACATACAAATATCTTTTAATTCCAAATGTTTGATATCAGTGACACTAAAATGTTAACACGATAGTAGATGTTGCTGTTGTATATTATCCTGATATCATCCTTACCGCTATGCCACCAGGTCCAGAGCGTCCTCTCTCCCCTGGCATCCCAGCAGGACCCTGTCATACACAGGCAGTGATAAATTACAGCTGTCCTCCATTCACAGCCATAATAAACTATATCTGTTACCCTAGGTTACTTATGACTGTCAGACTTCCTTAACCATCCATTAACTTTTGAGACTATAACTCACCATGGGCCCAGGTGCTCCCATTGGACCAGGGGGGCCCGTGGCACCCTAGAAAACCAGAGACAATGTATTTATTTATTTACAGGAGGACAAGATGTTTTATGGGCCTCTTTGTGAGGCATGTATAATCTAACCAACAACCAATCCAAACCAACTGAAAAAATAAAAAATAAATAAAATTCAAAACATGGTTCATTTATACCTTGGACCCAACAGCTCCAGTTTCTCCTTTTTGGCCGTTAGGTCCAGCGTGGCCCTATGAACGAGAATTAAACCACCCAGAGAAGTTAAAGACATTCACTGCTATTTGCGGTGGAACCATGAATGTTTATTTTATATCTCAGTAACATGTCCATAAATGTAAATACTCACTCTGTGACCCTTCAGTCCAGGAGGTCCAGGAGTACCAGGAAACCCTCTAGAACCCTACAATATGAACAGCACCGTGAGTTTTATCAGCTCAGGGCTCTTAAACAAGAAACAGGAGATCACAAAATTCATCTGTGTGGTGACATGATGCATATGCAGAGGTGCAGAGACTTACTGCTGAACCAGGGAATCCAACTTCTCCAGAGTTTCCTGATTTGCCTGCTTCTCCCTGTGTGAGGATGTGACAAGAACATATCACACACGGATTTGAAATCAGTGCCACCTACTATCAGTTTTCTTCTCTCTGGTTTTTGTGTTAGTAGAAGGAGGATCTCAACAGTGGCTACAGCGGAGAGAGTGTAGAGCTGGAGCCTTGTTTCACTGTGGTAGGTAGATCTGACTCTTCTACAAATATAGGGACACCCGCCCTCATGAAATCTGAGGTCTTTGCTTTTCTCTTGAACTTGAACGTTTAGAGACACAGACTCTTCTCGTTGGCTTCAACATGTAGTCTCTTATTTTCTCTTATGAACCAATGAAAGGAAGGAAAGAAAGAAAACTGTTGTACAGCATCTTTAAATAATATATTTGGATTTAAAGGAGACTCAACCATCTGTCAATCTGCAATGGAAAATGGTGGTTCGTAATTATAATAGCACTCTAAAGTCTGACAGTTCACGTAATGTCTGTGATTGTACTCTCTGTCTTTGTGTACTCTAATTGTCAAGTGGCTCCAGGATCCTCCACTTCAAAGCGTTATGAATAAAGATGGGTCTGTCAGACTGTGGGAAATAGTAATGATCAGTGATTTACACTCAGCTGCACGAGGATGGAGCCTTTTCTCACTTTACAGTGCAGCAGACGTATGAGATTGTAACGACTGATTGTTCATGAAACGCCGCAGTTTGTTGTAGTAGGACTGAATGTGATTGTGTCATGACAGACAAAGAGCACAGAGCTGACTTACATCTTCACCTGGTTTCCCTGGAGGGCCCTCAGTGCCCCTCTGACCAGTTGGACCCTGAAACACACAGTCAGATTGTAAACATCCAGGAATCAAATATAATGAGGCCATCCAACTGTCTTAATGTATTAAGTATATTAGTTATGTTTTACCATATGTCCTGGATCTCCAACCTCTCCAGGGGGTCCTTGTGGTCCAGCTGGACCCTTAGAGGAGGGAGGGAAACAATATAATATTCAACATATATTTTCAAAAACTAAAGTTTCATCAGTGCTTGTTGCGCAGTGTGAATCTAAGTTTGTTGAAGGTGTTGTGTACTTACAGCATGACCATTTGGCCCTGGAGGTCCTCGTGCTCCAGCCTCTCCCTAAAATAAAAAAATTGAAAATTATGTAAAGTCATAAAGTCATGGACACAGTTCGACCTAAAATCACATTAAAAGAGAAGTCACCACATGGAAACAGATGGTGGTCGACTCAGTGGATGTATGGATTCATTCTAATTCTCATACACACAAAAATACACAAGTGCAACACACTGTATCTGTGCTTAAGTCTGACTATGGTGCAGGAAGACGCCATAAAAGTCTGTTTAATTCAAAATTAAATGAAGCTCATTCATTGTAAAACTTCACCAAAGTTACATTTTACATCTTCAAAAGTTTGTTTAGAAGAATTACACCAAAAGTAAAACCAGATTAAACATCTTCTTGAATAAAGTTCTTTCTAATTAAAACAAGAGTAAATTAACCCTAATCTGAAGTCAGTATCTTGCCAACTGTGAGAGCTAGAGCGTCTTCTTTAAAATGGACTGAATCGCTTCAATCGTTTCATTCTCTAAAATGGCGACAGAATCTTTCTCATTTACAGTTTCAGCAGCTTGATAATCAGCATGTTGCCTCGGTCTTGCTCCTCTTATAATGGTGTTTAAGGACAGTGTTTTTGCAACATTCAGCCACTTCCTGTATTTGATCCAACATGTCTGCTGAGGCAGTGTGTGTGTGTGTGTGTGTGTGTGTGTGTGTGTGTTAGTGGTTAATGGGTCCAAAATTCCAGAGGTTTCATTGCACCAAGCGACTTCTGGAGGAACAACACACGATATTACATAATATTCACGTTTCAAGGAGAACGCCACTTGTCATGGTGAGTATTATCCACACAGCGACAATTGCACAATGTCATATATGTGGTGTAACTCTGGTTAAAAAAGAGATTATTAGACAGGGGTGATCTAAATAAGATCAAACAAATATGTATCAAAACGCATCATGGGAAAATATACGTGGATACATGGATACCCTAACCCTCATTTCCCAGACCTCCAGGAGGAGCCCTGCTCACCACCAGGCATCCAGGGAGACCCACACTAACCCTAACCCTGGGCCCTTTAACCCTAACCCTCACTTCCCAGACCTTCAGGCAGACCCCCCCACACACCTAACCCTCACACCCCCATACCTCCAGGCAGAGCCCCTGCTCACCACCAGGCATCCAGGGAGACCAACACTAACTCTAACCCCCAAGAGTCTTGGTTAAAACGTATTAAACGAGTACTGGCAGCACAGCGCACGAATCGACAACACTATACCTCCAGACTGCTCCTGATTGGCAGCCTGCCACTGTTCTCTACCAACACTACAAACAAACACACACTTTTTCCAATACCCAATCAAAGCTCATTTTAAAACGTGAATAGTGCCTCAGGCTGCTGTTTCTTTCAGACATTTTCGCTGACATCCTCTTACCCTTGAGCCACTTAACATCCCTTGAGGTCCTGTTTTTCCATCAAAGCCTGAAGCCATCTGAGATTCCAGACCCTGCAGGTAAAGCAGACACACCTCAGCTTTAATAAATGATAAATGGATGGAAATGAAAAGCAAATATGGGCACAAATGATATGCAACAAAATATATTATTATACACAATATGATTATGCAAAAGTGAATGAAATGAAGTACATGAAGTCAGTGAGCATGAATACGCCCTCTTGTATTTTGCATATGATCTGTCACACAGTCTTGGTGCAGGTTTCTGCTTCAATATAATTTATATGAAATCCTAATATGCACAGTTGTGGGTGCTGACATGGTGGGTGCAGGCATTGTCATGGTATGACGCCATTACAGAGTTTAAAGTGTCGACAACACATCAGTTGAGAATGTTTGTCTTGTGTTTGTTCTTCCTTTGTATGCGCCGCCATGTGAGTGTGCGTTATGTGTTTGCAGTGTGGGAGAACTCTCCCTGCATGACTCACCCCTGGGTGTGTTGGATGTCCTGGAGGTCCTGGTTCACCAGGCTGACCTGGCACACCAGGCTCTCCATCATAACCCGCAGGACCCCGCAGTCCCTAGAAAGAGTAGAGAGAGAGAGAGAGAGAGAGAGAGAGAGAGAGAGAGAGAGAGAGATGCTGATTCGTCTCATCTTCTTCCTCTGCTCAGTCCGACATTGATTCATTATTTTGTGTCTATGAAGCACTTTGCTACACTTTTTATTGTGCCTGTGTTTTTTTTTTTTTACCTTGTGAACTTAAAAACTGAAATAAAGATTGATCAGTCAATTAATCACTACAGCGAAGATACTTGCTTTGGCCGAGATGTACAGTGGATCCAGTTTGATGCCCATGATGCAGCTTAATTTCTTTTTTGTTTATGAACTATGAGCTGTAAAGTGTGTGCAGGAGGGAAACCATTGGTTATGGACTAATAAATCACCCTCAAAATGCTGCCCTCAACTGGATTGCAACTCCACCAAGAGGGAAACATTCATTCATCAAGCTGCTACACTTTTGCTTGGTAAGCACATTATACATCAACCTTCCACATTACATTATGTTTTGACTGTTAGTCTCTTGCCCTTGACCTGAAAAAAAAAAGTGTTTTTCAACAGCAGTTTGTTTTTTTTTTTTGTTTGACTAGTTTAACAGAATAAGGAGTAACAAAGTCATTCTCATGACCCCAGTGGAGCCCAGGAGCCCAGATGTAATGTGAAATGTATTAAAGAGCACGAGCGATGCTTGGAATGGATTGTATGGATACGATGCTGTATTTAACTTTTATTTGCTTATCAAAAATATATAATTTTACAAAATGTTTGTTCAAAACTGTATATAAATTAGTCTAAGTACAAGAAACTCAATAGAAAATATTTCTTTTCGAAAATGGAGGCTGTTACACAATAAATATTGTTGTGGCTCATCAAGCTCTGTGCTGCCACGTGTCCTCTAAAACCAAGTTCATTTGAAAGGTTGCATTGATCTTAAATATTTCTGATGACTTCAGTTAAAAAAGTACGTACAGGCCTTCCTTTGTTTCCTCGTTGTCCTCTGTCTCCTGGAGAGCCGGGAGGTCCCTGTTGTAATAAATAAAAACAACCAATAAAGTTTCAAGATAACATTGCAATCACATCAGGACAATGCACTGTATTTTAATATACTGTGGCGCCTCAAATGTCACGGTCACAACTGCAGGACTGTTGATTCGAGCAGACGTCCTTTTAAGGTGAAGTTATGCAGGAGGTAACTGTCCTCTTGTGCCATCTAGTGTCAATTCAGGTGGTTGAACATTCAACACCCAATCTGCTATCAAGAAAGACTCTCACCATAGGTCCAGGACGGCCCCTGATACCAGTGACCTGCGGGGAAATCAGCAAAAAACACCCGTTAAATCCAGCATTTAGAGCGAACCTTGTTTAAAAATGTGTATATTCAGCAAATACTTACAACTGGGACGTCCCCGGGTTCACCCTTCTGACCCTGAATCAACAGACAGAAATGACAAAACCTTTTAAACCTATTACATTTTACATGGAGGTGATGGTGTCACTAAAGAAATGATAAAGCAGTAATATCCAGTGTCATAAAACGTGTCCTACCTTATAGATCCGGGCCCCGCCTGTATTGAAGAAAAAAAAAGGAGAAAAGATCACATCATTTCTTCATCCTATCATATCATCAGTATGCAGGTCAGACGAGGTTAACACAGGGGAACTAGTCAATTAACACAACTGGCCTGATGTGACTCCCGATAATGGCAGTAATTAGTTCATTATTTCTGACAGATGAACAGACTGACAACCTGTCAAAACTAAAACATCTGTCAGAGTCGTTGTGTTGCTAATGCTCGTCTTTAACGGAGGCTTTTTTGTTTGAGTGAAAACAAGGACGTGGCCTCCGTCTATCAGATAAATTAGTGGACGCGTTTGTCACTTCCAAACCTGACAAACGACCTCTTGCTCACCCATGGCGGTCGTCCCGCCGCCGGTATTGGAGTCACTCTGACACACAGGGCAGCACTCGCCCTCGGGGATGAACATCTTCTCACAGTTGCTCAGCTCGTCGCACTGGATTTCATCGCAGAGGACCTGACCGTTGTCGCATACGCAGATCCGACATGGCTCTGGCTTCCAGATGTCCCTGTTTGTGTAAACCTGGCCGTCTGCCGTGCAGCTCATGTCATCTCCTGGAACACACAGAGGCCGAGGTTACTCTCAGTTTATCTACTCCGCATCGACAAAAGCAACCAGTGGATGGATGAGATTTTCTAAATGTGTGTTAAACCAAGAAAGGACACCTGTTGTTAGTTGTTGTCCCTTTGAGGCGTAATCTACTTTTCTGAGATGATCAGACTTGGATCACAAGGAAGAAATTTCAAACCTTTTAAACAAGGAACCTCCATCCACGTTCTGTTTGCCCTGTTTTTAGTTTGGGGTCATGGAGGTTGAAGCCTGTCCCAACTTGTCCCAACATCCTTCAGAAATCAAACCATGTACCCCTCCCTGGAGCAGCTGCTCCAGGAGGATCAGTATCTAAGTTACTGGGTGTGATGTATAGTAACACTTCAGGGTTTTATTGCTAAAGCCTCAATCTCAGGTCCATTTCAACTACATGAAACAATCATCTAAATGAGAAGCAGAAAATGCAATGGTCTACTCACTGCCGAACAAACAACAACATACGCTTTCCGGATGCAAATGTGTCACGCACACAGTGTTACACTCTGCAGAAAGACATAGAGAAAACAGGTCTGGAAAATGCAAGCCTTTGTTGTAGTGAAGTTTCCAGCCGTTAGACATGAGATCATTTCCTCCAGAGGCAGCGTCTCGAAAACTTGACTCGCGTTCAAAAGACGAAACCTGCAAACCACCTATGAAGCCACTGTTTCTCCCAGACCTCCCATTAACCACTTTGGTTTGAAAGTTGACTTTATACTTTTGACGTGTGGCTACTGAACATGACTGAACATATAATAACGTGGCCCATGGGACCACACATTTGACAGATTACTAACAGCTAAATACAAAATTTTGCCTGAAAATATTAACTTTTAACAATCGTCTTTATTTATTTATTTATTTATTTTTTATCTTTGCAGGACATATGTTCATGAAAAAGCGAAAGTGACTGTACACCCCACAGTGGACCCCGATCTGTGTCCCGCAGTGGTTCTGTGATCCGAGTCCATATGGGTCAGGTCTGCAGAAGCCTTTACCTGTTTCTATTATAAACAGCAGATGGCAGCTCTGAGCTTCAGACTGCAGGTGAGTCAGGTTGGGGCAAGAAGTTACACAGAGGAACCTGAGTTCCTGATGAAGGGTTATGTAATCATGTATTATTCCTCACTGAGGACACATCAAGACACTTAGCCTGAGCAGCAGCAGCAACAGGTAGACGTGCAGGTCTGCTAAAGCAACACAACTACATGCAGTAACACAACATTTATAGATTTATATTAATGTTAGACAAGTCTGGGAGAGAAAGTGGCTAAAGACACTTGAGCTGTTTACATTTCATGTGAGTGTAATACGAAAGGAGCTGACTGCAAGTTTTCAGTCACAGGAAATAACTGAATTAATCTAATGACCTTTACGTAGTGCAGAGTAATCGTTAAGAAAATAGACTAAAATAAACTTTAAAATGTATGAGAGAGGATCAGAATCAGAGTCTACCGTCGCCACCAAAAAGCTGTACAGCAAAAAATGTAGCGGACGACAACATGCACATGTACAACTAAGCAAAGGAGAAGCAAACATTAACGCAAAAGAAGCATTCATAGATATTATGTGCAGATGGTATCATTTCTATGTGGTACATTCACTTTTACGTGGACTTTATTGACGTCCATCTCTGGCTGTTCACGGGGTCCCAATATTACTGTCACTGAGCGAGTTAAACAGGAAAAACTCTATTAAACTATTTCTTTGTTAAAATAGCTCAAAGTAGATCATCAAAGAGTCCACAGTATAGTGCACAATAGTCCAGAATGGTCCACAATGACAGTACAGACCACTATTATTTTGTAGAGTGAACTGACTGAGAGGCTGATTTTGAACCAACATACTGTGAAGCTACAATAAGATACAATAAAACATCAGCCAGGACGCCTGGGCTGTTCAATTCATTATCATTATCCATAAGGTTTAATATGTTGTGATGAAGTCAAGCACCCCGGAGACACATCGAGACTCTCGGTGCAAGATCAAACAAAGTTAATGTATAGACGGACAGAGGATGTGAGTGATGAATTACATTTAAACCTGCCTTAACAAGACGTCATTGGGACGTCTGAGGCTCCTCTAATTAAAGGAAACTCAGGGTTTGGATGGTGTACAAATGCAACATGTAATCACACACTTTCAGGCTCATTACATCTAATCTCAAAAAGAGGGGTGGACGTGATCTGGGTAATTCCCACACACAATATTTCTTTTTTCTAACACTTTTTTTCATTTATGGTAAAACTATAAGTGTATTCATTGTGTTATTGTGTATCCATAACCAATAAAAACTAACAATAAAAACAATAATTGAATTAAAAAGTCAAAATACATTGAAATTCGAAGAGTTCTGGTGCAGTGATTTGGCTTAGGCTGGACTCCCATTATGAACAGAAAATAACAGGAAGGCCACAACTGTAAACGACAGCTGTCAGTATCTGACGTAGCTTCCTTTGTTGTCACGATTGTCTCATCCAGCTGTGTTGGCTGAGGACTGGAGCTGTTATCTATGTGTATTTTGGAAGATCAACACTGTAACAGGCCAGTATAACCTGAAGGTGTGCCTTCTCAGTCATCCCTGATGTGTCGGCCGCAAAGTATTTGATGAAACCAAAAACACGACGTACTTCAGCACTGAAATGTCTTGGCCTTATAACACCCTGTTACAAATGAAAACCAGTCCTCCACAAGTCTTTTTTGGAAGTAAGACATTCTTAATCTTTAATCTTTTACTCTAATGATCTGGTATTTTTTTTCACCAGATTAAAAAAAAAAGCTTAACTGCTGTCTAGAAATATGTAAAGTAGTTATGTCTGATGGGATTTGATTGTTATTGCTGTATTTTATTGTTTCTTTGGCCTCAAAACAAACTGGATTGAGGTAGAATCTGCATAACTTCAATCCTTTTCTGTGCCGAGATGGAGCTGGTGTGGGGTTTGAGAGATTTGAAACACTGGTTGTTGGGAGAGTTTGAAATTTACTGGAAGAGAAGTGTGGTTTTCAGAGGAGCCTTAAAAACCCCACCGCAAGCCTTGAGGAGGAGAAAGAGGAGGGGGTGGGGGTTGGGGGAGGGGGAGGAGGAGAGGGACGTTCACTTTTTCCCTCCTCTCAGCTAATTCATCGCAGGTTCCACACTTTTCCACAGACGCTGTAAAGGCACAGTTTAATCGTGACCACGGTGAATAGGCATGCCTGCCCAAACCCCCCCACCCCCACTACCCTCCTCTTCCTCCTCCCGCCAATGATGACTGCTTGATCTGGTTTTTCCACTAGTCAGCTAAGAGGGCAGACAGTTTCCTCTCCTGATTTTAAAACATGGAGTCTGGGGCTCTTCGACATGACTCATCTGTCTGCTCTGCACCTATCGTACAGCAGCACAGTCCATCTGCCAGATAACAAAGAGCTTCCTCTCTGAAGAGCTCGACCGTGAGGAAAAACCTGGGAAACATACTGTTGCATTGCCACAAATGTGATGTTGCTGGCAGTTCTGAGGAAGCAAAAAAAGAAAAGAAACACCGATAGTTTATGGATTTTCCTTGGCTAATATGGAAATACTCATAACATACTGTGCTTGGGGAGAATCTGTTGCAGCCAGAAGTCGAGGGGTTAGAAAATGACCTTATGGAAACAATGAGTCATTTAAAACTGGATCTCTCATTTCCTTTAGCAAAGAGTCTGGACCCAAAAGTGATGGCCACACTGTTGTCTGATTGTCAGAAGGATAGTGCTCATTGGACAGTAAGTTTAAAGAATAAAACCACATATAAAATTTTGTTTCCATTCGTCTTCTGAACAACTTCTTCATTGCATTTAGAGTAACTAGACCCAAATGACATGGTTAATACCATGAGGAGTCCAGCCTGATTCCTAGTCCAGATGCAGATGAGTTACAGCTGCTGAGGGGTGGCTCTGCAGCAGCTGCGCTTTCCTACTCCAAAACTCATGTGTCATGGCCGAACATAAATCTTGTGTAAAGGACTTTTAGCTCAACCTGTGGCTGGTCCACTGATAAAGTTCTCCATAAAACCAGCCGTTCCACAGGCATCAGTCAGGGCCTTTAGTTGTGTTAGCCCAAAGCCTGAGGTGTAATGGGTCAAAAAACCAGGACGCCCACCACTGGGCTCACACGTCTACACTGTGTTTTGTCTTCAAAGTGGACCTACACCCTGTGATTACCCCTCAAACTGTTCGCTTTTTTAATTCATTATCTTAATACTTCAGGGAGGCGTCCTGTCTGTTCAATACTCTGAGCCATGGAGGATCTGCTGCATTATGTTGACAGGGCTTCAAATGTAAAAGAAGGCTCCAGTTTGAACACGCTCCTCACCTTGGCTTCCACAAACAAAGCTCAGTATCGGGAGGGAGGGGTAGGAAGCTCAGGCCAGGAAAGTTGAAATGAATAAGTAGCTTGCTGATTACATGTCTGGGCTTTTCCATCAACAGGCCCCATCTCCAGTGGGTCTCCCTTTAAAGAGGCAGCAACAGCTATGAGGTGCCCTCTAAAAATTACTACCCACCCTCCCCTTTGCCTCTATCTATTCTGCTGACGGGGGACAGCTGGTAACCTGAATGTCAGAGTTTCCTACACAATAAATTTCCTACAATATAATATTTTCTGAGTTTAATTAAACGGACTGCATTAGCGAACATGGCATATATTCTCAAACGTCCTTCACTGCCATTGTTGAGAAACATTGTGAGAGCGCCAACTGAAAGTCCTCAAAGTTGTACCAGTGATACTATGTCTGAAATTTACAGCATGTGAGTGTGCTCTTGAGGAGCTAACAGATGGCGCGCTCCAACATGAATAATTTGTTCTAATTAGAGAACTAGAAAACACAAGCTGTTTGGAAATGGAAATGGAAGCTGCTAAACAGTGAATGTTCCTCGCTACAAATGCCAAAGGCCAAGCCCTCTTTGGTCCAGGCCTGAGGCTCTCACCAAGGTCAGGGTCAAAGTTCAAAAGCAGGGCGGCCTTGTCCTGGTCATGCATAGCAGCACAAAACTCAAATTAGACAGGGGCCACACATTGCTTCAACACAGAGGACGTCTTGTCTTCATGAGGATTATTCCTCTGCTCCTCTGCATCTTTAACACTGCGACTTAATGTGCTTTCAGGTTTGTGTTTTTGCAGACATCTGCCTGCAAGAGGCAGTTTTGTTTAACAGCTGACTTTTGCATTTACATTGCATTTATTATTGGTCATGCTTATGCTCTTATACCTTGAACGGCTACAGTAAAGTATTGGTGTTAATGGAAAATGCTAAATACGAATTCATACAATACAAACCACTGGACAGGTCTTAAGGACCAGGGTTCATATCACGGCCCTGTGAACTGAACTCACACATTCTACAACGACACAAAGCATGTAAAGTTGTTGTTTACGTGTTAGTGTGAGTCTGTAACAAAAGTGCCTAAGTGACTATTTAACTTCACCGGGTGGATTTGTTTGACTTGAAATCAGATCTTAAACAAAGTCCTGGTGAACGATCAAACATATGGTTTTCATATCCTCTCCTGATGCTTCCAGTGCACGTTGATCAAGCTAAATAAAACACACTGACACGCTTTAGTAAATGCAAACAATGTGCTGCACCAGCTGCCCTTTACTCTGCGAAGTGTAGCTTCACTTGCTCAACAGACACTAGTGCCTGTACAGTACCTGCAATAATATATCAGTCAACACACACTGCGATCAAACCCCTAAAATACTGCGGCATTTCCTGTTGCTGAGACACACGGAAGAAGTTGCTTGGCTCACAAATATCAGTGCAAGTGAAAGATATCGGGGCATCATCTGATCATCTAATGCGTCGACCAGTGATACATCTGTTAAATCTCTTAATGAGATTAAACAATGCTATGTTTGCTGGGTTCATGTAAAAGCAGGTATGCAGCGAAGGAAAATGGGTGACGTCAAACATTCCAGTTTTACCAGAGCAGAGCGCTAACATATACAAGGGGTCAGAGCACCCTGGTGTTTTACATCAACTGAGCACACAGCCAGATGTGAAAGAATAAACTGAGGACTCACAGGAAAGTCGTCTCCAGTGTGCTCAAGCTGTGTGATCGAAACGCAGAGAGAAATGCAATGGGGGCTTTTATATTTAACAAAACAAATGCCAGTGAAACATATCACCTGCAGCATGATGCTGCAGATGTAACGAGAATAAAATGGCACAAGCTTTATTGTGATTCGTCATCTTCAATCATCAATGTCATCATCAGTTCTTAGCTTCATCCCACTGAGAATCAGACTATCACACTACCACTATCACAATTAATTAAGGACAAACTTTTTTTTTTGATTACAAAAATACTATGAAATTCTGTTATTTATATTAAAAAGCAAGGACATAAACCTGCAAATGTCACTACTGTTAACGCCACAAACTCAGTTCAGCTAACTTCCACGTTATTGGTGTGGTTGCACAACTCTCACCAGTGTTTTAGCCGTTAATCTGAAATTATCAGTGTTGTTAGATAGCACTAGCACGTTTGGGTCAACCAACAGTTTAAATCATCATTAAAATCCACCCTCTGCACCGTTTAACATGCGGATGACATCTGTTTGCCTCTTCAAGCACAGACTGAGGTGCTGGCACAAAATGTCTCCCTCTCTCATTCTCCCTTGTCTCTCCATCTCACTGGCTCTGTGAGAGTCCGTGAGCATGATCACATCTGGCTGATGATTACATCTGTTGCATTAACCTTTTGAATCATCCAACAAATGCAACACTACAGCACTACACTAGACAAAGTCCTGCACATGGTCACGACTTAAAGTTTAACGGACACTTTTTGTGTTTTGAAACATTTCGAACAATCTTCGAGCTGACTTGTAAAAGTCAAACCCTGGAGCACACATGTTCACCCATTATCATGCTTAAAGTGGGGCAGGACTTTGGGTTGTTTTATGAGGCGTCCTGTATTGGTGGTGAGGAGCTGCCCCGAAGGCAGGAGAGATTTATTGCCTCCACATTTTGTCTGACCTCAGAGCTACAGCAGTTTAAAGATGCTGCATCCTCTGCTCCAACCAAATGGCCGCCGCAGGCTCCTTCTTAAATCCCACATTTTCTTCCGCATTAGCCTGTGTTTTCTCATATCCTCGTCAATCTCCCCTCTCTCTCTCCTAATCCCTATCAAAGCACACCATCTCCGTTTGGACTTCAACTTCACGCTGCACTTTTTCTCCACTTTCTGCTCTCCTCTCTTTTTCTTTTCTTTTCTTTTCTTTTCTTTTCTTTTCTTACTGTACCTATTTCATATTTCAAGTGTGTGTGTTTTCTCAGTACCTCCCGCCCACCCCCTCCCCACCCTTGATCTTGTTGTCTCTGACTCCATTTTGTTGTCCTGAAAGTCTCAGAGAAACAATACAGCTGCTCGCCCGTATGAACATCCCCTCAGGCGGAAGATGTCTCCCATAAATATTTACATTTTCAACTGGGCTGCATATTGACATTATTTACAGTTAGCTTAAATGTTTAGCTTCTCCTATCTCAGTTCAGTTCAATACCAAGATGAGACCAACTCCCCTTCAACAAGCTGAAAAGAAAAATCTGTTTTCAAGCTATGCACACATCCCATAACATAATCTACAGACCCAGGTCTCCGAAGCTTTCACAGTAGAAGTAAGTTAGGGGGTGAATGCACAATGACACAAAACACTGCAAAACCTTTCCTAAGCAGAAAATTGCATCACATGTTAATGTGACTTGATTTTGCACAAATGCAATTTCACAAAATGGGATGCAGCCCTGAAACTGAAACACAAAGCCAGTCTTATGGAGAGGCTTTTGGAAGCGGGGACCGAATCTGAAATGAAAACAATGTCTGAGCAGATGTTTAAGCCAAAAAATCCTCAAAATGTTTTTGAGATGTGCTTGATTTGGCCTCGGCCCAGTATCATCTTTTAAAATGGAAACCATGACTTCATTCCAGGTGAACTGCATCAAGTGTTCTCCTCGTACTATCCAGGGTTATGGTGTCTATTATTCCTTGGTTTAACTAAAAGTAGGGAGCTTGGGTAGTTTCCAGTCACTGCCTCTCTGCAGGTACAAACCACCTGGGACCTTCACTCGGTGTAGGAGACTGACTCAGAGCCAAACAGTGCAGAGGCTCTGCTGGCCAGGAGCCACGTTAGCTGTGGTCGATGTTGGCGAGTTGACAGAGCACAGAGAAGAGCCTGGAAGTCAGTCGACACTGTGGGGCCCCTTCCCTGTGGCGATATCATTTCACTAAAGCCACGGGGGACACACAGAATTTATCACTTTCCCTTTATTGCTAAATGGAGGCTTTGAAGTTTACTGCAGGCTGCATTTTTGTGAATGCTGGAGACAGACAGAGGCAGAGGTGAGGAGGTCGCAGGGGCAGTGTTGTGGTGCAGTTTTGGCTGTGAGGTCACTGAAGCCTGAGGTGGCCACAGGTATCTCCTTTGATAAGGCTGCGCCTGTAAAGCTCACTGGAGCCAACTCAAAAATCAAGCTGAAATATGAGACATTCAAAGATATATCACGTCTTTATGGGCGGATTACAGCACAGAAACAATACGTTTGCCGTTGCTTAGAAACTGCTCCTCCGTGACATTGTTTGTCCACCAGGAAGCACATGTTCCATTCAGGACATATCTTGGTTTGTTTACATGTTGTTCTCGGCAATGACAGCGGTGAATCAAATTTTCATCATCAACAGAAATGAAGTCCAAGGTCCATGTTGTTGGAAAAAAGGAAGCTTTATTTGCCTTAATCTTTCCTGGGAGGTCTTTTAATGCATCATGTATGAACTGTTATAGACAGTTAAAGAGAGGCAGAGGAGCTTGTTTGTGACTTTTTAAAGGACAAATCAAATAATAAGATGCTGAATATTTTTTATTACTTAATACAATTTCATGTAATGAGGGAAACTATGTCATAATTCGATTGTGGTTAAATCTGCTTACAAGTGAATTCTCTTTCTCACACACACATACACACACACTCGTGTCTCTAATGAGAGAAGTAGGAGTTGTATATTCCCATTATGACAATATAGCAAACAACAAAAGAAAACTGCAATAACCAGTGACGCACTTTTTTTACTTGTGTCCTGAGAGCATTTGGCGGTGCCAAGCCGAGCATTATTTCTTGGCAGATCTTGGCAGTTTATTTGCTGTGGCTCCTCCCGAGTAACAGTTGCATACTTCATTCACCATGTCATAAACAGCTGTGTGAGCCTACGAAATGTCTTCCCAAAGGCCAGAAATCTTAGTTTTCTTTCTTACAGAGCCAGATGACCTAATTTTGATAAAAGTTGCAGAGTTGAACACAGAGAGCCTCCAAAGCGATGACGGAAATAATGCACATTTCTTTTGGCTTTATCCTTAAAAAGATTTTAATTCTGCAAAATGGTTGCATAAAGAGGAAAGAGCAAGAATTTGTAGCTTTAATGTAAAAGAAATGAAGCGAACGCTGTTTGATCTCATGTCTGTCTTATCTCCAGCTTGAACCACATCAGTCATTAAAAACAACCAGAGCTGAAACATGTGCTCTTCCAGAGGAAATTCCTCTTCGACACGACTTCCTGTGCTGGAGTTGGACCAATCTGTTGCAATGTACACGGATGAATTTTGCCCTTGTTGTCATGTACCAAACAATCCTCTGGGTTTCCCTTGTTGCCTCTTTTTCCTCACCCGCTCACATTCTCCCTGTCCTCTGTCCCTGCCTTGACTCCTCTCTGTCCCCCTCCTCTTCCTCTTCCTCTCTCCTTCATCCCCCTCTTCTTTCCACTCCAACCTGCAGCTGTGCCACTGCTGATTTGATGCTTGCTGAAATGATTTTTTTTCTTTCTCCTCTCCAGTCTTATCCCATATTTAAAGCTTATGTCCGTAAATATAAGGCCACATCAATGAAACACTCACAAACAAGAGGGAGCAGAAGATTAAATAGAAATCCAGACTCAGAGCCTATAGAGCTCTAATTTAGCCCAGGTAAATAAATACTGGCATGATGCACAACATCAGGTATTTGCTGGTTTAGCTGATTGAATGAAGCCTGAGTGAAAATGTCTGTACACCACAGCAATTACAAGGTTATTCTGCCAGATACTGTTTCTTTAGGAAAACCTAGGCTTTGCTTTAATCCTGAAGTATATTTAGAAAAATCAAAGTGCTAGTATTTAGTGTCACTCATATGGATGTCATTTGAAAGATAGTAAACTGTAAATTATAATGCCAGCATTTGGATTTGTTGTTCTCTGGGATGAAAGGTTTCGAACTTTCAGCTTGTGAAGAATTCTGGAGAATTCAAACTAGGTCGTCTCATATTTATTGTCATCTTTGCCAGATTAAGTCATCCTCAATAACTGCGGCTCTTCTGGACTCTTCTCTCTTCTCTGCAGCAGCAGTGAAATCATGGAGGCTAAATTGTAGCCATGAGTCACCGGCTACAGGCAGACATTTCCACATCTCGTCGTCGGTCTGGCTCAATGTGAGAAGTGTCTGTTCGGGAACACTGACTGGACACTGCAGCCACTGGGTAAGGGGCAGCACAGACACACATTGTGTTCAAAGAATGCACCACTTCTTCTACAGTGAATAACTTACTGGATGTGTTTTAAATCCACCACGTAGAAACCTCAACGAGAGACAGAGAAAATAAAGGTTTCTAGACACACCTACCATCTCCTCAGCCCTACTTTTCTCCTTTCCACTTTTCTTTTCTTCATCCGCAGCCAAAGTTTGATCGAGAATTCATCTCTTCATCATCTCTGACTAACAAACACACGTGGCTGCTTCCAGCTAACACACAATATCTGTCCTGCGCACAAGATGACTCTGATTGTAGATGACATTTCAAGAAACATCATACCCACTGCTGAGATCTGGCTGTGTTGGACAGTAAAGACTCCAGCACTATGTGTGTTGGATCTGTACTAAATCTAATATTTTTCCCTCTGAACACGAACACTTGGTGAATATCCACATTTGTACTATGGAAGACCACTGTGCATTCATTATAATGATTTGTTCTGCTTTAAGACTTTAATCCATTGATGTGGTGCAGAAATATTGAACACATACAGTAAGAGCAGGCGTGCAAGTCTTGACAGGAACTCCAACAAACTGGGTCCAAGTCAGTCAAGACATCCATCACACAAAGTCAACATAAAGTAAAAGAAATCAGGAACTGTTTCAGGAACTAACCTTTTAATGTTAAAATAATCATTTGTGCAAGAAAATGTAATTTAATATTGTTGCATTTAACAGACTTCAGTAATGTAACTCTGCTGCTGGAGGACCACCTGGATTCAAAAGTGCCTCCAGGCACTGAGCCGCACTTATATGAGGCATTTCACTGTTAAGTCAATCAGCTGTCCAACAAGTTGTTAAGGGCCTAAACATATCTCAGGCCACATTGCTAACCCTTGTCACCCACTGTCACCCATGTAGCTCCACTTGAACACGCTCAGAAGTTGTAATGTACACAACCTAGCTCCAACGTAGAATTTAGGCTGGACCACAACCTGCAATTATGGCCGACAGTCACCATTTTGTGGCATTTGAACAAGTCAGCATAGCGTTTGAGAATCTGACAGGAAATATTACCACATGCTTAAGAGTTTACGAGTTAACGCTGCCTTCAGAAGGTGACATGTCAAAATATGAATTCCTCAATTAAACTACCATCAAATTTGCGTGTACCGTCAAAGTGTACTGCTTCTATAAATCAGTGTCTTTTTACAGCCTCACTCTGTCATATATGACACATTTCTCAGTATGACAGTTACTTTTAAGTATTGATCATTAGCATAATTTGAAGTCACTCAAAAGCCACTGTTATCTAACTTACTGAGTCATTACTTTGGCCAAAAGCACCACTGAGGGAGAGAGCCAGCGAAGTTCCCAGATGGGACATAACTTCTCATAAAATTGGAGGATTTGAAGCAGTCATAGCACCTTTGAAATTGTCAGCAGGGGAGAGACAAGGAACATGTTGGAGGGAAGCACTATATGATACTAAGACCTGCCAACCTACAGAAGATAAGATCCAGAGGGTAAAAGTCCTCCCGTTCTCCTGGAAAAACTACAAGCAGCTGTCTAAACACACATCGTTCAGGCAGACTTCACTGTGACCGACCACGGCTGAAGGTTTGTTCTCCTGCCATTTGGAGAGGGACAACATTACCCGTCTGTTTTCATTAGATGACTATTTACAATCATTGTGTCGATGAATGATTAAAGGGGTATTCCAACAGATTAGTCTTACACTTTCATAAAAGTGGACTGACAGGTGACAGATTGAGGACAGAGGGGTCAAAACTGAACTAGAAGAGGATGGTATCACATTAGGCTTTGATAAACACATTCCACAGGCCCTCTCTGTTTGTTATTTGCTGATTTATTTTAAAATGAATTTTTAATAAAAAGTAAAATGCAGCCTTAACACCAATGACATCATCAGGGATGAGGTTTTTTCAAACTTAAAGATGGCTGCCTCCAGGGGCCGTATCACTTAAAGTTACTAATTTGTAGATCTTATCTGCACAGTTTGGTAACCTTGGTAACCATTATAGATCAAGACTTCCTAAGTCAATGTTCCTACTCTACCCTCAGACAGGAAGTGTATCACACAAGCTCCCTAACAAAGTGGTCGATAAACTCTCTTTACACAGTAAAATTATTATTATTATTATTATTATTTGTGTGAGTTACTAAAATAACTGATGGCAATGAGAAGAGAAAAATAGCACTAGTTGCTAGGTAATAAACAGCAAAGTTGATCACCGATGTTGGATTCAGTATTTGGGATTTCCTCATCTGAGATAAGAAAGGATGAAATCATGTAAAATAAGATTTAAGACAGGAAGTTTCTGTAATCCAGGTCCTGAACCACTGCGGACATTTTCTCAGTCAAGCTGCTAAATTGAACCTTACGCGCCCCTTAAACGCTGAACTTTTTTTTTCAGCGGAGGGATACATTTTAAATCTTGTGCCTGTGAACAGCACAAAAATCAACTTTAATTTGTTTTATTTATTTGATTATGACGTCACATGTGCACTTACTGACCAGCCTCTTGCTCTCTGAGCTGTATGGCAGTGCTGGCACATTTTTAAACAGAATTAAATGAAGACAATTACAGCAGTTGGAAGACCCCGCCCCTTCTGTGTTTACGCTCTGACCTGTCATCCTCCCACATGGACCAGCTGAAGGGATGACAGGGGAGACCTGACAGGAGGAGCCATAATTGCATGGCTTTAGAGCAAATAGTTGCTTTAACTTGAACCGGCGGAGGTGTGCAGTGTAAAGATAAGGAGGATTAGATGCTCTCAAGCTTCTTTAGGCAAAACATGAACCAATAATCACCACAGCTATCCTAAAGCAATGTCCACGCCTTCTGTCTTACAGTACATCATCCGTTCAGTGTCCTCTCCTTCCAAGTATCTCTTGCTCTGGGGCTAAGACTTCTTTTTTTTAATATTTTCCATATACTGCCAAAGCGACTATTCTAACATCTGGAAGTCATCCCCCCCACCCCTCCTCCCCATGCCTCCATTTGCTGACTGCAATAATTTGGTTTATAAGTAGTTCCCATGGAGCGGTCCTTTCAGGCACAGGCTGCATTAACAACCTTTCAGCTCAGTCATTTGTGCCACCAAGACGTCCCAGGTTCAGTGCCAGATGCAACACATCAGATAACTGATAAAACATCCTCAAGCTAAAGAGCAATACTGCTATGATCCTATGATCCCCCGAAACCCCTCGCCCCCCCCCCCCTTCTCTGGAGGAAAAGAGGCGTGTAATCAAGTCATAGCTCAAAAATGCAGCATGTGTTTCTAATCAAAGCCGTCTGTGGACCTGGTTGAATTCACGTTTGGCTGTTTGAGCTTTGGTAGAAAACAGCCCATTTGTTGCGATGTCAGTGATGTGGCAACAGCAACTGGAACCAATTTAGAGGACAGAGTGACCTAATGTAGGTTTGCTGATTTGGAATACCAGGTTCTTGCTCCGGGCTTGTGAGTTTCTCTCTGTGAGGGAAGAGCGTTTGCAGTTTATTTGTTGGTTCTTTGTTGTGATGACAAATGTCAAAAAAAAAAAAAAACCTGGTGCTGATGAGACAAATGTGACACAAACTAAAGTCGGTGGTTTCACAAAGACCGAGTGTTCATTCAGGCTCTTTGATGTAAGGCGCTAAGTGGCATCTTTGAAGAAGTTTTACAGCCATGTCAGTGTCTGGGAGGAGTAATGTTCAAATTCTCAAACACACACACACACACACACACACACACACACACACACACACACACACACACACACACACACACACACACACAGACAAGCCTCTCTCTGGCTAAACTCTGGGCACAGACTCTTGTTTTTTTGTTATTGCAGTCCACGATCTATTGCTGCTTTTTTTTTTTTTTTTCCTTTTTCCATGTTCACATCCCTAAACTTTACTCCAAATATTATGTAAACACTTCATTTTCTTCCACTAATATAGGTCGTAGGTATTTGTATGAGGACTGTACTGTATTTTTATCCTGGTAATCTACGTTGGCGTCACCATTTCCAATTGTGAGCTTAAAGTCTGCTCCTTGATCTGATTTGCCAACTTATTTTTCTGCGAACAAACTTTCCGCACATGTGCAGGCATATGACTTTCATCTAGAGCTGTGTAACTGCACCGACTACAGTTTTGCCTTAAGCATGTTTTAAGTCTGGAGCCTGAAAGCAGCACATTTGAGAGTCAAAGTCGAGTCCCCCTGAAATCTTTCCAATCATCTCAACAGACTTTTGCTGACTTCACTGAGTTTGGGTCTGCTTATAATTATCAACATTCAGCCTCAGTCAGTTTGTACTTTTCCATATCAAAGTTCAAATTAAATGGAGTAATGGTCAGGTACCATATTGTGCTTTGCTTCATATTTTTGGAGCTCTTCTTAGTGCCCCACTAGGTTGGTTAGTGTCTTACATCTATCCACACTGCTGCACCAATGCCAAGAAATTAAAAACGGTTCCAGACAAATGTAACTCGGGTGGAACAGGCCTCCATCGCCCCCTCACACACACACACACACACACACACACACATACACATACACATTGTCTCAAAAACGCTGGTGAACCACATTTTCCCTTAGTCCACAAAAACCATGAACTTTCCACTGTTTTTATTTGGTCGAAATGCAATCACCTCACCCACCACCACTGCTTCATGGAAAGAGACCGCTGTGCTGTTTCACATGAACAAATATGGACAGAGAGAGTTCCTCAACAAGGGTGGAGAAGCTGGGCCTACAACAACTCTTGCATGACTTAAGACAAACATATAATGATTTGCTATCTTTCCTCAGAACAGCGCATTGCTGTAAAGGTTGCTAAAGGGAGGTAAAGGTATCTTCTATCCTTTTCAAATCTTATTCAGTCTCCATGTCAGTGGAAATGAATTTCACTTCTGTGATCCCTTATTCTTCAAATGTCAGTAAAATTCATTCTCCAGCACATGTCCTGGGCCCTGTGCTGCATCCACCACAGGGTGGCGCTCTAACCGGTGCCGCGCTGCCTCTGCTCTATGGGAAACTGATCTTAAAGAGCAAGAGCAAGCTTTTAGTTAATGATATAATGAAAGAAAAACTTCAATTATCCAAAGTGACTGGCAGCTTTAAAAAAGAAATCAAAATAAACACTGCGCTGCACTGCTCAACACCAAACTCCATCAGGGGCCTATTAAATGATCTTTCCAGGGCTCAGTGTGGCCCATGACATCATATGTAGAAACAACGCAGTCCTGTGACGACACAGGAGATCAAACACAGCTGGAAAAAAAAAAAAAAAAAATGGGGGAAGCACAGTTCAAGTAAAACAAGAGCGCTCAGGTGTTCCAGCTCTGGGTGTTGCCAGCTGAAGACATCAGCAGCCCCACAGTCCCAGTGACTCAGAGAATCCAACAGCATCGCTGCCTCTCATGTCTCCTCACATCTGCCCTGAATTAACATGCAGTCTGTGTTCCCTCAGAGGCACGTGAGCTCCAAGTGCAGAAATTCTTTTCACAGATGTACAATGTCATCTGAAGAAAGGGGAAAACTGTTGTGGTAACACTTAATGAATGTTCCAAAGTGGTGGAGTGGTGCTGGAGTAATGTAAAACCGCAAAGGTGCTCATTTCCCTCCTCTGCACATTTTCAGTGCCTGAGGGTGACATCACTTGCGATCACTGACAGATGTCCACAGGACCGTTTCCTGACACTCAGGGCTCATTTGCAAATTGTGGATAATCCACACTAGAGCTACTCAATGTCTCTTTTAAATCTTCTCTAAGCTGCAGACACTCTTCAATCACCAAGTAGGTAAGTTTGTCTCAATCACCAGAGATGAACAGAGCAGACGCCACTGTCCATGTCCCACGCTGTTTCTACACATCCAGCAGAAAACAGCAGTTCTTAACAAGGCAGTAGGGCAAATGAAGTCATCATGTACAAGGAGAATTCACTTTTAAACAGCAAACAATGTCGAGAATTCACAGTATCTGACAAATCTAAAATAAGTTCTCCCTTGATGAAAAGTTCACTCTTGTAAATTACTTTAAACCACAGGGACACACTGGACTGAACCCAACTTCTGCTTCAGAGTTTGGACAAGCTCAAGCTAAAAAGTCAAAGGTAATGTTTGAAGGTCAGCCAGCTTCACACGTTATTACCAACAGCAATTAAGTGTTAAAATAAACAGCAGAGGGGTTCACTTACCACTGTTCCCGTCTTGACATGTAACAATCAAAACCTGAGCCACGGAGACCACCAGAAAAAGGAAAGTCCTTAAATGCACAAAGCTCATCATGTCTATAAGAAAGACATGGGCTTTCCCTGTGTGCAATGCAAGGGGAAAAAAGGGGAATAAAAAGGAAAAAAAAAAATGCTCAGGTTATCACTGCACCACCATGAATACAAGAGTGCCTCTCCTTGTAAGCAGCAAGCAGACCCAGCCCAGACTGCGTGAGTGCTTTTTCGTGTAGTTACAGCTTTAAATGAGAAGAATGCTGGCCAGCCTAATTTTCCTCCCCCTTTTGTCAGCCCTCTCCCATAACCATCCTCTCACAGGCTTTTGTGGCTGTGGGAGAACTACACCCATGTTCACAAGTTCTCATACTTTCCAGTGATTCTCTCTGTGCGTGTAGCTGCCTCAAAATCTAATACTCTCAACTCAACCACAGAAAAGAGATGCCAGCGAACAGATAAGGAAAGAGACAGCTGTGCTTGTTTTTGAAGATGTCACTGATTCTTGCCTCTCTTCAGAGGTGGTTGCTAAGCGAGATCATAAAAGCGCGTTTTATTGCAGTGTGTGAGACACCAAACAAGAGACAGAGTGAGCTGAGAATCTCTTTTTACAAGGCAATTAAAAGCAAGAATAGAGTTTTATAACGCTATTCTTTTCTAATGAATTGAAATTGAGGCGAAGAAATTGTTGGAAACAAGATTGCCCGTCGACTTGTTTGCTTATAAAGTCACTGGTATCTCTTTAATTACACTGTCCTGAGTAAAAAAAAAGAAAAAGATAAGAAAAAAAAAAGTGCAGTGTGTGACAGTCACTTTGGGTGGCCGTGACTGTAGGTGGTCATCCCAGGGAATCCAGGAGTAAATTTAGAGAGAAATCTAAGGTCAGCACCTCTTGACATGGAATCTGCCCACAGTGCCAGTACGAGCTTTACATCTGATTACAGCCACACACCAAACTAAGAATAACATAAACTGTTTTCAGTGCATATCGCTTCAGTGTGTGGAACAAAATCCCTAATCTTGATCCTATCACAGGATAACATAATAAATACACAATTTTCAACACAATCTAAAGTTTTCTGTCACCATTGATACAGTACACGTGATGCAAACATCTAATACGTAGCTTGTATACGAACCCTGCCGATTTGTTTACGAGCCCTTAACTGATACATATTTGACCATTAGCCAGGGACTCGTGAGTTGGAATAATGAGCTATTCCTTTTCCTCCCTAAAGACATTGAGGAATCTGTTATAGTTTCTGAAATAGTTCATAAAGGAGGCCCTGATTCATCTATGGGAAAATGAGAGACAGAGGAGGGTAGAAAAAAAAAAAAACATTCGAGACTCATCAGTAATGGTCAGTGAGGCGAGGGACAGTAGGAAAATGAGATTTTAAAAAATGTAAACGTACATAAAATGAAACTTAAATAGGCTAGACGTTTAAATCTATCTGAATTTATACTCAGCTAATTAAACTGACGCACACGGGTAACCCTGAGCTGTGTGACAGGAAACAGCTGTGTGCCATGTTCCACAAGGTGCTAAAAGCATCAGGTGATTGGCTTTCCATCAGACAGCATGTGTGTGTGTGTGTGCGAGTGTGTGCGAGTGTGTGTGTGTGTGTGTGTGTGTGTGTGTGCGTGTGTGTCTAGTGAGAGGGGGTTCGAGAGACTTACAGCAGAGCTAATGAGAAAGACAGCTGTTTTTTTGTCAGCCCTGCCCATAAACCGGGTCAGCCAATTCAGAGTCCCACTGCTGCAGGACTCCCAAGAAGCATGAGTTGTATTTTCTCTGAAAACTGAAGACCACAGGAAACATCAGGGCACTGCGAATGCTGCATGTTGCCACCTGTTTGCCAAAGGTTTTGTCACCATAGAGAGTAGGTGCTCTGCGAATCATGGTTTGTCTCCTGGGGTCTGAATACCAGGTAGACTAGTCCTAAAACAGCTGGGCACTGCTGTTTTTAGGAAACATTGCTCAAACAGAAATAAATAGTAGATTTGCTAGGGATTATTTTCAGATGAATAAATATACACATAAGCAGTTATGGGAGCAGGATGGTGTATGAGAGAACAACTCAAACTGCAGTGCCTGATAATGTGTTCATGATAATGAAGGAACATGTCATCCTCTGAGGGCAGAGAGAAAAAAGCTGGGTAGCAGTGGCGTGCAGGACAAAGCGAGCTTGTCAAGTTGCCCTTCACTCAGCTTCTTCAGTTGTGACACCGCACACATCATAAACTTGTGCGTTTAGAGGCAGTTTTAGCAAATAAATGAATAAATGACACTGATCTATCATCTGCTTGCAATGGGAGCAGAGAGTTAGTAAGTTAGTTCGAAGTTGGCAGTGAAATGGATGTGCACTCAAGGCCATTTGTCAATAAATAAATGCTCTCAGGACCAAAGTTCCTGCTTGCCCCCCTGTGCTTAATAGGTTAACAACACTGAGGCAGGAAAATACAGGATTATGCATCATTGGAGTGTGTCACTGTCAGTTAATGGTCAATATGTTGAAAATACATGACTTGCATATTTTGATATATAGGTAGATATTTGAGAAAATAAAAAGAGATTTATACTAAGGGGGTTTTACACACGCAGTGTACATCTACCTCTTGGGTGACCCCCTAATCTGTCCAACAGGCAGCAGATCACTCTACAATCCTGGTGTCTTTTTACATAAAGGCACAGAGTCATGAACAAATGTCAGGTACTATCATTATCCTGTCATCACCAACAGTAATATTAAAAAAGAAGGAATATTACAATTTGGATCTGAGGGGTTTTGGAGATTATTATCCAACTCTGCTTCCTGCCTTCTGGCTTTCTTTGACTTGACTGTAAAATAATACTCTTCTTTGTTTTGATCAGGCTGAATTAGACAGTGTAGGCTGGAATAGGCAGCGGGGCATCGGGTCAAGGTTATAAATAACGTGGTCAGAGTAGAGACTGGGTATTGACAAGATAAATTTGCTGTAGACTATGTAGGGCTTTTTCAAGCACACTCTGAGAAACTTCTTATAACACCATGTTCTCTTCATTAAGTCAATGATTCAGCACCAGGTCTTTTTTTCACTCCTCTTACATCTGTTACACGGTGATGGAGTGGTGCTGTTGCTTCACAGCCAGTTCTGGGTTCACACCCCTGGGGCTTTTCTGTGTGGAGTTTGCATGTTCTCCCTGTCCCTGTGGGTTCCCTCTGGTAACCCACCTTCCTCGCATCCAAAGATATGTACTTATAGGTAAATTGGTGGCCCTGCAATAGATTATCTCTCCTACAATGTCTGGATTGGCCTCAGCCCCCCTACCACCCTGCATGGATAAGCAGTATGGATAATATATGGATGGACAGCTGCTGAATCTTCTGTGGGAAGCGTTGCTATCCCCAGCACATACACAAACAACAACAACCAAGATATTAAAATCTTGCTATCTTGCTAAGCAAATCCAGCATTAGCTGCACAGCTGTATATAAAAAAAAAAAACAGCAGCTGGTTCCAAATATTTTGTCAGCATGTTGAGGCAATAGTGATACTTACAAATAGCTTCCTTAACAATACTTAATAACAAGAACTAACAAAGAAGGATAAAGAGATGGTTTTCACAGCTACAACCTCTGAGCTTTAACTACTGACACAATATTTCTCATTTACATCTTTGACACATTTGACACAATCAGAAAAAGAAAAAGACATAATATTATAGAATAAGCTATTTCCACATTATGGAATGCTGTGTATATTCAAGTGCCCCAGTAAGACATGACAGCGTGACAGTGAAACAGCAATACCAGAAATTAAAGCAGCTAAATAGAGTTCATCCATCAATAACTTCATTTTAACGATTAATTAAACTGTATCTAAGCTAAAATAATTCATACTAGAGTCAAACAGATCTAATCATTTGTGTGGACTGTAGCTAACATAGCAGAAAATGCATTTTGGCTGAAAAACGGGATATTTTGACCTTTGATCTGTCTTGGTAGTATGTCTTGGTCGAGTTAAAACCAGTGTTGTGTTGAGAGGGTCTTTGCTGCAACCTGAAGCAGGGGTCACCTTCTTTTTCCACAACCAGATGCTAGTTGTAGGGCAGACATGTTTTTCTCCACCCAGATGTAACCCCTCATGTGCACCACCAGTACTAGGGGAGGATTCCTTAAAGCCAAGCATGAAGCTTGAAGCTCAATCCCTTATTAAGTCCAAAATATAAGTAAACATACACAACATTGTTGCTTTTATGTATGGATTAATTCACATTTTATGCAACACTAATTATAATGCATACTATAATAGCCACGACATAGCAAATGCATTGTATATGCATTGCATAGAAACTGTTGCTCATACCATTGACTAGGCAATAAGCATGTATAGATCATTAGACTGTGAGAAGACTGATAGTGTTTTGTGTTGGTTACGCCTCTGTGAGTTATTGGTTCCAAACAAAACAAACTCAGGAAAGACATCTCATCTTCTGCTGTTCCTCTGGTATGAATCTGGTTGGGGTTTGTAATGCAAATGTAGAATTTGACTCTGACCCTGCTGTAGGAGGAAGTAGTAAACAAAAACTTTCTGGGACAACTGGCATCATCCTCCATTTCACTGCACTGTCTCCTCCCAGAGTAATAAACTCCACCCATGATGGTTTTCTTCCTGCATTGTAATGTGGAGCAACATCTTGACTGCTAACCAAAGTCCTAATTTTTAGAACTGTGCCTAAACTGCATCACAGCAGACGTCACACATTTTCCTCCTCTAATATGAGGTTCATTTGTCCCTGTGGCTCAAGTTGATGTCTGTAGCAGCTACTGCAGCAATGCTGAATAGGCATTTCTCCATTCAATTACCTCAAAGCACTTCTGTGCTCCCCTTTCAGACACCCAAGGTGCACTTGGATGTGATGGCATTGACAGAAATATTGTACAGGGGGCTCTTTGAGACAATCCCAAATAAGCTTAGCTTTGGACTGAACCAGAGAATGGAAATAATTAGCTGTGTCTAAGTCACCAAGGCTACGTCTGCCAAAATATCGCAATAAACAGAATCTGTAGCCAGTCCTCTTACGCCACCAGAGAGCTGACCGTCCTCATAAAATAGTTGTCCATTACCAAGGAACCAGTATCATTTCCACCCAGGATTTTCAAAGATCACATGTTAATCCACAAGACGGAGTTCCTTTCACTCCTGTTGCTGTCTTGTAAACTGAGCCATTGGATTGGACAGGAAGAATGTGGGAGCAGATGGAACGCACATGGGGCCTATTGTAAAATGCAGACCTCCACGGTGTGTTTCAGAATACACGGTCCTGTCCAACAATCACAACGAGATGCTGCACTATAATTACTATATTGACAACAACTTTATTTAAACATAAACCGCTTCACAGGCTATCATATCACAAAATAAAAGGGATAACAAAAGAGAACTAATAATAACACACAATAATAAGAGACAATGAAAACTGTGAAAATATTAAACAATATTTATAAAGTGAAGTTTGAAGGGAGATATAAAAGTAAACACTGGGGGAGGTCTGGGGGTCAATGGATAGGTGCTGACCATCAACTGCTATAAAAACCTCTCACCCCTCACAGTGCCACTGTTTTACATTCACACTTGCATGCTTTGGCTAAAACAGACTTACAATTAAGGGACATTACTAAAGCTTCAGTGTAGCAGAAGACCTTGGTGTAAGTGTGAGGTGCAACATCGTGTACGTGAAGTAATGCATTGGAAGTGCATAGCAAGTGCTAGTTAGACGTGATGGTGTTAGAGGTATTAGGAGAGGAGGTGCTCTCAGAAGAGGTGAGGGTTAGGGTTAGGGTTAGAGTGGCGCTCTTGCTGTTGCATTTATAGCTTGTTGCACCATCAAGGAACTACAAACAAGAACAGTCTGGACTGCGTTTGCCCTGTGTGCAGAGATGGTAATGCCAGAAGACATTCCTTGGAGGAATGCAGCATAAGGCCAGACGGCCAATCATGGTTTTTGGTTTTTATGTCCAATGCCACTATCCATTACAGAAAAAGTCCAAGGGACACTGATCTGCAACTGCAAAGCCACTAGTAAGCGTCATCAGAACTGTTTGTCAGATGACTGAGTAGCCTTAGAAACCTCCTTTCATGTCCTCTCAACATTGACATTGGATGAGGGGGGAATGTCCAACAATTTATCTAAACTCCCCAAAACCGTTAAATCCGGCATTCACACCCACTGCTCACCATGATTGGCCGGCTGTGTGGAGGCGAGAAATGATCCAGAGTTTGTGCTCTTTTTTTTTTCTTCCGTCCATATTTAAACATTATTGCATTATACCTCCCCCTTTCTATGATGACAAGTTTTCAGTGTGCCTGTTGGGAACAGCTTTGCACACCTGACGCAGCAGCGCATTGTAAGGCCCAGTTGTTTTCTAGTATAATCCTCCCATAACATCCCCAGTTTGTGGTTGACCAGGGACATTTGTTGCAAGTCATTCCTCATCTCTCTCCCTCATTTCCTGTCATCCCTCTACTGTCTAATAAAGAGTAAACGCCCTATAAGTAACTATATAACAAAGTAAGACACTGAACTGGGTGTTCGTATTGATTCGGACAGACTATTCCAGAGTCTGGAGGCTCTGACCACATATGCCTGATTGCCTTGTGAGTGTTTGGGAAGTTGAAAGAGAAACTTATTGGCAGACGTATGAGTACATTCCAGAGTGCAATGAGTGCAACATGTAGGCTGGATCTGAGCCATTAACCACTATATGTGTGACTGGAAAAACTCTTATAAAATCAACTTCAAATTCAGCTGGAAACCTGTTTATCTTTGGCATTTGATAAGTGCATGGCTGCTCTGTTTTGGGCTATTTTTTAAAGGGGGAAGTTTCTCATTTAATGCCAGACAGAGCTGGAGCAGTTTGCAAGACCTTTGTTGTTCTGTGTAAAACAAAGGAAAGATTTAATTGTGGATACCTTTCATGTTGAGTTTTGCACACAAAACTTGTAGCACTAGGAACTCCTGAAAGAGAGAAGTGGACAGGCAGAAAGTTATGTCAGAATCCTCCCGGGCAATGTAAGCTGCGAGTGGACTTCCTACAGCGGAAAAATCTCCTCTGTGCTATCTCCTACTTGCACTTCAACAATCCTCCCTCCACACAGAACTAAGGCTGAATCTCTGACTGCCAAGGCCGTGATGACTTTCCCCTCTTCCTAACATGTAGTTTCACAATCCTGGCTCATCTGCTTTAGTCATCTCGCCCCGACCCCCCATCCCCTCTTCCTCCGACCCCCCTCTGCAGACAGTTTGAGGCCATTAAAAAAGAGATAATAGCGAGAGACAACTTGAAACAAGAAAATCTGATTTTCTTAACAGAGAGAAACGCATGTCCAAGGTACAAAATGTCCAGTTTTTCCTTTTTGTTATAAATCTGCTCTCAGCCATCTGCCTGTCTGCAGAAATCATGTAATGTATTTGTTAAAATCTCTGTTTTCAAACAGGATTAATGAGCCACAAGGGCTTAATAAATAATGTATTACAAAAGTTGTATTACTACTGTTATTTAAAACAATATGAAACTTTGAATTTGGGCTTTTATTATGAGTCTTTCTAACATGACCCTCCCCTCTCTCAGTTTTACTGACTGCCTGGAAGGTCCTGCAATTGGGGATTAAAATGTTCTCACCTTAATTTGCCCCTTTGATCATGTAATCCAAGAGTCATCTGGCCTGCTGGGGTGTGTTGTTTTTAGCGCAAAGCACGTTTCCGTCAAGTAAAAAGTGAAGAAAACTTTGTAACCTACACCAGGGGCCCTCCTCGGTGCCCACATGTGAACGCCGTATGCTGCAGTGAACCCAGGGTCAACTTTCTTTACCCCAATGAGAAATTAATTGTTTCCTCTGTCTTCCTGCTGAACTCCTGATGCGGGGGCACAGCATCCTGAAGAACAGGCCAACACAACGAGTGAATCACCAATTACTGCTTCTGCAATTCATCCTGTCATATATAAATCTAATGCAGAGGAAACTTATCATTGTTCCTAATTAGTTTCAAAGGTTACAATTTTACATGTTGTGTATATTCACTTGATATTTGTGGGTCACTTCAGCGCAGCAGAGTTATCACCCTATGAAATTCATATGGTATTATAAATCATAAGTATTATTGAGCAACATCAACATTCACTTTGGAACCACGTTTTTGATCTGCACCAACTGAAAATATTGGCTCTTTAGCTGCTCGTTGCTCCACTATGTTCACCAGCTGGCAGCTAACTTCATGTGCTGATTTTTTTTTTTTTTTGTCTGAAAACTGTTGTCTGATGTGTCTGGAAATGTAGTTGAAAAGGGCAGTAAGCGAACAGTGATGTGGTGTGCTGTAACGTTCAAAAAAATTGCAGAAAAACACTAAAAACCACAGAATTAGAGCTCAAAGTAAGTGCAGCTTTAAAATTAAAACAACAAAGTATATTACAATTAATGTTTGATGTATAAATCTATGAACCAGGGTGAACACCCTTTATTTGCTATTCAGCCATCAGTTGCAGATGGTCACCCCATGTGAAATAGCTATTGCTTTCCAGTACTTTTGACAGATATGTTAGCAAATAGATGCATTTCTATACATCCCACCATCACAGAGCAACATTAGCAATGTTGGTGATGCCACCTGATCCCAACACACTCTCCTTTTGGCTCCATTTTGGTTTCCCCAACCTCCAAAAAATGGAGGTTGCTGGATACTCCATTGTGCAAGTGTCTATCTTTGTTAGTCTACAGTGGATTTAACAGTGCTTTTTCACTGGAAAATTCTTCCTGTTGTGGTTAGAAACACAGCTGAGAGTTGAAAAAGTCGAAAAGAAAGCTGAGAGTTAAAAAAAAGACCAAAATAAAAAAAAACCCCAAAGGATATCAGAGTGTGGGCAGCATTGTTTACTCCCCCCTCTGAAGTAGCTGAAGCCAAGTATATGTGTCTGTTTAACCTTTCACTGCCCATGTCTCCTGAAGACAACAGGGCTGACTTTGTGGCGATGAATGTTCTCAAACAGACTTAAACAGCCGGTGAGTTATCAGAACAAGTCGCCACAAACCTCTCAAACAGAGCCTCCGATAGGAATGTCAGGAGACAAATGAGGAAGCAGAGTCAAAACACAACAGTCATCAGTCACAGTCTCAGGCAAGCTGCTCCACGCCGGTTGGATAACAGACGAACCTGGGGAAGGGATTTCCTCAGTGATGTGGGAGGATTAAAATGGGAAGTCAGCCGAGGATCTGATTTGGGGCTAAACATAATATGGAAATAAATATATCACTTGATGTACTGTGGATGTAATGCAACCAAATATTTTTGATGTTACATTTAGAGATAATGAAGAAACCTCACTTCTGTCTTTAGTGGATGAGGACGATGATGCTCTGAATGTGCGTCTTGTGATTTTGGCAGCAGTTTATAGACGGCTTCAAACAGGACAGGAGCTCGCGCTGATGCTGAATGGCCTCAGCTATTCTTTAAATTAGCAGGAACAACCGGAGAACTGGAACAGCCAGAGCAAATGAGTTTTATAACGGTTTCCGGAGTGGCCTCGTGCCTAACCACATGTACATTTGGTTTTACATGGTTGTGGGGAAATGATTTGCACCTTGTGGAAAATGTGAGGAGGACTGAGGCGACTGAGCATGAGTCATTGGCCAGCTATCTTTGAGGGGGATGGAAGTCTTGCCTTTGAGTGCCGGACTCAGACATTTGTTTACTTTGCAGACAGAGGAGCTGAGAGGCACAAGAAGGGGGAAACGGTGGGCAGAAAGGCAATGTAACACATCGATGCTTTCCTCATGGACGATATTAAACAAGGGTGAAACATATTACCTAAATTCACATAACCATTAATTTAAATAACAAAGTCATGATGTGAGACAGCTCATAAGATGGTTTAGATTTTTTAAACAGTGGTTTACCTCTGTGGATGGAGTTCCCATGAGATCATGGCGAGTCAGAGGATGTCAGTGTCTGAAAGAGAAGCACGATGCAGCTGACTGGGAAATTATGACCACTGCTCCATAGCTTATCCAAATCTTTGGTGAGATGTGTGGACTGCCCACTGGGACCAGCCATGAAGGAGCTTTACTCGGACCACGCATGCCACCAAATGGGCAAACATGCACTTTTCATTCATTAGATCATAGTCATGAATACAAACTGTTTTGAAGTGCTCAGTCTCAAAGAGAATGGGCAGTTGGCCAGTCTTCTGGGGAGGATTGTGATATGTTTGTGCGATTGTTATGAGTCAATCAAAATCAGTCTTTGGTCTCCTTGTCAGCTCATTTATTGCCTTTACTCTTTGCCAAATTTGATATTTTCTTCATGTTTAAACATGTAACTGATGCTTCACTTTATAAAAACTTTCTCTCTATAAACTTTCTCTTGAAAGTTAAAAAGAAATGTGGAATTTTCTTTAATTTAGCGTATAATAAATTATTAAGGCACAGAGTTGTTGTGTTGCAAATGGAGACATTTAAATCCCCACTTTTTCTCCTTTATTAAATATTCCAAATATTTTGTTTCAATATCAGCCATGAATGATGTCATTGGTATTTCAGCAATGATCTGATCACAGTTCAAGACATATTTGTACATAAATGCAGGTAATTCAAAACAGCTCACTTATTTTTTCTTTTCGTTAGGGCCAGGGGCCTTTTGTGCAGCTCACTGCTGGAACCAGCTTCCAATGGATCAACTCAGCTCAAACTGTAGCTAAAAACTGTTCTTTTTTCCGCTGCCTTCATTTAACCCTTTAATCTTGCACTTAAATGAAAGTATATTATCTGTTTATAATACTTTTATTCTATTACTGTCCTATTTCTACCTCTATTTTTATGCTTCTGTTATTTCTGTTGACCTGTGTATGATAATACACTATACAAATAAACGTGCCATAATATGATACATAGTGCTGACCTGCCAGTGATAGATGGCAAAGATTATCATGATCACTAGAGTATGATTTCCCATTGACCTAAGATATCTTGGAAACCACAGGCTGAATTTCCATCAAATTCATTGTGGATTTTCATGATCCAGGGAGAATTAATCACAGTGTTTATTTGTGACCTCCTAAGATTTCCTCTTGCAAATTTTCCACTAAAGCTGAAGAAATATCAGAAGCTAAATCAGAAATTGTAAAGCCTTAACTTCTCCAGCCAAAGCATCTTACTGAAAGAATTTCACATGGAACAGGACTGAACTTGAGTGTTTGTCAGTGCAGCAGAGGCTTTATATAGGCTTAAAGCACTTTGCATGGCCTCAGGGTTTGTACCACGCTTGTCAAACTGGCACCTCGGCTGCTGTTGCTGTATGTGTGCTGATGTTTGATGGGGGCCTTAGACTTGACTTGAAGAAATGAAGAAATACTTGAGTTCATACTTTTCGGTTTAATCTGACACAGTATGTCCCAGAGGCACTGAGGCGCTATCCTCAGAGTGAGAGGTATCAGAAGATTAGGGAAAGTCTGTGACTTCACTTTGCAACAAAGCACTTCTTCAGATCGCCATTTTCAGGTTAAGAGGCACTCACACAATCAGATGTGTTTGGGCAGAGCTCACCAAGCTGTTTAACTGTTCTCAAACCAGTATATTTAAACTAATTTTTTTTTTTTTTACATTTTTTTTAAAAATGTAAAAAAAAAAAACAAAAAAAAAAACCCCACTGTTTTAAAGGTCCTATATTTTTTACAGTGTTTTACCTGACACGTTAATATCCATAAGTATATATATTTATAATTTTGAGAACTGTATTTTTATGTTTCCTCTCTCAGGCTTCTCTCTGCAGCTCTGGTTAAACAGGCAGAAGAAAGAAGCCCTGGGCCTCTCTTCTGACTGGCTGGCTGTCAGATTTCCTGCAACGGTGGAGGGTGGGTCCAGGTTGGTGGAACTTGGGGGCGCGGCTGGGGCCGGTGACTGTTTTGTTGTGACTACATTTCACTGCTTGTCTACCAGCCACCTCTGGGTCACAGTTGGGCTGAGTTACCCGAGTTTCTCAGGTTGTTCCATTTTTATTTTTTTTCTGGTGCAGGTACAAGGCTCTTGAGATGACAAGCACGGCTGTGGGCTCAGATTGTGACAACATGGGGTGAAAGTAAGAGAGGAGTCAACAACACTGTGCAGGAGATAGTAAAACAGAGCCACAGTGAGGGGCCACTTAAAAATCTTTAACCCCAGGTCTATCAGGAGTTCACAGCCCACATCTGTGACTTTTTAGGTTAGAATGGACTTGAATCAGTCCACCGCTTATCTTTTCCAACTACAACTACTACAACAACTATTTTCTTAAACAAGTTGAAGTGGCTCTGCTACAAACACAGCAGCCAAGAAGACTCCTCCCCTGGCTCCTCCTCTGTCTGATCATATGAATGTCAGAGCTCCAAAACCTGTTCCCAAGGGTGTTCTCAGACACCCTGCAAAGAAGATATATTTTTGGTTGCTTGCGAATGTGATTTCATTCTGTTGGCCACCACATAAAGCTGGTGTCCATATGAATGTATATTTCACTGCAGTTAGATTCTGACTCCAATGCAGAACCAGGTTCATCACAAAAAAGTACAGATTCATCCACTGAAACTTCCCTGATCACTCATGCATCATACTGTTTCTCGTGCCCTACTCCACTGATCTCTATGTGTTCAGTATGTTCCAAACTCTTTTCCTCAAAAGAACGAAAGCCACATATTACACTGTTAACTCCAACACTCTGTGGTGAGTTGTGTTGTTAGCGATTTATTGGGAAAGATTTATTAAGGATATAAAAAGATTTATACTGAGCACAGAAGATTTTTCAAGAGGAAGTTGTTAGTGGACATTTTGGTTCTTTCTTTTTCTTGACTGTGGGTTGACAGTTAAGGGCAACTGCTGTGAATCACAGATAACTGCAGTTGTTTTCCTCTCCAGTCTCTCCTAAAGACGTGGAGAAACCATACCATTATGACACTGACCATTGAAGTCAATAACACTGATCACCTGGTTACCATGGTTACCTGTCAGTGGTGGATATATCAGGCAGCAGCTGAACATTTAGTCCTGAAGTTGATGTGATGAAGCAGGAAAAATGGTCAAGTGTGAGGATGTGAGTGACTTTGACTTTGTCCAAACTGTGATGAGACGACTGAGTCAGAGCTTCTCCAACACTGCAGCTCTGTGGGATGTTCCCAGGCTGCAGTGGTCAGGACCCACCAGAAGTGGTCCAAGGAGGGAAAACCACTGGACCACAGGCAGAGTGAGGGGTCAAGGCTCAGTGATGGTGGTGGGGAGTGAAGGCTGGACTGTGTGGTCTGATACAAGAAAAGAGCTACTGGAGCTCAAACTGCTGAAGAAGTTAATATCAGGGCGTCCATGCTGACCCCTGTCCACCACCAAAAGCTCCTACAATGGACACATGAGCATCAGAACTGGACCATGGAGCAATGAAGAAGGTGGTCTGGTCTGATGAAAAACAAAAGAAGAGCAGCTGGTGGAGGCAGTGTGATGCTGTGGTCAATGTTCTGCTGGAAAACCTTGGTTCCATTCTTGTGGATGTTACTTTGACACGTCCCACCTCCCTAAACATGGTTCAGACCAAGTCCCCCCCTTCATGGAAACAGTCTTCTTTCAGCAGGATAATGCTCCCTGTCACTGCAACAATGGTTCAGGAGCTTTGAGGAACAACAACAAGTTCAAGGTGTTGACTTGGCTCCAAATTCCCCAGATCTCAGTCCAGTCCAGCATCTGTGGGAGGAGCTGGACCAACAAGTCTGATCCATGGAGGCTCCACCTCACAGCTTCAGGACTTAAAGGATCTGCTGCTAACGTCTTGGTCCAGATACCACAGCTAAGCTTCAGGGGTCTAGAGGAGTCCAGGCCTCCAGGGTCAGGACTGCAAAAAGGGAAACCTAGACAATATTAGACAGGTGTTTATAATGTTATTGCTGATTGGTGTACGTTTCTCTGTATTCCAGTATTCCTTTCATTTCAATTGTATTCTCCCCCTTCTGCTCTCTTAGCCCACCTACTGAGACTAACCCTAACCCTTAATGAGGAATTGTAGTTACTAATCATAATTTAAAAAAAACATCCCTGACACATGAAATAGTGTGACCCCTCCTCTTAACCACCAGAACTGGTTTTACATGCTCATACATACCATTTTCATCTGTGCAATATGAGCTACTTGAACCTTTCACTTCTATTTTAAACCGTGCTACTGCTCCGAAAACTGGTCCAATTAGAAGAATTTGGTAATAGCAAAGTAGTATCCATCCAAGCCCATGTGACCACAAGCTGGGGAGCAATTCTGCATACGGAGGCAAAAACCATGCAGGCCTCAGAGGGCTGGGGTAATCTGGAGCCTTCTCTCCTTACAATGCACTGAGGATGAGGTCAAATGAACTCCATAGTCCCCGGGAATGTGAATATGGGAAATTGTCTTGAAGTGTCATAAAAATAACACCTCGGGCTACAGTTTTGCTTTTGATTACAGTCCTCCTCCATCACTTTCAGTGTCCACATGGAACGAAAAGTATGTATGGCTGCACCTTTGCTGTGGATTTATCTGTATATACAATCTATTGACATCTACGCAATTCTGATGGCGTTTGAATGAAAATAAGAGAATGTGATTTGTGATTTTTTTTTTCACTGAATCCAAGACAGAAAAGTTGAAGTCAAAGGAAAGAGACCTGAACCTAAATTCTTATGAGAAAGTCCACAACACAGGGATAATCACTAGGTATAAAACAAATGCGTGTAGTCTGGTGATGTCACACTTTTATTAGGATGGTGTGTGAGCCCTTTCTTTCCACAGCCGAGGGGGAGAAAAAAAATTCATGGCCCTCATATTCCAGTTGCTTCTACAGATGGGTAAACCACCCCTCTGTGTCTGGTGAGTGGGGGTCTCCTCCAGCCCAAACTGGAATGTACCAGAGTAATTTATCACCATGAGGTCTGTGAGTCAAGAGGAAAGAAGAAGGATAATTCTCTTAGGGAAAAAAAAAATGAACCATGGTTTAGGAAGTGTACATGGAGCATTTCACAATAAAAGATTTTAAAGCTACTTTAAAGAAAAAGGAAAAATGCCATCAACACAAAATGTGTTTTATTTGTTACCAATAAGTGAAGACAAAATGGAAACTTGAAACTACTTCTCAGCTATAGCCACTTAATAAATAATGATTCCGAATGGCAGCGGTATGAAAGTGGTTCAGCCGCCCTTGACTCCTGTAACAACAGTATCTGTTTGCGTTAAAATGTTCTTTGCAGCATGCCTGTTGCATGCCTGTGCAGACACCCCTTAATGTATACAGAAGCCTTAAAGCACAATGACTCTCCGTCTCTGCAGAGCTGAGTGATGGAGGAGGAAAACCGACCTCAGGCGGGTAATGTTACAAATAGCTGATAGGTGAGTAATGACAGCTCTTCAAAAAGTTATTTATTCAGCCATGTCGGGTGGTAGTTGGTACAGGTATGGAGCATTCACAGCACAGCTCGGCCCTGATCTGTGTGTCTGTGGTCATCAATTTTTTTTTTTCTTTTTTACTGTAAGGCATTGATGATGTGTTGAGTTTCCTTGCCAATAATTCATGGCGTACACCTTCCTCATCTTGTACTGACTTGTAAAGCTACAAAAGAGAGAGAAGCTAAGCAAGTCATTCTATCTTGTATTCAGGTAAATTAGATTTATAAGTTTAAATGTGAAGGTTTTATTCCCATTTGACTTATTTCTCCTGAAGCATTTTCTATGCCTAATACTAGATACTACATGCATTCTTTACTCCAAATTTAATATGTACTTTTCAACTAAATTACCCTCATTGATATATTGTGAGTTCTGCTGCAATGACTTTAGACTAAAGTGAAGTTTGCAAAACTGACATGTTGTGATTTGGCCACCATGCCTACCCACAGTCATCTACACATGTACATGCATACACACCCACATTTACCTTCATACGTTGATGAAAACACCCCCATGCAAATATAAGTCAGCCGTATACTCTACAGTCCCAGTGTCAATACACACTCATTCAGTGCAGCCAACAAGAGTTCAAACCCACTGAACTTTATTATTCCCTCATTGTCCAAAGATACCAAATATGTCTGGCTGGTTGTTTGGAAAATGGGTATGAAATGATGTGCAAAGCGTGATGAATATTTCCATTTGATGAAATGGTGCAGCCATAAAAGACTTGATTATGTTACTCAGTATAAACATTGCACTGCTTCAATGAAGAGCTAGAACAAAGTGATAAAGAATACATACTGTATGTGATATTGTCAGGCCTCCTTAAAGCTTCAGTACTTAACCCATTTGGACCCACATTAAGTTTTTTTCTGTTTTTTTTTTTTTTTTCATGACTTTGTGTTTTTCAGAATTTCATCAATTGCTCCATATATTCAAAATCAGCACAACTTCAGCTAATTATATGTCACCCAATGAAAAAACCAAAGAAAACTTAAACACAGAAAGTTACACACATGTGTTTGTGTTGTTCTAGAGATGAAGTTTCTATCTTTTGAGTAGTAATGATGAAAAATCCAGCTCCAAAGCTTCTAATACTCTAAATATCTTATTGTTCATGTCTCTCTGTCTTTATTCTGTCACTACAATAAACTCACTCTGAGATTAGAAAAATACTTTTATTTTGGGCACATCCAGCTGACAACTAGGCCTCTGAATGAGACACTGATGGGCTATGACATCACCCACTGGCGCCATTAGGAGCCATTAGGAGTGATGTAGAGACTCTAGACGTCACTAACAAAGATGGAGGATGAGAATTGATCGATAAACGCACAGGTGAAGCAATGCTCCAGTCAAAGGGTCAGACTGAGCCAAATCTTACATAACTTCCTTCACATGTGTATCAACCTAAGTAAGCGACACGCTGACAAATTGAGGCTTGTTAGAAAGAGCTGATACTCTAGTTAAAGGAGAAAAACACATCTTACCCAAGCCATCATGGAACAATAAGGCTCTAAAGACGAAGTGATTCTTGGAAGCAATTACACGTCCTTGAGCTTAATAGACAAATGAAAAGAAACTAGATGTTAAAGTGATAAGAGGTTATTTCACATGTGGTTAATGGAGGTAGTTTTGCACAGTGAGTGTGTTACCTGCAGGGGATTTGAAATAGTACGCTGCCCCTTTAAGAGAAGCAGCAGGAACACTGGTACTGAAGCTGTACACTTTATTTTGAAATTTCACTGCTTTATCTTGCTGTTAAATATTCCTAATCAGTACCAAGACTGGTGCAGTGTGACTCACATACAGTACATGCTATAATCACTCTTGTGGTTTACAAGACTAGCAAGTGGTTAGTTGGCTCTTAGACTGCAAAGTGCCAGTTTTTTTCTCCAGACTCCTTTGATATGTGAACCTCATTATATCTGAAGCCCTTTCCACCTAGATATCCACTGTTCCTCTGATATCACTGGATGGTAACCTGAGAGTTTCTGCCTCTTTGGGTCGGGACATCTTAGTATTTCGTGTTGCTTTTCATCTGGGAGTTTTTTTTTTTTCCAGAATTCAGTCAAGTCATATTTAATTTGATTCCTTTACAGACACAGTGGGTTTCAGATACATAAGTGTGCTCTTTTTCCCTTCAGCATACAGGAGCTGGGTTGTGTTACAGCCTCCTCATAGCCTGCCAGTAACAATGCTGAACCTCCACTGTGTTTGGTTCTCTGTTGCACATCAGAAACCTTATTTTATGAATATATGAATTATGATCCTGCTGTTGTTATTACAAAAGCACTGATGCAGATGATGCTTAAATTGGTACACGCAGGTAGGGAGGGATCCACAGAGAGAGAAAAAGGAAGCTCCCTCCCAACTGAGACGAGGGCTCGACAATGACCTCATTGCTCAGATCTCTTCACCACATTAGACTGGAAAGGCTGAACTAATTATGCTTGTTTCCTAGAGACGTAGGGCAGGTTGGGGGCTGAACTCCCCCAGTCTGGTGAAGGTTGAATCAGTTTGCCCCCTGTGAAGTCATGGTTAACTGCTGAGTCACATTCACTGGGGAGGCTGACGGTACAAAGGCAGAGTGGACGCACATGTAGCATCACTACAACAGTCCTGCTGGAATGTTTGGCGTTATGGCGTTGTTATGGTGGGTAGAGTGTGCGCTGCATACGAAGGGTGTAAAGTTCAGGAGCTGGCAGCCATGCATAGCTGCCCCAGGCAGAATCACGTACCTTCTATCTAACAATTTACTCCAAACTGATGTAATTCAGCAATAATGCAAAGATTTATTTATTTGTTTTTTTCATTTTCAGCACCATCACTTTGTATCTCAGTCACTATGTAAGTCTCAGATCACTAAATACCTACGTAATTGTCATGGGTATTTATAATCAACTTGTCGTGTAATTGTTTTAAACGATTCATCAAAAATGATTTAACCTGTTACATTTTTCCATTTTTATTACTTTTAAGTAGCATTAAATTATACCACTATACTGGATTTCGTTAGTTGGTGCTATTAGAGCTCAGCAGTTGCACGTCATCAGGCCAATCAAGGCAAGAAGTGCTTGACTGTTGCTTGTAAACTGTGGACCGTTTGCCAGTCTGTCGCAGGGTTTTCATATTGAGACACACAACCATTCACACTGGCATTCACACCTACGGGCAATCTAGAGAGTAAGATGCCTATCTTTGGACTGTGGGTAGACCTAGAGCCTTTTAACTGTGAGGCAACAGTGCCACCGACTGCACCACCGTGCAGCTCCTTGTGCTCGACCAATTAAAGTTAAAAATAGACAGCAATTACCATGATACCAAATCTCAGAACAGAGTTTTGTTCCATAAAGGATCTGTTGCCTTTTTGTATCAATCATGTAATTTACTGCCCACTTGTGGCAGCAGCAGGCCATTGTCTGTGGAGGCTAGCTAGACTATCGGCCGTTGTAGCTAGTTAGTTTCTGTCACTTTTGTGGAAGTGACCATGTCTCTGTGACAGAGACTACAGCTTGTTCAGCAGATGAAGGAGCAGCATTTTCTGGACATTTGCACGAAATGCTGGGATCCTTGGCAGGATATTAGAAATAGCCAAAGTGAGCTTGTCCCCGACTCCAGCTTCTACTGTTCTGAGATAGGTCCTGACTACCATGGTTGTTTGGCTCTGCTTCCCTGTTAAAGTTGCCAAATGCCACTGAAGATGTTCCTGTTCAGCCAGAAGATTCATAGCAACAAAATCAATGTTATATCAGCTTTATACCAAAAAGAATATAAGGATATAGGGATGTAAGGCCTCACTAATAACCAGCTTTATTATTTCTCATTAACTGTAACAGATTATTGTGTAATGTAACAATTATATTTATCTGTAATTTAATTCTGCGATCCTGTTACATGTAACGTGGTATACCCCAATCGTGCAAATGGCAATACAAGTCAAACAGCCGAGTTGCTCAGCTTTGTTAAGTTAAAGCAGACACAAGAGGCTGGGCCACACCGTGTACAGCAACATCTAGGGAGGGGTTGGGGAGGGGAGGAGGGGTTTGTGGGTGGGGGGGTTGTTTGACACTGTTTACACAGTTCCACTCAGGCAGCAGGCCATGTTTTCCTCCATGTAGATGTGTCTGGGCTTGTGTTTACGCAGGAGTTAGGATTTATACTGTCATCCCAATAAAGACCATCAAAATCCAGCAGGCGCTTTGATGTATGGCTCACATGTGGGCAAAAAGCTACACTTTAAAGTAGCATCCAGCATTTCTCATCAGTGTCACCTACAATTTGGGTTCACCCATAAAATACAGAGGTCAACAAATGTTTCTTTCTGGACTGACTTGAGGAGATACTTTAACGATACAACGTGCGCTTTAAAGGACCAAGTAAGTTTTGGATGAATTGCACCGTTTGGCATAAAAAAAGTAAATAAATAAAATTTATCAAAACAGCTTAAGCTAGTTATCAAACAAGTGGCTTTACTTTTTTATTTTATCACCTTATCACTAATTAAAATAAATTTCAATAAATATAAATGTAATCAAATTATCTCCAACTTCTCTGCCATTGAGACAAATGGAAACTGGAAACATACAAAAACCTCATTTAAAATCCCACTGACATTTGTAATATGCTGACAACTAAGACTGGATAAGAGCCCCTCATATCATATAGCTAGCATCATTTAGACGAAGACAGTAGTTTTTATTGTTGCTAAGTCAATACATTTTCATTCAGCCCTCGAGGTTCATGGCCACTTGACAGAAGAAACAAAAGGGGTTGTGGCTTAGCACTAGGAGTAACAGCAGGACACAGAGGACTGAACACTGTAGATACAGCTTGGAAGTTTGAAAAAGAAATTGGATTTTTTTTTCATGGGAGCTGTAGCTTCTCTTTGCTGAGAAAGTAAATGCTGTTTAACTTAGCATTAGCTGTCATTATAAATTGCTGTAGCTACGTGTACAAAAAAAAAAATTATAAAAAGGGTTTTGCTTTATGTTTTTTTTTTTTTTATCAGCTACGAATATACTCATATTTGGCTACATGCAACATCCATTGTGGTCAGTGTGTTTAATTTTCAGCAGTGGTTCTGTGCTGCGTGTCCAATTTAAAGAGAGTTGTCATCACAATTGAGTCATAATAATTTTTTAGCGATATGTAACTGCCTTTCCTGCTCCAATGGCACATAGCTGATTTGAGGTTTTTGTGTTGGGTCATTTTTAGCATTGAAGACGCATCTGTCTAAAACAGGTCGGTTGTTTCACTTTTTCAGTGTAGGGTGGGAGAAGGTTAATGTTGTAACACAAAAGAAACAAACTGAGGAAATAAGAATTGAGATAGTCTATAAGCAGTGTGTTTTATGACTTCTGAGGTTTCACATTGTCTTAGGCTAGCTTTGGTAACAGATTAGATTCACAAGTCAACAAGACATTCAGCTGTTCTGTTGTTACATTTGTCAAACCCTTTGGGTCTTTGTGGGACCTGAGGCAACACAGATGTTGTTAATGGTGTCGAAAGCAGTGTTACAGCTCTTCTAATGTTCTACTGCCTGCATTGTACGGCCCACCACAGTATCCCCCTTTACGTCTCACAGGAGCCTGTCCTCAACCTGCTGTGGGTCATCTCCTCCTGAAAAGCTTCCGCAGGTTTAATTCTATTTGGAACCATAAAGCCTTTGTCTTTTTTTTTTTTTTTCTCAAAGGATCAGTGTCTAATACACTCTAGATACTTTTCTAAGATGATACTTTGGACTCACATTGGAGAGCACAGTTAATTTTAACGGCTGGACTGTTCCTTTAAGATGTTTAGCTCTGTTGGAGCAGGCTCCCAAGGGGCATGCTTTTCATCATCCGCACAGTTGCAGTCCCACTCCTGCCAATTTCCTTTCAAAATGTCTGCTTTGGCTTTACTGAACGCCATTTTCCAGCACAGGCATTACTCTCAACATCATCATTTAAACTTTATTTAAATACTTGAGCTTTGTGCTCTTTAGGGAAATATCCAATGCTTTATTTCAACCATACTCTCTTTATTTCTACCTTACTGGAGAATGACACTTGTTTAAAGAACAACTTAATAACTGGAAATGTCTAAGTGTCATTTTTTTAACTTTACGTGTTACTATTAATACAATGGCCTCACACTTATCCCCTACATAATGAATTATGTTTAATGAGTATTGTGCTACAACTCAACTACACAAGTGGTCACTCTGGATAGATATTACAAACATTTTAACAGCTGCATGTGAAGAGTGTGGCATTTTAAAGACATATTCTGCCAAAATTAAATCAGATATTAATTTAAAGTGAAGAGAAGTTGAACATTCAAGTATGCTGCAAGCTCTGTGTGGAAAGACAGAGCTGGCAGTAGGAGGGGTGTAGCCATCGCAATGGGGCAGCCAAATCCTGTCAACCGTGACACAATCAGCCTCTGAACTGGGACACAGTTGTTTGCATTTAAACAACAGTCACATTGCCAACACTTCTGTGTCACAGATGAGGACAAGGGTCAGCACTGTTTCTGTCTCCTGCCATGTTTTGACTGACAATAAAACAAACCTAAGTACAGGTACTGTACAGTATTTAACACAAGTTAAATTAAGTACAGTAATTAACTATGGTAATCGACCACTTATAGTGATAATTATAATTTAAATGTAAATACTAACTGTTTGACATTTCTACTGTGATTTCAGGCTAAATCACAGGAGAAGTTGAGAATTGTTACCAAACTGTTTCAACTCTCTACTCAACATGATGAAACTGTTCATAAAGTCAGCCTAACATTTAACCACCTTCACAACACATGCATATATACATATACACATACATACACACATTAAATTAAACAAATAACACCACCACTCTGACTGCATGAAATATTTAGCCATATATTATATGGCCTATTACCATTGTTTTGTAATTTACAATTGTTTCTGAAGAAACACGATCCAAGAATCGCAATCGAATTGTGAGATTTTCTTAAATGTGCACATTTAATCATCATTTAACACAGTGTGGGAGAGGAGGTTACTTGCTTATCAGACAGGAAATCTGTACACAAACTAAAACGTGTGCTTCAGCAGGGAAGCCTGAGAGGCAGGAAAAACTGATTACATATGAGATTATAACCGCTGGAGAAGCTGTTTGATTTCATTGCTACTTGAAGAACTTTTTCTCATGGTCAGTTAAAGACTTCCCACTCCTCCTCAGTTTCGTCTGCTACTTTTATTTATGGCACAGCATTTTTTCCACTTTATTCCCCCTGGCATGTTGTAATTGCATGGGTGGGATGTAACCAAATATATTTACTCAAATATGTACAGACACAGTTTCCCAATAAACTGTGTCCAAATCTATGACTAAAAACAGTAAGAAGCTAGTCTATACTTGTACTGCTCTACCATTCAGAGTGAAATGATGTAACTTATTCAACTGCGAACATTTTCTTTTTCTTAAGATTAAGATGCATTTTAAAATAATGAGTAAAAGAAATGTTCTCGATAATACTGCATTTGAATATTTCCACACTACATGTTATTATTACATTCAAATAATTGACTTTAAAAAGTTTTAGAAAGTCCTGGGTTACATGGTGCTGTATAGAGGAAACATTTAGGAAAAAACTATGTATATCGATCTAAAAACATTAACAGAAAAATAACAGATTACATTCAAATATCTCAATATATATAATAAAACATTAACAGATTTATTGAGGACTTTTACATGTAACTACACTATATTATAGTTTTAAAAGGTGAATGCATAGAGTCCTATTAATGTTAATAAGTATTCATTGCATCAATTGTCACAAGGTAAGAAAAAAAAAGTGGGTAATTTCAGTTACAAAAGTTACAAAAATCTATTTTAGCATCCAAACATGTTTGCAAAATGTTGCCTATATACACAGTTAGCAGGAAAGGAGCAACACTTGCCTGCTAAACATTTACAGTGTTCACATGAGTGACCTCTTTCAAATGATACAAAGTAAATGGAGCCATTGTTAATATTAAACATTCATCAATGCAGCTTTAGTATCAAATAGAGAAAATATACTACAGACCAATATCATCGGTCTGTAGCAGTGTGTTATAGCAGAGTGTGAGGACTGAGTTGTCATTGTATGTCAGAGGAAGAAAGGTGTTTGAACAGAGTGAAGTAAATGAGTGGTGGTCCTGAAGTGTTATTTCCCTTTGGGAGACCTGTAATCACTTGACAAACTGCCTTGCCCCTGGGCCTCAAGACCCGAGCATCAGGCACCGACGGGGCCAAATGAAACATCCTGTGAGGGCACCTGAGGAAGTCTGTCTGAGGTCACATTAACAGCCTCCAATCCCTCCCTCTGCTTGAAACAGCAACAATAATCAGATGGTAAGAAGGGCAGGGTGGAGGGTGAAATCATCTTCATCTTCAAATCAAAAGTATACACAATAACACAATTAGCAAAAACCATGACGATCTTCCAGCTGTGAAAAGTCTGTGTTGCAGGTTTTAAAGCTCTTTAAACTTTAAATATTAACAGGGTTTCTTGTCACCATTATAAAGTCTGTCGTACAATCTGCCACAAATTCATCTGAAGAATAATACATCAAATGCTTGATCATAAAATTTGATTTAATGTAAAAATGCATTAACGTTTCCTTTCCACAGCAGGGAGGCTTCGTTTGTCCTCTTCCTGTGGAAATTCTTATGATGTTTGCTTTTATTTCCATAGCATCATAAACTTTTGATCATCCTCTTGGTAACTATGTTGTGCTACTGTGCATTATATCCAAGTAACTCTTAAAATGTTAAAACTCTTTTTTAAAAAAAAAGGGGTTTTATATTTAAAGTTAGGGCACCCTCTAGAGGAGTAAGCTCATGTTGCATATCGGCCTGTCCCCTCGATTTAATGTGTTCACTTTAACTTAGTCAGCAGCACCATGCAACATTTATTTTAAAAAAATCTAATACTTTTTATACAAAGATGTCTGTTTTGTGTTCAACTTTTTGCCATGACATGGTTTAATCAAAAGAACAAAGTCTTTCAAAGTCTGACAAAGATCAATTCATGAAGACTGAACAGAGACTGGCAGTATAAAGTGTGTCCCAGGAGGGAGATCTGAACGTTTTAACAAGCAGTCAGTCAGTTGGTTACACGGTCTGTTGTAGTTTTATTTAACTTCTTTTTAACATGGACCTGTGGTGCAGACCAGTTGGTCCTAATCCACCACAAACCTCCTCTGTCTTAACTCTCCTTCTTCTTCATTTGGCAGTGTGGTGCACTTTAGGTAACCATTATCAAACTACTATTTATTGGTATTAATAGAGACAACACCACAAATCATAATATTTTGTCCATAAATATATTCTGATGTCAGATCGGGCTAGACTGGAGTGTTATTGTCATACTGTACTGCTGAAACTGAGCCAACAACAGCTTGACAAACACCACATTTTCAAATATGTGTTTTTATTGATAAGCTAGGGAATATCCCTGAGCAGGTCAAGATTTACCCTAAAGCAAATTCAGTCCATTCTTACCCACGATTTAACTGCTGTTTTGTTTACAGCAGACAAACAGAGGGAGTCGTGATTTCTTCCTCTTGTTCCTCTCAGTCTGTTTTAGAAATAATAAGAAACACCACATCAGCATAGATATCAACATAAAAGGCAACATAAAGATTCAACGAAGACGTTTCACAATAAAAGACAGCTCGACTTGTTCAAATGTCAGTGAGTTAAGGACAGGAAGGAAAAACAGGCTTTGACTTGTGGCCAAGACCGCTCATCCTAAAGCCTTCATGCTGTCTATACCGGTTCAGTCTATGTAACTGAACATCTCTTCATGTTAACCCTGGTATGGGTAAGACAATACAAGGGTTACGTTTCATATTTTCAACAGTTCTGCTCAATATGTGCACCATAAAAGACCTCACCACAACACAGATTTAATGGCATTTATCATTTAAATTAAATTGATTTAATTTTGTTTTTCAAATCAAATATCTGATGTGAATGTATTTCAGGGCAGCATGATGTTCAGCACTGTCACCTCACAGCAAGAAGGTTCTCAGTCTAAACCCTGGGCCTTTCTGTGTGGAGTCTTCATGTTCTTCCTGTGTGGGTTCCCTCTGGGTACTTCAACTTCTTCCCACAGCCCAAACATGACCTTTCTCGCTCACTCTTACGCCTATAGGAAATTTAGAGTCACCAGAGTCACAACCTAACATGCATGTCTTTGGACTGTGGGAGGAAGTACCTGGAGGGGATACAGGCAACAGAGGGAGGACATGCAAAGTCCACATGGGGTTCAAACCCAAAAACTTCTTGCTGTGAGACAAGAGTGACAACCACTACACCACTTACGCCGCCCTTTAACTCTGCCTATTCGTGTAGAAGTTATTATGATGTCTTCATTTATTTTCACAGAAACAAAAAAAAAATATCATTTGTGGCATTCAAACAATGCTCAATAGGTACTAAGGGGCCCAAAGAGAGCCAAGAAAATATCCCCCACACCATTACACCACCAGCAGCAGCCTGAGCTGTTGATAAAAGGCAGGATGGATCCCTGCTTTCATGTTGTTTGTGCCAAATTCTGACTCTACCATCTAAATATCGCAGCAGAAATTGAGACACATCAGACCAGGCAATGTTTTTCCAGTCTTGTACCATCCATTTTTATTGAGCCGAAGCAAATTAGATAGATAGATAGATAGATAGATAGATAGATAGATAGATAGATAGATAGATAGATAGACTTTTATTTATCCTGAGAGAGAAATTGTTAAGTAATTAATTAAATTAAGTTAAGGTAAAAATACAAATTTGACAAATCACATTAAAAAATAATAACAATTAAATAATAATAACAATAACAAAAATAAAATGAATTCATAAGAGTTGATTAAAAACGATTCACTATCTCACAGAGAGAGCGTTATAAAGTCTCCTGAGTCTCTCTGTCCTGCAGCACCATGAGGTGAGCCTCTCCTACAGCCTCTCCTCTGCTCCTCCAGAGTTAAATGAAGAGGATGTTCCACACAGTGTAGTCTGACCTCCACCTTCCTCTGTGTGCACCTCCACACCACAGCATCCAGCCAGTCCACACTCACACCAGTGACAGAGCCAGCCCTCCCCACCAGTCTGTCAAGCCCCCTTGCATCCTTGTATTTCGCATGGCCTCCCCAGCAGACTGCAGCATCAAACGGGACACTGTCCACCACAGACTGGTAGAACATCTGCAGCATCTTTCGACAGATGTTAAAGGACCTGAGCCTCCTGAAGAAAAAGAGCTGACTCTGCCTCTTTCTATAGAGTGGGTCTGTCCAACTTGGTGTCCAGGTGTACACCGAGATATTTTGAGGTTGGCACCACCTCACGAATGTTGACTGTAGAGGGGGCTTGGACCTTTGGAAATCCACTACTATTTCCTTTGTCTTTGAGGTGTTCAGTAGGAGGCAGTTTCTGTGACTCCAGTCACTAAAGGCTTTTGTCAGTATACTCCTTTTCCTGTCCATTCCTGATACAATACCATTGGTTATTTGACTTACTATTCTCTAAACCTCACTAAACCCTAAAGATGGTTGTACGTGAAATTCCCAGTAGATCAGTAGTTTCTGAAATACTCAGAGTAGCCCATCTGACACCAACAACCATGCCACTTCAAAGTCATTAAATCACCTTTCTTCCCCGTTCTGATGCTTGGTTTGAACAGGTGTACATCTCCACGATGCTGTCATCTTCAGCCTCTGCAGATGTCACTTCAAGAGGCTCACTAAATACTTTGTCCAGACCGAAAGGTTGTTGTTCTGCTGGAGCGTCATCCTGCTCTGCTTCGACCTTCGCAGGGGTGCAGATCAGGCTGGAGCCAGGAGTGGCACTTCTTTCCTCAGCAGCCTCGTCCTCATGGCTCCGTGGAACTGGTGTGGTATTTTTGCTGAAGTCTTTTTTCCATGCTGTCTTGAGAAAAAAAAAAAATCTTCACAGCAGGGTTCTTGGCTTTGCAGTCAGAATTAATGGACTCCATTGTCTTGGCCTCTGGTTCTTTCATGTCGATGGCTGATGTGGTGGAGGACTGGAGCATAATCCTGTCTCAGGGAACTTCCTCACTTTCTAGGACATCTTTCCCTTCTTTTTCTGTGAGCTCTGGTTGTATTGGGGTCAGAACATCAGCATTAGCAAATGCAGCAAATCTCTCTTAAGTTCAGGTCCTGTCCTGTCCCATGATTGTGCTGCTCTTCTCTTTCTGTCTCTCTTCTTTCTCCTTCCTGGCTGAAGAAGTTTTAGGATTATTCTTCCTAACCCATGAAACATAACAAATGGAAAACATCTGAAAATCCTTCCTATGGTAATTGTCAACATATTTATTAATTCACTGACAAAGACACAGTGACCATGTAGCATCCTGTATTTTCCTGCCATTGCCTAGACCCATTGTCTGGACTGTATTAAAGCACAGAGGAGAAGAGGGAACTTCAGCACACAACTTAGCACTCTGGGTTCGACGCCCTTTCTGTGTGGAGTTTGCTTGTTCTCCCTGCTTCTGCATGGGTCCTGTGGACTCCCAGAGTCCAAACATGACGCCTACAGGCAATTTAGAGTCACCAGTTAACCTAACATGCATGTCTTCAGACTGTGGGAGGAAGTATTTGGAGGGAATCCAGGCAACAGAGGGAGGACATGCAAAGTCCACATGGGGTTCGAACCCAGAAACTTCTTGCTGTGAGACAAGATTACCAACCACTACACCACTTATGGCCGTTTAACTCTGCCTATTCATGTACAAGTTATCATGATGTCTCTATTTACTTCCACAGCAATTAGAATTTTATATCACATTATAATAATATTATAATACTAAAATTACCATATTATTAACATTATATTATCATATTATTTAAATTATCTCAACATTTTAAGTATATAAATATGTATATATGTATAATTGTATGTATAATAATTATATTAATTCTGATTTATCAATTATATTATTAATTTTAATAGTTGAGACACTGCATCATATACTCCTCTTTTTTTCTGTCTTTCACCCTCTAGTGGAGTAAACCTATATTGCATTTTGGCACATGCATGAACGTGTCTTTGCTCTAGTTCGGTTTTAGCCAGTTAGACTTGTCTGTTTCCTGTTCAACTTTCTGTTAAGGGATGGTTGAATATGTTTACCACTGAGAGGAAAAAGAGCTGTTTGTCTGACCAATATTAAAGCATGGAGACTGAACGGCGACTGAAGGCCATCGATACTATTTCTGTCTAGTGTTACATTTTTGATTCAGCATCTGGAAACCTCATAGTGACAGTAACGTGACACGTGATTGATTTAGCTCCCACTAAAGATGCTCCAGTATCTCTATAAATTACACATCCATGGTTAGATTAAATTCTACAGCTGTGAGATTCAGGTTTGATTTATCTAAATTTTACAAGCAATATATCACCTCCAAAGGATAACAAAGATGTCACTTAAACAGTGTTTCATCTATTTGAGTTTAGTTAGGAGAGGCTTGCAAATTCACTATGGACAGGAGGAGTAGACTTTGGTGATGGTGATGAGGATGGAACTGTCTGATCAGAGGGTTTGATTGGAGATGGACAGGCATCCACGGCCGAGCTGGTTAGGGGAAGATGGGTCGGCAAGCCCTCATGGTGCTGAAATGACCGGAGAGAGAGAGAGAGAGAGAGAGAGAGAGAGAGACAGAGAGAGAGAGAGAGAGAAAGAGACAGAGAGACAACACTAAAATCTCTGGCCTAAAGCTGACTGTATCAGGTTGTGATTGCTTGCCCAGCTGTTCTTTTCAGTCAGGACAAAAACAAATATAACTTTGGCTGATTTTTCCAGTTAAAGACACAGTGTCCTGTCTGGACCAAAGGAACTAAGAGCTCAAGTAAACATACCATCACTGTTTTTCTGTAATATGGAAAATGACTTCATGTGTCTATCAGGAGGGAGATCTTAACGTTTTAACAAGCGCAAATATTGTGGATCTGAGAGAGCGTATTTATCAGTGCCACAAGTGGTGAAAAGTGGCTGCTGGGTAATTCATTTGGATCACTGCGGAACATAATTTCACCCATGTCAGCGATATTTTGGTGGGTTTCGATGATGGATTAGTGTTTCGGTGTAGGCCAGAACTACTGATTACTACATTTATGGCCACACTTGTTTTTTTTTTTTTTTGTTGTTTTTTTTAATGAATCACTTATTATTTAATGAATTGAACCTAAAGAGCATTTCACCTCCTTTGACTGAGCTGTTTGCTCCTCATAGGTTTGCCCTCGTATGGTGCAGTGCAGCCTCTGGGCCAGTAGAGGGCAAGGTACACTCTTCATTTTTCTGAGTAGTGAAAGATACTCAACCTCAAGAACATAGTATTTACTTCACCTGAAATTAATGTTGTTCTATTGTAATATTTAAAAAAAAAAAAAAAACACATTATTAACTGGCTGCTGGTGTAATGGGGTTAAAGAATGTCAGTGTCAATGTGCAGGAGTTGACAAATCAGCAGAAATTAGAAATGTATTGCCCAGTTGGTTCAATGTACAATGAATTTATTTTGGTGTTTCGGTGCAACAGAAAAAACAGCAATAGTGATAGTCAACTAAAACATTGTAGGAAAAATATAGAAAAATCTAAATATGTGCAGACTGTGGTAATGTGGTACAATCATGTGAATCATGGCGGGAATAAGGTGGAACTTCCAATGCATAGATTGTGTATTGGAGATGTTAGATTATATAATACCTGGAAAAAGTATTTCTATGCGTTGGAAAAGCATCAGACAATGAAGTAAACGTGCATGTGGCTGCAGTGTCTGCGTTTTACCTGCGCAGATGGCATGTTGTTGTTGTTGTTGTTGTTGTTGGTCATCCATCAGCCACTTCAGATGGGCAGGTTGTCCTCCGGAGTCACGTGGTCGCGCTGAGCATCCCTCGCGGATCCAGGAGGCTGCGCGGCGCGTCTCCGCTGGCTTATTACGGCGCGAGCCAGCTCCACTGCCCGCCGTGTGTAGCCGCAGCGCCACCCCCCTCCAGCCTCCACCCCCTCCACACGCACACACACCCCCCCTACACCCTCCGCCTGCAGCTGTTTCCACCGCCGGACTGACCTCCGAAACCGCAGGTGAGTCGGCATCGTCACGGCGGCGAGTTTGAAGCGGGCGAACGCGCACCGGCATCGAGACGCTGCTGAGACGCTGCCCGGAGAGTTGATGTGCAACAAAGACGTGCATGTGCAGGAACGGGGGAGGGACGGGGGGTGAGACCGTCAGGTGTTAGGGGGGTGAGGCGGAGATATTCGGCCGGGGAAATGAACGGTGGGCACACGGTGCCTTGCAGGTGCGGTGTTGTCGGCACTGAGAGGCAGAGGCGTCTTCGTTGTGTGCAGGTGGAGCACCACTGCTCCGGAGGCGGTGGCTCCCTCACTGTAGCGTGTTCATAGTCGTTGTTGTGCCGCAGTGTTTCGCCTAGAAAGAAAGTGCATCATTAGTCTGGCTTAAAAGGAAAAGAAAAGAAAGGAGAAGAGAAGAGAAGGAGCACGGGTGTGTGTGCAGCTCCGTCTGTGAGCCGCAGAGTGAAGCAGATTCAAGTTCAAACAGGCGCCGGAGGAGGAGAAGGTCACATAGTAATGACTCAGCGATCATCCTCAGTGAACTGAGGCTGCTCTGCGGGAACTGAACGGCTGTTTTTGTTCCAGCGGAGACAGCTGGCTGTGGTAAGGCGACACCTTTCAGCCTCGGTGTTTTAGAAACAAGGGATTTCGGAATTGAGTGCAAGTATTGATCACTGTACCACTTATGTCTGAGCTGAGTGTGGATTTCAAAAAACCATGGCAGTCTGTGTATCTTTGTGTATCTTTACAAATGCACTGAGGACTCATTGAATAATTTAAGATTAAACTTAATGATTAACCATATATAATCTGGACTAACTCACTTGACTGTAATACATATACTTCATCTTACCCTGCGGATACAGTTTGGCTTAAATTACTCAGTGTCAGATTTCTGCCTCCACCCCAGTGTAATGAAGTGCATTGAAGTTGTTTGTGCAGCATCATTTATATTTTTCACTCAAAACAAAGCGGAGCCTAGAGCCCCTTCGCAGCCCGGCTTTGAGTTGAATGCTAACGCACAGCAACACAGTGCTAAATGCTAATACTTAGCAGCTCTGATGTTTGTTATATCCACCTTTCCAGTTTTGTGCTTTAGCATGTGGGGAAAGTTAAATACATCGCTCGTTACGCACTGCTAATCCTATATATTTAGCTGAAACAGAAAAAGAAAACAAGAGAATTTGGTTCAAACCACCAGGCCACGGTTTAGAGGGATATTAAAACCTTTTAAACTGCTAAACTCTAGCCCCCTCCAAGCTAACTTGGCTGTTAACTGTGTGCTAATGTTAAGGAGCCCAAGCTAACGCTAAGACAGCGGACAAACCAGCGCCCAAATGTCACAATAACAGTCTGTTTTTGGAAAGGTACCAAATTTCAAAATTGTATATCACAAGTTGTCCCATTACTGCAACATTTCTTGTAATGCATTAAGCTATTACCTAGCAATGTTGAATATTAGCTTGCTAGCACCAAACACAGAAACTGAGATAACCTGAGGCTGGATCTTATAGTATTTGGTGTTGGACAAATTATGACCTGGTGATCATGTTGGATTAAAAAAAAAAAAAAAAAAAGGAAATACCAAATTTATTTCATTTCATCCTGAGAGGAAGATGAGTGTATCTCTAACAAACTTCATGACACGAGCCTCGTGGTTGGAGGCTAGAGGAAAGGTAAGAGGACAACCAAAGATATTGGAACCCACTGCCATTAATGGACAGAATTTTATGACCATTCCCTGAAAAGCAGTGGTGCTCGAAAGGTTTCAGTAGTTTAATATTTCCAGACACTTTTCTGGAAAAGAGACATCGCTGAGCTGCAGACTCTTTTGTTTTTCACTTGTTAACATTTTCGTTTTATTTCAATTATCTTATTTTGTAAAAAGTAGCTCTGTGGATTATTCGGACTAATGAGCGCACATTTTCAAGGAAAGAGCTGTTCAGGTTTTTTAAACATAATTTTTCACTATATTGGTGAGGAAGCAGAAATATTAGACTGATATCACAAAGCCTGGGCAAAGCAATACCATGGATTATCACTTATTTTATAATAATTGAACCCCTTTATGTTTCTCAGTTTGTTTTAAAGAAAGAGTGTAGTAGAGACGTCTGACTAGTTTGGACAAGTTTTAGTTGATAAATTATATAATATATATTTTAAGTCCCATGACCTGTTATTGAATGAATTATTGATGAATATTGATGAGACAGTCATATTTGGTTGTTCCCTCCTCAGCACTTCGGCTTTGTCCTTGGAGCTTATTTTACTGAAACACTCTTCATCCTCAACAACATCACAGTGTGGAAGTTTGAGGCCTTTGTGCGAGTATGAGCCACCGTTTCTCTGGGTTTTCTGCCCACTTGTCTCTAAATATAGATCTATACGTCAAAAATAGCTTGCTGCTGTGTCTGGAGTGTCTTGAACTGGCCTGGAACTGAAGGAGTGGTTCATACTGGGCAAAGATCTGTGAATCATGACTCTGCTGGTGGTCACTGTTCAAACCTCAGGCTTTCTGGAAGACAGCAATAGCCTGCATGGACATCCTTTCCATCAGTGCTGCCTGTTAGTTCTTACTGTTAGCGTAACTAGTGATCTTACACTATCCCTCTGCACACTAAGTGAAATTATGTCCATGTTTGTCAGTATGTTCTGTGAAACTCTGCAAGATGTCTGCGCACTGATGCCAAGACAAATTCTTGTTCAGTTATCGATCTGTTTTTTTGATGCAGGATGACTCCCAGACCATTTGCCAATTACAAAGATGAACAACCTGCAAAGTGTAGTCAGTCATTGTTGGAAAGTCGTGGCTGCTGGTGAGACAGGGGTGTCCTCACCAGCTGAGAGTTTTCTTTTTTTTTATGACGCCTTGTTACACAGCTGAGTGCTCGCCATGCTACCTGTGTTCTGTGCGAGCACCAGCTGTCAGCCGTTCGGTGTCGACTGACTGATCACCAGCACGACTGCAATTGTCTGACGTTTTGTCAAATTCGGAAAGTTTCAGCTTTTGCCTAAGAAAACAGTCGCGATCGTCACATGAACACAACCCTGGTGTGTTTGTTTAAAGTGTGTGAGCAGCCACAGACTCCAGCTGAGGGACGGAGTTCCAAAGAATAAACTGGAATATAATGGGAAAGCACAGGAAACAGAATAACAAGAGGAAAATTGATTTATGAATTTGCACATTGAGTGATCACTTCATATTCATAACAATCCTAATATTTTTTAATGCCTATGTTACAAATGAAAATCCACTTAGGCTTCCCATCACGTTACCAACAGATTTAACATTAATTAGTGACAGCTGATATGATGTGTCCAACAAGCCCTCAGAGGTCATTTCATAGAGGTCATTTATCCTTACCCCCTGATATAACTCAACGCGTGTCCTGAAATAGTGCCACCATGGCTGCAGATGTACCAGAGCTTGGTCATCATGCTTACACTAATAAATATGGCGACTGTACAGCCAGTGGCGTACCGGACCTTGTTGTTGCCATTGTTCCAGTAATAAACCCCCAGTTAGCTTTATGGAATGGTCATGATGGTTTGGTTAGGTTAAGGCACAAAAACTACTCGGATAAGTAAAAATTGGACGACCTTCGTTGTCATGGTTACAAAATAAAAACCTGAAAAGGTCGCACATAGCACATACACTATTGGGTTCATACGGGAATCGAACAGCAGTTTCCTGTGTGAAACTCCTGTGTTTTGTTGAACCATCATGCAACCCAACCTGCCTCTAACATGGACTTCATCATCCTTAATGCTACGGTACCAGACACGGTATATATGATTATTGTGGGTGATAGGTGGTTGTCTATCAAAAAATTGCAACAGTGGGTCGTGACAAGCTGCTGTACTGATGACCTTTAGGCTCCTTTATACAAGAGGGCAGTCTGGACGTACCTCCAGCTACCCTTATTGTATTTAACCATAAAATGGTGCATTACTGTAGAGTAGCCCTTTAAAGAAATGCTATTTAACAGGCAACATAAAAACCCAAAACTAAGGATTTAAGTAAAGTAGTCACACAAGCTGAAGAATAATAGCAATGTTAGCTGTCAATGTTGTTATAACACAGTGTAGCTCCTAATCCATTGGTCAAAAAAATAGCTAAGACCCAGTGACTCATGGCTTTTGTAATGGAAAAGGCTACAATCTGCATTCAGACCGAGGTGAAATGACTCTGATTGGCACTGATGTAAACACAACATCCGGGTGGACCAGCAAATCTTTTGCTTCTTTTCCTTCTGTAACGTCTTTTGGGACACACGGAGACACACCTGTTACCCTGTCCAGCACGGTGCTGTTACACCAGGCACTGCAGCTACACCTTCCTCTGACAGTGAGCTAAAGCTCCGAAATAGCTTTTGAAAACACACAATCACTGATCAAAGAGTTTTGCAGATGGTGGCTTCGATACTTTTACAGGAGCACAAAGTCGTAGCTGAGATGTCACAGATCTGTTTTCATCAGTTAGCAGCTCACTTTCCACCCCTTGTGTGTGTGTGTGTGTGTGTGTGTGTGTGTGCACGCTCTGTAATGACGGTTGTGTGTCCTCAGTCTGAGCAGAAAGGCAAATTCAACTGGCATTGGAAAAAGGGGTTTCGCTAATGCTAATGCTAATTTTGCTGGAAAAGGGTATGTAAAAGCTCTCTCCTTCCAGCCATCTGGAGGCAACAAGGCATATATGAGTTTGGTATCCGCAGCCTAATTTGTAAAGTTAGTCATCAAAGCAGTGAGAGCCACAAATGATCCACTGTTGTTACTTTGATTTTATGACCTGCAGCAGACAAAAGGCTGCTGTAAAACAAGCACACAAACATCAGTGCATCTCTGCACATCAAATTGTTCAGACTCCTGGTTTGTGTCAATCAAGAGTTCACCCCCGTCTTTCTCTCGTTTACACCTTCCCTCTGTCTCTGCCCGTCTTAGCTTTCATCCAAAGTTTCCAGAAAAAATTGTCATTTAATTTATATATTTATATCAAAAGACATGATACAGACTGATAAAGACAGACATCATACTAGGCTTGATGAAATTAACGTTTATTGTTACTTTGACGTTTGGCAGATTAATCGACAATGAAGTCTATGAGCAACCGTTAAAGAAAACCTCAGGTAATCCTCAGTAAATGTACTTCCTCTCTCAGGAGTGTGGCATAGTCTGACTCGAAGGTCATGGAAGGTGGTAGGTAGGTGGACTCAGCAGACTTTGTGTTTGTAAGAGGTTCATATTTTATTTACAGTGCTTGCCATTTCATGTACAACTCAAGCTAAGTGACCAAGCAAAAAAAACAAAAAACAAAAATCAAGAAATACCTCAAGACAAATGATCCAAACAGCACATGTTTTTGGCAGCATGAAGTCACTTCTCCTCACGGGGGCTTCTATAAGCCGTTCTCTGACCCCTTTCCAAGCCCATGTACATGTCCAAACTAGTTGTATTCAAATGTGATTATGTGTCTTTCTTCGTGGTTGAATTTGACGATCAGGATGCAAGTATATTTACCATGTACCAGTATTTCCTATGTAATGAAATAGGTGGTTGATTATTTTAAGTGGGGTCTGTCCTGAATCCCACTCATCATTTGTTATATAGCCCTGTCATTCAACACAAGATGTCTACCTTTTTATTTTTATTTTCTTGTGCGTTAACATTCGCTGTCTGTGATGCATGTCAGCCTCTCCTTCACATATTTGAGCCTTTCAGAGCTCCGATTGCACAGCAGGTCTGGGGGGCATTTGATATTGCTGTAGCAGTGAATGAAACAATAGTGACGTCAGCCTGTGTGATAATGTGATAAAGTAAAAAATGCGCCTGTGAAGTGGCAACTGACCGTGTCGTCCCCCGGTGGTTTGTGAGCTGCCGTTTTCAAGCCACTGGTTTGTAATTTTAATTTCTTTTTTTTTCTTTTTTTTTGAAACCAGAAGAAAAATAAAAAAAATATATATATAAAGAAAAATATATGCAGGAGAAGGGGGAGCTGAGGAAGAGTGAGGGGTGGCTCTGACCTGCTCTGTACTTTATCCTGATTGTGTGGTACAGTCTGTCAATATATACCCTGCTCTATGGTCTATTTTCTTCTAAATGGGACCACCATTTAAAACATGAACATCATGTTGTATTGAAGACTTGAAACTAGAGACTGAGACCATAAACTCACTAGGAAAACATTTACTGAGCTAATAAATCAAGAGAGAGAAGTGGGGACATTTTCACATAGACTTCAATACAACCTGACTTCTTTTTACAACCAGTGAAATTGCCCCCTGATGGTCATTAGGTAGAAAACGGGTTTAACACTCTTCAGCATTGGCTTGACTTTTCAGACCCAGAGTCTACGTCCACTTTTATATCATGAGCTATTGATATGATATTAACATATGGTATGATGAGCTCGTCTCTGTTTCGGCAGTTTGTGCTGCGTATGGTCACGTGACTATCTGTCGTGCAGGCCAAGTAGAAACAGATGTCAACAAGTAGGCTGACGCCCAACTGTTGGCAAAAACAAAGGTTAACAAAGATATTTTGGTTTAAAGCTCAGCAACAGTAATTAGAAAAAGGTTTAGTGCAAGACATGCAAAATGAAAGTTGCAACATCACACAGTAAAGCGTTAGATTTATATCAGCCAGTGTTTGCAAATGTTGCACAATACAATTCTCACAGAGATATAAATAAATCAAATGGTGCATAGGAAGGACAGGAAGTTCCAGCCAATTAGTTATGCTGAAAACAGTACTGTGCAAACGTTTTAGTTTTTGGAATTTTTTTAATGCTAATTTTGAGATGACACATATGTATTTCAAAGTGATCCGTGTGATCTGTGCATTTCATTTGCTAAACCAGCAAATTGTTTCCTCATATTCGCATTAAATGGTAGTTAATAGCACCGAATTGCGCGGCCCTGGGACTGAACATGAGCTGGGTCAGCTTCAGCCAAGGCGATTACACACTCCACTGGTGGTCAGTCAGCATGACACTCTGGTCCTTCAGGCACAGTGGAAGTTTAGGGAGAAGCACACGTAGGGGCCAAATAGTAGTAAAGTCAAGAGATGGTGTTGAGTCTGTGCCTATGCAGTCTTATCTAGTTTGTTGAGTTAGTGTCATCTGTTTATTGAGCTGTCAGTGCTAATTTCATTTGTAATTAATGACGCTAGATAAGATAATTCCACACAATTAAAAACTGAAACTGCGTGTAGGTTTAACTGAAAATGAGATGAGCATTGGTGCATCAGTGATCTGAAAAAAAGATTAATAACACTTAGCTCCAAAGATGCCAAAATGACAGCAAATGTAGGTTTGTATTTATTTATTTATTTGCTTATTTGCACCAATAATATAATCAAAATGTATGCATCACAGTTGGACATAGTCTTGATTTTATTCAAGATGAGAAACCACAGCAATGTTGTTTATTTGTAAAGCTTCAGAAAAGACAGGATCTCAGTGTGGTGATGACTAAGAAGGCCCACTCCACTGTTGCTCCTTCTTGGGGTTGCAGCACAATGTAATAATACCATATTGTACACAATAATTGCCTAAGTGCTCAAGAGAACAACCCCCCCCCCCCCCCAACTACTTTGCATACTCATTTCAACAGCGTACCTTTATTTGTGCAGTGCCTTGTGCATAATGTGAGCTATGAGACAGCTGTAAATGTCTCAGAGGGAGCGAATGAGTCAGCTGAATAAAACTGAGACAGATGTAGAGCCTCCTATTGTGACAATGGCAAAACAGCAGCTCCAAACAGAGTGGGCCATTTGAGATTGATCAGCCATAGTCCATCAGTTCCTATTACGACTTCATGTCCAGAGTACCTAATATTCAAATACTCTTAGTTCAGTCTCATAGTTTTTCTTTTACCCAAACTGGGCTGAACCTTACTCCCTCTTGAACATGCACCTAATGGTGGGAATAGCTCTACTAATACTAGTCAATTATACTCAGCCATAAGTGATATAATGAATTGACATTGCGGTGGAGTCTGGTGGTGGAGAGGATACTGTATCTGCTGGCTCGTCCTGCTCCGACGCTGCCCAGAATAATTACAGAGCAACAGTCCCTGGCGTGTTTGCATGGATGAGAGGCACCTGTTTTCCTGCGTGTTTAAACCAAAATCATCATCAGTGTCTGTCTTGGCGTCATCGGGATAATTAAGCGCTCTCAAGGTGCCTTCTCTTTGTTTATGTGTGTCTGTGCTGTGGTGGCTTTCAGATGGGACTGAGTGTTCAAGAAGAGTTAAATAACGCCGGAAGCAGGATCTGTTACAGGAAAATAATGAGGTACAGACACAGAATGTGACAAGACAAAGATCAAATCATATTTAATGAAAAAATACTAATCTCTTATATAATGAGGTTGTCTTATCCAGCGGGATGAGACTAAACACTGTTTGCAGGGGTTGTTTTTTGCTCTCTTTCTTGTTCTCTCCCTGCTGGGCACTCCCTCTGGTGCTCTCTCTCTCTCCCCATATTGGTTTGTGAGCTCTCATCTTGAAGACTTGAGTTTGTAATTTGTTCTTTACCATCTTGGTTTTTTGAAACCAAGGGAAAACATATTTGGAGGAGAAGGTGGAGCTGAGGAAGAGCGAGGGGTGGATCTGACTTGTTCTGTACTCTATCCCGATTGGGTGGTACAGTCTGTCAATCACACAGTAGCCATGCCCCCTAATTCATCCCAGGCTTTATGGTCTATTTTCCTCTAAATGGGACCATCATTTAAAAAATGAACATTATGGTGTATTGAAGACGTTAGCTAATAGCTAGCTAATAAATCAAGTGAGAAGTAGGGCCATTTTCCCATAGACTTCAATACAATCTGATTTATTTTTACAACCAGTGAACTCGCCCCCTGATGGTCATTAGATAGAATGAAGGTTTCTCCTGCATTGGCTTGACTTTGGAGTCGATGTCCATTTTTAGAAACAGTCTATGGTTGGAGATCATTGGTAGTCTGGTTTTTGTCTTGGGTTCAGTCCAGCACGTGTGTCCCATTTTGACCTTGGGACTCCCAGCCCATACTTGGTGCAGATGTTTCTGTACACTATGCCAGCCACTTGGTCATGGCGTTCCATGTATGTCCTGCTACCATATTTTATATATATTTATATTGCATTTAAGTCTGTAATGTCTGATTTGTCTGAGAATTCACAGCGAGCAAGTGTTTGTATCCTGCCCCCTCCACCCACGTGTCACCCCTCACCTAATTCAAACTGAGTATTTCCAGTAGGTGTGAACACGTCTCACAAGGACAAGCTCCTGTTGGGTGCTGCATGTTTGAAAGGGCAACTCTGGACGATGTTTGGACATGAAACCTCTGGACACGTGAGAAGGCTTGTAGACAGGCACACAAACCCTGATTAAAAAAAAACAAAAAAAAAAAACAACTACAGCCTCTTGATTTTGACTCCAGACTCTTGTTGCACGGCAGATGATACACCACACATCCTAAGAGAATTTATTCATTAAAAGAAAAAAGCACAATGCCATCTTGTGGGTGGAAGCAGCTTGAAACACCATTATGTTTCAGGATAAGGTGCTTGATGACTTATATAATCCAGTCACATATTGTGGAAGATATTTGCATAAACGTGACACACTAATTCACCGTTTCATTCACCAACATTCCTCTAATTTTGCTAAATAAATTGAAATATATTGAATTCAAATCAAACTGTGTGTGGGCAGGTGTATATTTTTCAGCACACAATGATCGTTTACAGCGTCTGAGGTGAATGTGCTTGATCACTGCCCATATCCAGTATTCCTCCGATGAGACCAGTGATGTTGCCTCTCCTGTCTGTTCCTGCAGGTTATGCCACCCCAAAGACTTCCTGGATCCCCAGCAGTGAAAGAAAAGGGCTGAGCACCCATTTCCCTCTGCTTTGCACCTCATCTTGCCCTCCTTCCATCTTCTGATTATTCCTTTCTTCTAGCCGCACTAGCCCCACCCGACTCCCACACCCACCCCTGACCCCTGCCGTCCCCATCATCCTTCAGCTGAAGGACTTTTAGTCCCGTCTCATCATATCACCTCACAAACAGCAGCACCGACACTATTCACACACGAAGACTTGCTCACAGTCCCCCGCCCTCTTTAGAGATCTGATCTTTACCTACTGGCTGCACGGCAGGCCCCATGGCTACAGGAGGTCATGCCCCTGAGACAGATGTGTTGATCAACCTACAACAGGTAAGAATTATTTTAAACATTGTTTACTGTGATGGTGAGAATGATGACGATGATATGCAAAATTAAACATCAGTAAACAATCAACCTACACCTGTCAATCAGTGGATCAACTCATAATGCTTTGTGATATAAGATGTTAAAGCTGACATTTTATCACATTCATGGCTTCATCCCAGTTGGAGCCAGCAACACGTGAACAAGTCTTGTGCAGCTGCAAATTCAAAATTTCTCAGTCTTTACTTTCAAAAACCAGGAAAAACCATTCGCTTGTGTTATGTTTAATCAAAAGTCAGAGTCCAGTCTTGGGGAGATTCCCTTGTCTTTTGGACAGCAGTCCTCTCAGGAGGTTAACTAACACATTGACCTCATTAGACGACTAATTGACCACTACTAGCTGACAACTACAGCTGTGTGATTGAAAGAAGTGGTGGAGTCCCTGTGGCAAGAAGCACACTGTTACAGCTGGTTTCTGTGTGTCCTTCTCCATACACAAATGTACATATATTGATTTTCCAATATATGAAATATACAGTATGTGTATATATATAAAATGAAACACAATATAAATAAAATTATATATGAACCCGATATGTCATATACATATATGCATGTTTATATATGTGTTTGTATTGTAGACATATGTTACATACATGTATATCCATCCTTTAGCTTGTCAATATATTGCATGTTATTATATACAAAAGGGTCAAAAAGTCCAAAAAGGACATTTAGAATTGATAAGAAATTAATGAGAGCATATAAAATAAGCCTATAGAATTATTATATGGATGTTGTTTTATCATATTATATATCATATATCAACTATATATCATTAACATATATGGTTGCAACATGTAATATCATACAAACATATGCATATAAACATATACATTTTTTAATCTATATTTATACAAATTTTACTATAAGATTCTAATATAAATAATATATAGAGATATAATAAACTTATATCTAAATATAGCCAGTGGATCTATATATACATGTGGTAATAATATATCCCCTCATGGCTGCATCACTGTGGATATAGGGACATGCTGTATACTGTATGTACTATATTACATTTCAGTATGGGATTACTTGATTCAGTTCTATTTACATATGCAAGGATCGAAATATACAAAGAAGTTGAGAATTTGACCTTGAAGGAGAAAAAAAGAAAGCAAATCTTTGGATATAGAGAGATACCTGGGCAATACGTGCGTTAGAGATGCATGTTTGACAGATATCTATCCACTCAGTCTTTGATCCAGTATGGTCTCAACTATTAGCTGCAAAATCTCTGACACCCATTTCACAATTTCCGTACCAATCAGCTGCCAACCCGCTTGTTTATCATGAGCCAGTGAACAATGTCTGCGGCTCAGGTTATCTGTGCGCTGAGTTTTCCTCAAACTGTGCATTTCTCCAGCTGGATGCTGGATTTCATTTCCAAAGGAGGCACTTGGTTGTTAAATGTTGTTTAACCCTCGGGCAAACTCTGCCCTTTGAAACAGCTTGTGCACCATAAATGTCAAAAACAAAGGATGCGTTTCAGTTTGTTCTCATGGAATTTTTTTTTTTTTTTATTGTTACAACATGGTTCAAAATATTAATTCAAGTAAGCAGTGTCTTTGAACATTATCTTCAAGGGGACATTTATTGACAATAAGCAAGCCGGTTTTTATCAGATTTCACTTAACAGGGTGATAATAAAGTTAGAAATATGGCCACAGTTGTGCAATACATTCTTTTTGTCTAAAGATAGCAAGAAAGTGGCAAATTGAAATCAATCCTTGCATCTTTGAAAATTAAATAATAACTGCTAACTGCCAATGGCTACCCATTGAACCCAAGGTCAGCACTGTCAACATGGTTGGCTAGAGGTGAACAGAACAAACACGTACGTCAGAGTTCACCCAAGTTCAACTCAAACACAGATTTACTTCAGCCCTTTAAGCGAATCCACTTAATGACGGGATTCCATAAATATGATTTGATTTAGCCTCAAATTGTTGCTATTTGAAACATTGCTGTGACCATGGTCTTTATATCCGTGATTTAGACGGATAGATTTTCCTCACACAAAGACGTGATGATTATCTGGAATGAAAAATGCATTGAAATGTGTTTAAGACCGCAGTCTTCCCTCCGGTGTCTCAACACAGGCATGAGTCACTTGTAGGTCTGTGGAAATGCTCATGTCCTGCATAGCAGAGAGCTTTCTAGCTGTTATTCAAGCGAAACAGATTAGCCTGTGTTCTCAGGGACAAAAAAAACAACAACAAAAAAAAAAAAAAAAACAGCTCTGCCAGCTAAGTAGGTGATGTGTCATTATGCGCCGTAGGCACCGTGTCATCCACAGTGTGCATAGCATATTGTGACACTGGTTTGAAGGAAATAATAGGCTGAATGCTTGGCTACATCAGTGGACCCTTTAATTTCCTACCCTCAATTACTTGAGCACTCTGCACTTAAAATACACACACACACATACATTACACAGCATTCATAGAGACAGAGAACAGCTCCTTCGTACCATGACCTCCTATACCTTAACAACGCCGCTCTGAATTATTGACAGTTTGGTGTGAGGATGAGTGCATGTAGACAAAGTTAAACAAGACTCATCTGGTCCAGCTGAGTCTGGGGTGCAACAAGAACATCTCCTGCTGCTGCCAGATCCACTTATGGGTGTTGGTGTTGTCAGTCATTGCGTTTGTGTCTCATGATTATTATTATTTTTTATTAAATAACGCAAGCTCCTGGGTTTTGACTATAATGTACAGCGGTGAATGGACCACAATGCACTGCAAGTAAAGATATTCTGTCAGGTTTCCGACCACCAGCACTGTCAAAGAGCACAATGATGGTCATGCTCACAGGCGACCATCTGTTCACAGCCTTAAACCTGCGCTCTATCGTATGACCATCAGGGGGCAACTGGTTGTAAAAAGAAGTCGGATTGTATTGAAATCTATGTGAAAATGGCAGAGCAGGTCAGATCCACCCCATTACTCCTCCTCAGCTCCACTTTCTCCTCCAAATATGTTTTTTTCTGGTTTCAAAAAACCAAGATGGAGTTGCCACTTGTGGGCGACATGACACATTCCTGCAAGTGGTTTGAAAATACTACTACTGCTGATTCATAGGTAGCAACTTTGTCTGTTGGTCTGTATCTGATTGTGTTTTAGTCTTGTAGTTTTTTGCCACTAATATGTTGGCAAACATGTCCCCTAATTTACTTGGGTTTGCACCATTTACTTCCACATGCTTGTTTCACTAGTTGCAGTGCTTTGAATTTTATTGGCAACTGTAGTAAACCCTCATACAAATCCTCACAAAGCGCGGGGCCTTTGCTGCCCCCTACCCCCCACTCATTCTCACTCATTCTCCCCTTAGTTTCCTGTCTCTCTAACTCCATCCATCCATAATACTTATCTTTATATGGTCATGGGAGGCTGGAACCATTCACATTAACCCCTATAGACATTTAAGAGTCATAATTACCATAATAATTATCATAATTATTAAAAGGTACATGTCTTTGGACTGTGGGAGGAAGCTGGTGTACCCAGAGGAAACCCACAGAAATGCCCCAGGCCGCATTTCCCAGGTTGAAATGCTGAACCTTTATGTTATGAGGTGACTGTGACCACTTCATTGACATTGACACATTGACATTGACCACCAATTAAACGGGAAAAGTGCCAAAAAAAATAACAAAGTGCAGTCATGAGATCCTCCTGGCCAGACGCTGTTCTAACCAACCAAAGTGTATTTTAAATTGTATTGGAGTCAAAGTCAGTGAAATGAGGCATGAAGACTTCTGGGTCACTTTCAGACACGGCCGTCATATTTGATGCCAAACTAAAACCTAAAGGAGGTAAAGTGTGAAGGCAAACATTTTAAAAAATAATTGCTCATAAATATCAGTTGCCCAGTGAAAAGAAAAGCAGAAGTTAGTTGTGGTTTGTTGGTCCAGGAAGTGTGCCAGCTCCTTCAATCAAAGAGATGAGGAGGGTGGGAAGCAGTTTGAAATACTGCTGAATAAAAAAGAGCAGGAAGCAAGAGAAAGCGGTGAACTCTGGATGTTGATGAGTAAATAATGTGTTTATTTCTTGGTTTGGTTGCGTACAGCCTTGGAGGCCTGGTAGATGTCGTCAGTTAGGGAAGCTGTGTCCCAATGATGTATTCTCCGCAGAGCACTCTGGTCCTTCCTGGTGCAGCTGGTACCATACAGTACACCAGGACATAGGCACAAATTTCTCTTTCTGCTGGTGGTGCTCCATGCAGGTCAACGTCCTCCGCTCGTACCCAATGTAAACCTCCTGCAAAAACCACATCCTACGTGACTTTAGCTTCACGGTTTTTGAAAAAAGTCAAATACACACATTTCATCACAGCAGGAAATGAAAAGTGACGACTGACACATACGCACACGGTGGGATTGGAGCTGAAAACGATACATCATCAAGATGCAAATATAATACTGTTTGTCAGGTAGAGGGTTGTCAGCTCAGTGATTGGTGGTTACAGTTGGGGGCAGCAGCCTGACAGCAAAAACAACCATACCAACTTAGTCTTTGTGGCTGGTTATGGAATTAATGCAAATTTGGCCCGGGCTACACACTCCAGCTCAGGGGTCGCTCAGCGTTCTCCCATGGTTTCATGGTTTCAGTACATATGCATCAGGATAGTCTCGGCTAAGTTCACAATAAGGATCTGTGGCAGTCTGACTCTCATCAGCTCCCTTAGAAAGTAGAGGCATTGTTTTGCCCATGTCCTCAGTGATGTGTATCCCCAGGAATTCAAAACTGGAGACTCCGTTGTCTCCAGTGTGTTGTCATTCGGGACCACTTGGTCTGGAGCTGGTCTGCAAGAACATTTGAAAAAACACATGAGATTGTTGGCAGGTTTCGCACCTCGTCCCTGTCTATGAACTAGATAGTGTAGGAGGGACATGTAGATGGACATGCATGAAATGAGCATATAGGAGAGGGCTCAGCCCACATCACTGTGTCACACCAGTGTTTGACGTGAGGGTGGGGCATCCTGACGTAGGTGTCTGGTCTTTCCAGGTCACTAAGGAAGGCAAGGCTGATTGCTGATTGCTGCTTGATTTCTTTTTGCCTTGTAGGCAAGCTGATGCTGGACCAAAGTGGCAGGGATGGTGCGTTTGGGGACAAAATCAGCCTCTCAAAGTAACTTGCTGTCGTTCGGCCAATGCATATTTTTTTCTCAGGCATGATGGTTGTTTATTTGAGGGGAGACGTTTGCCCAAAGCACCTGCCCTGGAATGGAATTGGGACCAGCTGCTTTCCTTGGATTGATGCTACACAGTCCCCTTCTCACTCTATTAGTGTCCAGCGTTAATCCATGGTGATCCTGATGTGGTCACCTCTGTCAAAGTAGACAAAGAGCACGTTAAGGTCCTCTGCCAGTGGTTCTGTGATGGGCCTGAATGCTTTGTCACATCCACCAAGGATCATCATTGTTAAAATTGTCCTCAATCCCGAGTTTGTAGTTCTTTTGCTGATTTAATGTCTCTTTTAAGATTAGCTGTCGCTAGGATACAGGTTCATTATCTCTGTAAGCAGCATCTCTGAGCCTTAACAGATTACTGACCTTTTTCTTCAACCAGGGTTTATGGTGAGGGAGCAGTCAGATTTCCAGTGGTGACATTTTCTGTGCAAGAGGTAATAGAACTGATGAGGCAAACTGCTCCTGGTATATAACAGTTGTTTTCAGCCAAAAGTCTCCTGTCCTTGCTCCCAGAGCAGTTCAGTTCAGTAGTAGTGATATTTTACCTGCACTGCCAGTTGGTTTAACTCTACCAATGAGGCAACATTAACAAAGGTGGTCAGACTGTTGTAGGTGGGGGCAAGGCATGACCTTATGCTTTGTCTGTTAGTATTTACCCGTGGTTGTGTATTTAACATATTGATAAAATCTTGGGAGAAGTGACCCAAGGTTTGTGTGAGTGAAATCCTCTGCTACAGTCTACACAGCAGTGTCAGGGATGCTGTCGAATTAGGATGCTACAGATCTTTGTTTGTTGCTGCAGTTTTACCCCCAGTCTTAGCTTGTCCACGTTGTTGGAAAGGCAGATGATGAGGAGCGGTAGTTTGTGTGCCTGGGCCTTTACCTTAGCTTATAGTCCCACTCGCCTTCCGCAATTCTGCTTACTGTTGGTGAATCTCTCTGTTTCAGTGAGCACCTAAAAATATCACCAAAACCTTGCTCCGGAATTAAATAGTTTCTAGTAATTTTCATAATTTTGGGTTATTACAGACCAATGCTTCTCAATTAGTCAATGAAATAACACTCACAGACCACCTTTTCTTTGAATTCTGGTGTGTTTATTGGATAGGTCAGTGACTCAGTGACAAAACAGAGAATGTGGCATTAGAAAAGCAAAGCAGCAATGTACAGCTGACAGGGTTATCGAACAGCGGTCTCAAAACAATAAGGTGCATGGCTTATCCACTCAGTCTCGGTCATGGTGACTGCATTATAGTGAAACGCTTCCCGTTGTGCTGTATGAGTAGACAGTGTCACAAACAGTCGATCACGCTGAAGTCCAAAAACACTGAAAAAGAGCTGAAATCATGGCCTTTCTATTTACATACGGGTTGATTTAATATTGAAAATAACATGTAGTTATTAACACTACTCTCTTAAACATAACATTAAATTTACTGCCTGAATGGCTGGGTTTGCTTGTGGACCACACTTTGAGAAAGGTTGTTTTAAACTGATCCTAATTACAGCCCGTAACCTTGATATTGGACTTAATATCAGTAATTTTAACAGTATCCTAACTTTTAGCTCTAAACCTAATGTACTGGACAGAAATAACTCTAATGTACCCTCATTCCAGAGGGTTTTCCTAGAGGGAGGGCAAACACACAAAACAGACACACACCCCTCCACCCTATTAGTCAGCAGCTAATAAATATTTGAATGCATCTTTGTGGCTCAGCAATCCATTAAATGTGAAATATTCATGTTGCGGTGGAAGTTGGGCAGTTCATGTTTTTAAGTGGGGCAGTTTGGCTCAGGTAATCGGGATGTTTTAATTGAAGCGTCCCCATAATAACCAGCCACAGAATAGTTGGATTTTCATGCATCAGATATCATTGTGTTTGATGTAGGTATTAACCCACAGTGCAAACACTCACAGTAAACAGGCTCTGATGAGATGAGAGCTCTTATCCAGTGTTCATTATGACAGTATTAATATTAGGCGATTTCAGTCTCCATGTTGGCAGCACAGAATGGAAAATGGATTATATAAGTGCTTTGTGCTCTAAAGTGGGTTTATACAATATGTCAAAGGATCCACTCTGCTCACTCAGTCAGTTTCGTTTAAGCTGATGTCAATTACTGACACTGCTGCTTCTAATTATCACTACATATTTGCACTAAAAGTCCAAAATCCAATTATCTGAATTTTAGACAATTTTGACAAGTCTTAAAAATTGCATTAACTTCAGTTTTGCTTGTAAATGTATTTTTGGGAAATGTGTGTATTGACCATGTACCGACAAAACTACAAAAGAAAACCAACATGGAGCCAATAACCGTTAATGCAAACTCAGAATCTAACAACAAGATCTGGCTCAGGGACAGAAACTTAGTGCTTCGTTGAATCCTGTTGAAAATAACAAATTTGAAGCTTGCTGCACCTTCTGCAAGAGACCGCTCATATTAGGAGCAGATTAGTATCACGTGAGAGGCCAGAAAAGGAAAGTCGCTGTAAGAGGCATCAGCCATAATCTAATATTGTTCTGTATTCACATCAGGAGCCTCACTTAAGTCCAGACCCAGCACCAACGTAGCTAATGTAGCCTGGACCTTAGTAGTAGATAGTTCCCCACCCATTGATATAATGTATTCCCTAACCCTGTTCCCAAGCTTAAAGCATCACAAATAAATATAAATTGAACCAAAACATAATTCTAACTCTCAAACTGCAGCATCTATCCATGGGGACCTCAGTTTTTGTCCCCATGGTGACACAAGTTCCCATGGGTTAGTGTGTGCATTCAGATTAAAGTTCCCACTGGGATATAAAAACAAGCACACACACCTTTGCGTACTCACTGTTCTGTGTAGTCATGTTCAGTTGAATGTGACCTGAAATTCAATTTGCGAGTAATTGCAGTTTCCTTCACATCTTTTGGACGTTTTTCTGTCAGTGTGGATGTGAAATAGGTTTTAAATTAGGTTCCTAAAAAGTTACTCATTGAAAGGTGCAGAAACCTGTTGATCCAAAGTCATTTAGTCAGATACAGAGATTTTTCTTTTCAAAGTTAGTACCCAGGTAAAAGTAAAATCTATCCTGTGTGTACTGGCCAAAACAGCATCTTGCTCAGAGTTAATTTCCTCTGCAGCCACAACCATCTTAGCTCATGAACCGAAATTGTCTGAAATCTATCAAGTCAGATAGAAATGAGGGGATACTTGCAGAAATGACCAGCCTCAGTCAGAATCCGGAAAAAAAATCATCTTCAAATGTTTGAAATAACAAAGCTTTGCCACCGGCGTACCTTTCCCTATAAACACTATATATTTTGACATTATACGACTTGCAATAAAGCTGTTTCAGGTGCCTTAATGCTCCTGTTTAAACAATATCTGAAAGCAACCGTTTTTATAGCATAGTTACAAACATTCACACGTTAACAGTGCACGCTCAGACAACACAGTCTGTCCTGTAAGGAATTAATCGTGTTGCATTCAGCGGCAAATGTGACAGAATTCATTGTTCAAGCCCTGCTGAATCTGAATGTTCATGAAAAACTTGACCGGGTTGGTAAAAATTTTTAAAAGGTTAAACACACATTAAAGACTGGAACCGTGCTCCTGATAAAAAAAAGAACTCCAAGGAACTTATCTGACTCTCGACCGGCGCTCCAGGTGGTCCACGAGTAAATTAGTTCCAGTGTCATGTTTCATGCAGTGTTTCTGAAACTGAGAGTGAACACACAGCCACTGAGTAGTGCTGGGCTACGTGCCGTGTCCAACAGTCATTCAACTCATAGCCTGTGTAAATTCAAACACTATTGATTGAATTGTCTGTTTTACATTGTTGGACTTCACTGTAACAGACTGTTTTTCCGACACTGTCTGTCTTACGTAAGCTTCATCGGTCTATAGTTTATGTTTGATGATATGTGTCAAAAATGATCAGCTGACATTAGAGAGGAAATGTGGAAATGTTCTTTATACATGTAATATATTGTTCTATTATTGTCTGTATTTTTCATCTAATTTATTTATGTTACACTTTATATTTATGTTCCTTGTATCACAGGACTTTTTACTTTTTATTCTCTTGTCTTTTTACTTTGTTTATTATCACTGTTTGGCACCAATATCCCAAGTCAAATTCTTATGTGTAAACTAGCTTCGCAACAAAGACAATTCTGATTCTGATTCCCAGGCAGCTGGAGTAAAAAAAAAAAAAAAAAAAAAACACAATATTTTTCCATGCAAGCTCACCACAATACTACTGAAACTGTATCCCTGGGCATGGTAGGTGGTCCAGGAGTTTTCCTTCGTCTGAAAAACACTGATCGCCAACTTTAAACCAGACGAACTGTCTTGGAAGAGCTGGTTATAATCCGTTACTATAAGGTTTATATAAATAAACATAGCTTGATCTGTGAAGAGATGAATCACACACATGAGTTTACACAGATACAAAGGAGCATTTGAAAGTAGAGCTGTGGAGCAAGGGTTTCATGAGGGTTAGGGCTGAAATTACCTGACACACTGTTACTGTTCCACTCACAGTTCATCAAGACACAGCGATGCAGCAGGAGGCAGGGATGTAAACACAACATTTATAAATGGATTTAACAGGTTCTTTAAAGGATAAAAAAAAAAAAAAAAAAAAATCTGTGGCTCTGGCTTTAGAAACACACACGTTCTAATTCTGAATCACTATATTTATTGTTCAGTTATTTCTTGTCATGTGCAAAAATTATGTTTAAAAATTGTATTCCCTAGTTGCCCTTTTTGAAGACTCTTATTATTATTAGCAGAGACAAACCAACCAGCACACAACTGGATAATAAAACCACACCTGAACACAGAGCAATATCATCATAGGATGAGGTGTGTATCAGTCAGCAAAAGCATTGTTTACAATTAGGAAATATGATTATACATGAATTTATTAATTTCCCTCTCCTCCTGATCTAATAACACAGATGGGGGGAGGTGTTGGAGGAGGCTATCACTCTTTTGCAACTCACTCTGTATTTGAGCTGTGTTCGCTAAGCCACTGTCTACAAAACGATGTGCATCTGGATTCACTGCACTCCATTGTACGTCATCTTATTCCTATTCACATGGTCCCTCCACCTACCTGAGCTGGGGTTGCCCTCCTCCTGTGTCCCTCCACCCCGACTGACTTCAAAGCTAACATGAAAGAGTTTGGAGTCATTTGCTCCAATGGAGCTCGAGCAAAAGAAAAAGCATGGTTCAGAAGACTAATGTCTGCCTCAGATGGGAGCATCAGTCCCTCTTGCATAACATCAGGACTATTAATTCGGGGTCTTACAGTGATGAACAGTGCTTAGCAAAGTAAGGAAGGAGATCAGGGTGCAAAGAGGAGAGTTTGAAAATAATCTGAAAATTGGTGTGGTTTGCAGAAACACGGAGTACCTTCATTAATGAGCTTACCATCCTGTGAAAACAAGGCTCACTCATTCAAATTCCCCCTTTCATATTCACTGGCTTCATCTGCCTCAGCCTTGTGTGGATAGGTAGCTCAGATCATTAAACGTATCCTGTCCCCTCATCCCACTGGTAATTAGGAAGTAATGGAGCTCTGGCACAGAGAAACCTGAGACCACAGAACTGCATCCAGACTGCCCACCATGCCAGCACCAATGCGAGGCAGAGGGAAGCGTCCTGTCCCGGTGACTCCACCTATCAGAGGCACCGAGCGGCTCTGGCAGGACACTCCCTTCAGCCTCCACTGTCTCCAGGGACTCTCATCCATTAGCTTTTTGCTGCTTAGCACTTTGTTGTATTGATTTGATGTCCTCCCCACGTGAAGTGGAGGAAACACAGACACCATGTGCCTTTTCTGTTGATAGGGAATCATCCTAAAATACATTTCCTCATTTCACCTATTAAAAAGACAGAGTGTTGAAACAGGCAGAGACCATAAGAACTAGTCATATCCAGTTTGTTTCGACCGTTTCTCTATGATATAGACATAATGTAGAATTATTGTTGGGACTACTGTACATTTATTTGCTCTGTGCTTATCCTGGATTAGCATTTCACTTACATTTATCTGCTCCCTGTGCAGCTGCTCTTTCTGATGTCAGAGCCAAGCTGTGTTATGCTAAAGGAATGTCTGATTGGATTACCCTCTCAGCTAATACATACAATACAGTAATCAGAGAGGCAAAGTTCAAGTAATCATCCAGTTCCAAATTCATGGCAATGGTGATTGCTCTCTGCGTGAACAGATGACCTCATTTGTCCTAAGCCTTGAGGTCCCTTATAGATTTCTTAATGAAGTCAGTTTGACTGGATTAGTTTCTTGAATGTGTGAATACCCCTAACATTTTGCTTCCTGACGCTTAATCTCTCGCAGTTCCTCTCCCGAACTGCCCTCGCCCCACTGACTCCCTGTTTTCTTTTTTTGTTCCCCTCCAGGTGAAGGTGGAGGAGGAAGATGAGGAAGGATCTGGGGAGGAACAGGAGGAAGAAGAGGAGGAGGAGAACTGGGAGAAAGCACTGTCTGTGGAGCGCTTTGGAGACATTATCGGTGACTCTGCCTCTACCAGTGGAGACAGGATGGGCCGACACTACACCGAGAAAGACTTCGAGTGTAAGCAAAGCACCAAGTCCACATTACACACAGGACCTACAGTCACACGTTGAGTATCACTAACAGGTTTGAGGTGGATGAAGTCAATTCATGTAGGAGATCTTATTACAAATGCCAAAGGAAATGTGTCTGATATTAGCTAACTGTTAGTTAATAATACAAATCTGGACAGTGTATCTATATACAAGTGATTTGTTTCCAGGTTAATGCAGTTAACTCGAATGCACGACACCTCCTTTCTTTCTGTCAGATTAGAATCAGTTTGAATTGAGAATTGATCCTGATACGGATTTCGAAAGAATCAAAATGGAAAGACTCCCTCACTGTGTTCTAAAGTTAACATAAAAACAGCTTAAAATTAATTAATTATTAAAAAACAATTTGACCAACAATCTGGAAAATTGTGTTGTTTTTTCTTTTTTTTTTTTTTTTTTTTTTTTGTCATTCTTTTCTCAGCCGCGCCTGATAACTTGTGGCACAGGCAGTGGATTAAGGGAGTGTCTTCATCCATTTATCACTAATGGCAGTGGAAATGATGCTCGGGAACGTGCGAATCATGCGTATGCAGCTTTTATAACAAAAACAATACGTGTGCATATTTCTGGTTTTGTGCGTATACATGGTTGTAGTCATGAATCGGGCCCCTGATGTCTTAAGCAGGAGTATTTATTGTTGCTCAGTGCCCTGAGGAGATAGACAGTCTTCAGTTAGAAACCTGAACAGGTAATATAATGGTGTCCTAAATGTGAAGCTGTCCCCTGATAAGGGCTTATACCGTATAAACCCATCAGTGTCAGATGTTACCGACTATATTCCCAAATAAGGCTGTTCAGGATGTCTCCAATACATCTGCCCATACGCCTCTTACTCTCCCTAAAATGTTTGTATCTTTCTACACTTACTATCAACTAGAAACTTGTGGACCTTGGTTACTATGGCAACAGTGGATGACAGTGCTCACAATGGGCCACGGCGCCCTGCGATCGACCTTGAGCGTAGAAAAATATGGGACTTAAAGGAAGAAATTCCCTCAAAGAACCTGAGCAACAGTCCGTCAGGATTTTTGTCTCATGACAAAATAAAAAAACTGTTCAACTAATGACCTTCCCATCAACCTCAGTGGGCACTTTGTATTTACTGCCAATTAGCCTGTTAGCATGCTAACACACCAAGCTACGGGTGAGTCATACGTGCTAAGCGTCATGACTTTAGCATTTAGCTCAAAGTGCTGCTGGACCCATCTCTTACCCTCAGAGCTGCTTCATATGAATCATGTTGTTATACACTCGTGAAACAGTAAGAGGCTTTGCTCTTGTTATTTTATCATAATGTGATCCAGTTGAATAGAAATGTGGTCATGTGTAGAAAATCAAGATTTGACTTTGTCTGTGACAGTTTGACTGATATTAAGATGCCTGTCCAAACTAAATGCTGTGAATGTTGAGTATATTGGTGGATTACTGTTAGAGAGATTAGCAGATGTTTACTAAACAGTGTTTTTCCTGCAATGTTGCATGTTAATTAAATTCTAAAGCTTATGTTTGTGTTGTGGCTTTCAAATGTTTAACAGGGAATTAGGAGGAGAGGGAACATCTCATCTGTGAAAAGCATTTTTTTTTAACTTAATGGACTCAAAAGCCTGTGCCTAAGAAAACATCAGCTGTTCCTAAAAGGCTCTGTGTGCTGAAAAATACAAGACAGTGTTTATTTAAGGTGCTGTAGTTATAGAAAAGATACAGAGAGGCTGTCTGCTGTTACTGGAAAGAAAATAACATTAAAAACAGCAGAGGAGCGCTCTGCTTTTTTCCTTTTCCCCCAGTTTCCCCCCCAAAACACACAAAATCTTATCTGTAATGTGGACAGTAGCTCAGAACATTAATTTCCCCTGAGGATGCCGCTGTAATCCTGAGGAGAGCCCAGCACCATTTGCAGTATCAATTTTGTTTTATATCAAAAGCACCATAGTGTCAGTGTCAATTTTATTTATTAGCAATGCCATCAGTTACTCATCATACTTTGCATATTATATTATATGAAGTGTAAACAGAGTTTATTTAGTCAGAACGTGTAGTTTCAACCTCTTGACTGATGCTGTGAGCTAATTTAGTGAACTTTCTCCACAATCATCCACCGAGCACGCCCACAGTGGGGGTCTATTTGAACTGCAATTAGGCTGCTATTTAAGATATTTTCCCAATATCTCTATGTAAACATACGGTGTCTGCAAGGAATGATGAGGTCAGAGCCTGAATGTGTATTATGATGTGTTTTTGACAGACCACAGACACACATTTCATCATACACACCACCCCTTGTCCACCCACCTGCCCCTGCCCCAGCGTCTTCGCAAGAGGGTGCACAGCTCGGACAGAAGGCGCAAAAAGAAACGGAAGAAAAAAAAGACCTCTCTTCCCCCCTCCGATGTTACACCCACCATCCACGAGGTAGATGAGGAAGAGGCGGAGTCCGAGACAGACGTACTGGGGGTGGCTGCCACGCCCACAGATCTACCCGATATCCAACCACAGGTAAAATGAGTCTGAAGAGCCTGAGAGTCTCTATTGAGGTGTTAATAGTCAGCAGTGGTTGAGACAGTGTGCTAGGTTTAACTAACTACTACTAAGCACATTCCTCCCCTCTCACTGATCTTCCTTTTCCTCTCAGTTTAGTTTGGGGAGCCAAGAGGACTTGGAGGAACCTGTTCCGCTCGCTACCTTCCACATGGAAAACGAAGAACATCCATTGTCGAGGAAAGCTGCACTCACTCTGATAAAGGGGGCAGCTCATAATGGGGGAATTGCTATTCTTGGCCAGAATGAGGAGGTGGATGGGGAGGAAACGGATTGCAACAGGTAGTTTATTCGAGCATCTTAGGTTGTACTGTTTCCATTCTGCTGTCAGCAGAGGTTTGAAATGCAAGAAGTAATGATACACGATTAACACATCAGTTAAATCTTGACTTTTGACACATTGCAATATTTTAATACAATAACAATATTTTTTATATTAAGAATGGATTACTCTGAAGTTCCTTTCATGTCCAATGACCATCTTTCCACTCCTGTTAAACTTTTTTTTCACGATCATTTATTTTCACCAAATAAAACAAGTGCACCCTACCTGCCCGGCTCTAAAGTAGCAGATTTTAGCAAATAGCATGTAGCAAACATAGCCAGATATAGCAAGTGAAAGTGAAAGTAGTTCATTAGCCATTAGCAGTGAAATGGCCATTTTCTCCTCTGATTTGTTGGGATTATTTGAGTGAGTATTGGACTTACACTTCTCTGGTTGTTTGCAACATGATTGGATGTTAATGTTGCTACATGTCTACTGGATGCATAGATAGGCATCCATTTGCAAATGGGTTCAGCATAAGAACTTTAAAAGGTGAGAACATGACAGTGTTATGTTCACACCAAGTGTCAACCCACCCTGACGTCACCCATTCGTTTGTGACCTTCAAAGCCTCATGTTTGCAATTTGGTCGTTGCCATCTTGGTTTTTTTAAAACCAGAATAAACGTGAGGAAAAGTGAGAGGTGGATCTGACCTGCTCTGTACTCTATCTTGATTGTGAGGCAGGTCACTGTGTGTGGTACAGCCTGTCAATCACACAGTAGCCATGTTCCTAATGCATACAAATGGAACCATCATTTAAAAATTCATTGCTTGAAGAAGACTTGAAACTAGAGACTGAGACCATAAACTCATTAGGAAAACATTTACTGAGCTAATAAATCAAGGCGAGAAGTAGTGACATTTTCACATAGACTTCAATACAACCTGACTTTTTTTTAACAACCAGTAGAGTCGCCCCCTGATGGTCATTAGATAGAATGAAGGTTTAAGGCTCTTCAGCATTGGCTTTTCAGACCCAGAGTCTATGTCCACTTTTGATGGTGGTTCATGCCCTCATTCTGCCCCCATGTGGCTAAAATAATCCTTCATGTTATTAGTAATGCCTGTGGTTAGCTTAAATGAAAAATTAACACACATTTGGAGAACCTGTTTCCTCTTTGGTTTTCAGAAAAACTGTAAACACAGTGTAGACGTATTATCACCTTGGTATTGATAAAATGAATGAGGCTAAAGTGCTACCCCGACCATTGCCTTACACATCTAGCAGAGCAACATTAGCGCTTGTCTCAAGTTGTGTCTTTGATCAATGTAAGCCCATTATTCACTTTTCTCAACATTTTTGTCATCCCATGAACTCCTTTGTGAGTCTTTCGGTGGTAGATGCTATACCAGCTAGACGCTAACTGTGTCTGCAGTTCGAGGACAATGGGTTTATAAATATAAAATAAGCATTTCTCCTGTTAACAGCTGTCTGCTGCGGCTGAGGCAGGGTTGGTTAGAGCAATGAACGTGAAGTAAAACTAAAATGTCAGCCATAAAACTAAAACAGTGAGCTGATGCTAAAACTGTGGATCTGCGGGGAACTGAGTGGTGGGATGATGTTATTGTTAAAAAATATTTTTTTCATTTTGTCAGTACATCTTATGGTCGGTTTAACAGCACTTAAAACGCTAACTACACATGTAGCATGAAACAGAGGTAAGTTACCATGGTTACCTATAGTTTCTGGAGGCGGGTCAATCTCTGTTTGGGGTGTACCATTTTTCAATTTCCTCTTTAATTTGGTCGCCTCCTGGCCTGTCAGAAATGAGTATTTTCTAAGCCATGGTATAAGACACCAAAGCTGGATTAAAGATGTTTTAATTAATATTCAAAGGTTTATTTTTTGGTCTAAATTTGGAACAGACCCCGTACATGATTGGCAAAGGATACAAGCAGCTCAAAACAAAATAGAGCAGACAGGAGCACAGTGTTGTTTCCCTTCTGCACACGCTATATCTTTCAGATATGTGCAAACTTTACATTAGCAACTCAAGTGTTTCATTATAAGCAGGAACTACATCGAACAAATAATCAATATGTACAGTTCCTAAGGCATTTGTGTTCCACTAATGGCTCAGATATTAAAAGACCCATCTGGCCAACAAACCTGCATACCCATCACAATATGAATTATTTGGTGATGCTTTGAATTATGTATGGAGTTTGCTGCTGGGAGGTCAGGGTCTCCATGGTGATTGAGGTATTTGTCTCCGCTAATGCCTGGATGATAAAAACGCAGAAACGCCGTCATGCCTGTGCCATGCAGCGAGTGTTGTTGTGCCTGAGTGAAACCTGATGACTCAGAGCCTGGGTGAGGAGATCCAGTCCTGATGCTGTGTTGTAAAGCCCTCTGTTGGTGAAACAACGGCAATACAACCTAGAGGCACTTCATTTTTTTAACCTTTAACATTTAAAATTTCATCTTGGTATTATTTTCTAATGTCTAAGCCCATCACAGATAATCTTTATGTTTTTCTAACCAATCTCTCTCTCTCTCTCTCTCTCTCTGTGGTCCTTGTTAGCTTTCCCCCAGGATCAGATCCCTCAAGTTCCGCCTCGACCTGCGGCTGGTTCCGCAGAAAGCCCGTGCATCATCGCCTGGCGGGCGCCCAGCGGAGCAACTATGACCTGCGGGAGCGGATCTGCATCGGCAGTATGACTGCTCTGGAGACTGCCGTCTACCAGCAGGTGCCCACTGATGAGGCAGAGGCCCAGATGTTGGCCAGCGCTGACCTGGATGACATGAAAAGTAAGGAGAAGACTGTATAGTAAAGTGTTTTCAGGTGATGTACAGCGGCAGGTTTTTGGATGATTTCAGCTGTTTGTGATTGTGTTTTTGTCAGTGTCTGTCAGCGTGGTCATAAAATTAAATCATCAGATAATGTTTATTTCTGTGGTCAATCATTTGGTATCACATGGTGTCTTCAGGGAGCTGCATACTAGCATTATTCATCATTATTCATTGTAACATCGTTTTCATGTTTCATGGCAGGGGCTAACCAATCAGCTGCCAGTAAAGCTGAAACAACTAATACTTATCAATTTGTTAATTAGTCCATCAACAAAAAATATGGTAAAAACTAAAACATTCACTTGTTCCAGTGTCTCAGACGCTTTTCTTTGAACATAAAAAATAAAATTAGTTTTTCACTGATTGTCATTTTAGAAAGTTCAGCACTTTTCACTTTCTTTTGGAGATGTTGTGTGCAAACAACGAATCGATGACTTCAAAGATTGGAATAGTGGAAAGGTGTTAGTTGCAGATCTAATAGCCAGTGGAACACTTTCACTTCAAGCTCTGTTGTGCTTTATTAGGAGCAGTTGATATAAATGTGCAGACTTCCACAGCTCTCACAGCAGATTTTAAATCAAGCCAATTATTAAGGTGACTATATATGCATTTGCCTTAAGGCTTTGCTCATTTTCACCCCCTTTTTTCCCATGGAGCTTTGCTGGGTTTAACCCAAGAAGCACCCGATTGGTGCGAACTGCTCAAAGATGTGCAGAGAAACTTTCTTCTTTTAGAACTTAACTTCAGGTCAACTCAAAACACCCCGTGCAGCTGTGCTGATCTCATCCATATTTGTCACAATTTTTGTGGCCAATTTTCCTGTTGTTATTCTCATGGCACAGGACAGATACATGCCCATTCTTCATTAAGCCTCCAAAGCTCTTTGGTCAGTTGTTTTTCCAAACAGGGAAGTGCTGTTAATAAGTGTCAGCAAAAAATGTTGGGCAGCAGTTCAGACATCTGGTTAGCGACATACACAGACCAGCCATAATATTATGACCACTGTCTAATAAAGCGTAGGTCACCAAAATAGTCCTGACTAGACCTCTGAAGCTGAGCTGTGGTATCTGGACCAAGACGTTAGCAGCAGATCCTGAAGGTGGAGGTGGAGCCTCCATGGATCAGACTTGTTGGTCCAGCTCCTCCCACAGATACTGGACTGGACTGAGATCTGGGGAATTTGGAGCCAATTTAACACCTTGAACTGGTTGTTGTTCCTCAAAGCTCCTGAACCATTGTTGCAGTGACAGGGAGCATTATCCTGCTGAAAGAGGCCACTGCCATTAGGGAAGACTGTTTCCATGAAGGGGGGGACTTGGTCTGAACCATGTTTAGGGAGGTGGGACGAGTCAAAGTAACATCCACAAGAATGGAACCAAGGTTTCCCAGCAGAACATTGAACACAGCATCACACTGCCTCCACCAGCTGCTCTTCTTCCCATCCTGCATCCTGGTGCCATGTCTTCCCCAGGTAAAAGACACACACACACCCGACCATCCACATGATGTCAAGGAAAACCTGATCCATCAGACCAGACCACCTTCTTCCTTTGCTCCATGGTCCAGTTCTGATGCTCATGTGTCCATTGTAGGAGCTTTTGGTGGTGGACAGGGGTCAGCATGGACACCCTGACCGGTCTGCAGCTACACAGCCCACAGAGCTGCAGTGTTGGAGATGCTCTGACCCAGTCCTCTACACATCACGGTTTGGTCCTTGTCAAAGTCCCTAAAAACCATATTTCTTTCATTGCTCTTAAGAAATAAAGGCTTAGGAGCAACAGAATTGGAGACGAGTTCCTCTGTCCCTCAGAGATGACTCAGTTTTACTCTTCACCCACGCCACAACAATGTTGTGGGGGGATCTTTGTGTGGCGTCTTTTTCCAGCTAGGTTGTTATCATCCAGCTCAACCCATGTTTGTGATCAGTGTGATATATGTGGCTGCCAGTTCTCTATAACAGCTCATACAGTCATGATATGAAACATGCTTTCATGTCCAGACTGTTGAGACTCATTGTTATTGTATTTATTTGTATATATTTAGTTATTTCTTTATTTAATAAATTTATATTTCTTTTCATTTATTTAATTAGTTATTGGAGACACACTACACCAATGACTGAGGAATGATAAATTAAAGTAAGATTAAGACACTTGCTCTGAGGAATATGGTTTGAGACTGTGAGTTTTCAAATGGGTAAATGAGTGAGATCAAACCAGACAGTGAGAGAAGTTGACAGGACACTGTGGAGTTTTGTTCTATATATTTATTAGACCAAAAGAAAAAAACTAAACAGGTGAACCTACAGGTTTATAGTGGCTGAATATTTCCAGAAATAAAAGGGTTTTGTCAGGTGTTTTAATTTTGAAGCTGGGTTAATATTTTTGTAGAACAAGTTCAGTGCCCTCTGCTGACAATGAGAAGTATTACACACAATTGTCTCATCTGCCTACACAACACATTAATGGTGTAAAGGTTATTTGGAGGGTTGCAGCTGGAATAGTTCAGCTTTTGAAATCTACATTATTACTTCTGACCCTCTTCAGTAAATGGATCCTGTGTTATGTTAATATGTGTTAAGAAATATAATGATTTCAACCACATCATTTTGTTGTCAGTCTTTTTCAGTAGCTCCTTGTGACCCATTAAAACAGGACTTAACACAGAATTGAATTTAAGAAATCTAAAATATATTTACTGCTGAATAGGCTCTCTATGTGCCATCTGTTACATCTGACAGAGCAAATATGTTATTTTATCCTAATAACAGCACAAGAGACATGTTGTGACCTGAACTGAAATATAACCACATATATAACTATAGAAACCACAAAAGTAAAAAGCAGACCTGGACATGGAACAAACAATACTTCCAGCTTACAGGAGAATTTAAAGCTCTTAATAAATTACATGTTATGGATACGTTTGCTCTGTTGGAACAGTATTTTTTTTGATTATCAAATAAATTGTGTTATTATTCGCACCTCTTTCGACTATGGGAACGTGTATCGACACCCCCCGTTGCTCTGATGCTGACCATTCACCATTCACAAGTTTCGCTCACTGCTGCCTGTGGCTCGGCTCCACTTCGGGCGTCCTGCACATTGTGTCTCATGAAGCCCGCCCACACAGCTCCTGTCTCCCACACACACTGTTAAAAATAAGTCTCCAACAAAATAACACAGTGATGGAGCATCATTGCATCTACTCCACTCGTTATTTTTCTAGTGATAAGTGATGATCATACAAAGGCTTCCTCCTATGATAAAGAACAAACTGGATTTATCAGTATATATATATATGCAGATATTTGTGAGACAATGTCAAATGCATGAAAACAGTGTGTTAACACCCATTAAGGCTGACTGCAGTTGAGAATGTTAGTGAGGCAATTAGTGGTATAATAAGGCAGTAAATATCAAGCACATCTATCTTTTGTCCTCATCTCCTCTTCACATAGATTGCCTTTGTTGGCAGACTTTATGTTATCAAGTGGCTGTTGGATGTATCATGTTGTTAGGAGGTCGAGGCCACAGGAAGAAGTGCAGAGTTAAAACCTCAGAATGAACAGAAAGGAAAGAGTAAAATTAGATAATAATACAAAGAGAGAAAAGAAGAGAGATGTGGAGCCAGAGGCAGGTGTGGAAAGAGAGAGAGTCTCTATCCCAGCATCCAGGGGCATTAATTAACAGAGGCTGCAGTCGATTCCCCTTCAGCAGCGACCCTGCCCCTGGCCTTTCCTGCCTCACCAGAGCAGAGTGATCATTGACTGTTTAGGATCTGGAAACAGAAAGCAGGGCACCCAGAGTCACCCAAAACAAGATATCGGATTTGTAGAGAGTGCTCATCGACAGGCTGTGTATGTAACCACTGTATGTTCCTGCTTTATCTGTGCACTTATTTAAAAAAAAAAAAAAAAAAAAAAAAAAAGGTTTGAAGTCTTGCTGTGAATCAGACTTTTTATCAGTCTCCATCATGAACTTTTCTCTGAATGATTATTGGCCATTTGAAGAAAATGTTTTGTTGAATATTTGGTCAAACCTTCTCTTAAATGTTTTGACACTTGCTACATATATAAATCACATTATGAACTTTGCATCTATCTCTATAAGCTGTCTGGAAGCAGAACAGTATGATACTTAAATGTTAGTCCAGAAAAAGTAAAAAAAAAAAAACAAATCCTGTTTCTTTCATAAATGCTTGTCCTGCATGTACACACACACACACACACACACGCACATGCACACAAATGCAGGCAGTGGGATGCACAATATTGGATAAGTATGTGGAGCACGTTTTGGAGAGGGTCCTCTTTGGCAGACAGTGGTGCACCTGTTGTGGACCAGTCAGACCACGACACCTCAGGCGACGCTTGGTTTCCATGGAGACGCAGGGGCGGTAACGCTGCAGCTCGCTCTGATAATTAGCACCATGATATCTCACTAAGCAGAGAGCCAGAGCTGATTCCTGGGTGTTATTATTTTATTCTCTTCAGGTTTCACTTTGGTTTAGTTCTCAGTGCGTATTTCTGCATGTGTGGTGTGAATGTGTATGCGTGTATATGTGTGCGTGTATATGTGTGCGTGTATATGTGTATGTGTGTACACGTGTGTGCGTGCTTCTTCAGCTCAATGCAGTTTGGGTGGAGACCTTTGGAACTTGACCTTTAACCCCTTTACGTATCATGACTGGAAAGCGATGGTGGCACTATGGAAACAAAAGGCATCAACTCTTCGGCTCCAATCCACTTTATGTTGGTTTCCCAACATCCACGAGGATCAATGGGCTGTGGACATCATTAAAAAAGGGCAGTGCCACCGTTCAGCTTACGGGCGGGTCTCACAAAGTAGACCCTCCCCTATCAATTCTTGCTTTCTAAAGTGAATGTTTCTACCATTTATGCGTCTTTGTGATGGTGGATCCAGCAGGGGGCTTCAGCCTGAGGGTGTAGCTCCAACTTTGTATTTTGTTTGGATTTAAGGATTTAAGACCTGATTGTTGTCACAGTTTTTGCTTCGTAACAATTTCTTATTCAGAAGTTGAGTCCCTGACCACACCTTTCTTTTCTTTCTCGCCTGGGCACCGCGTAGGAGCTGGTTAGTTTGGACATACGATCTTTGGCACAACCTATTCAAAGAGGCAGGCTGGTGGACCCAGGGTGAGCAACGGCGATCAACAGTTGGAAGCCCTGAATGCGCAGTGTGTCCACTCGGAGAGAGGAGGATAGGAGGAGGTACCGACCGTGGAGATGACAGATATTGAGGGACAGGAGAACCAGGGGCATGGGACCTCTGACAGGAAGCTGGCCACTGACCACCATGGTCCAGACCGTCGGTGCAGTGTCCAGAAAGGCTTTGGCACGCCAAAGCAGCACCAACATGAACACCACGGTTCAGTGTCTAACGTGGAAGGGTTTGAGGACTTTGAAGAGTTTGTTTTGGATTTTGATGATTATGACTTGCTTGAGTCCATCCACACTCAGCTGGGGTCACCAGAGGAGCCGACCCGTAAGTAGCGTGTAGTTGTTTTTCTCTGGAGATTCACCTCTACACTTGCTGAGCAGCATTGCATTCAATGAGGACCTCTTAATCGTAAATTTGAAGGTAGTGAAAGTCACGTCAAGCCGCAGAGGCTCTGATGCAATCATGACACAATGGGAAATTCACATGGATCAGCATTTTATTCTGTTTTTACATGGCTAAACCATGGATGGGAGTTCATGTGTTTCCATTGATTGTAACCCACCAATAGCTTAATTAATGGCAATATAAGGCTCTTTCATGGCCACAAACAGAACAAAGTTGTCCACAGTATTGACTGAATTGACACAGTGCTCGACTGGTGTTGTTTCCTGCTTTCCTATTGATCCAGTGGCACCCATTTGGCTTTGGGCTCAGCCACAGCTGGAGCGGAAAGACATTTCATTGACAAACTGTGTGTGGTTCAGCTATTTTTATCCATATTTGGAAACATTAGACAAATGGCACATTAGCCCTGTGATGAAGCTTGATTCCAGCATACGGAAAAGAAATTGAGGTGATCAGCCTGAAATACCTCAGGACATTTAAGCACTAATTGAGTAGGGGTCCAGTAGTAGCTAAAAAGAGCGAGCACCAACTGGGTTAATATGAAGACATTGGGTACCTAAGGTAGTAGTGTTGTGATAAAAGGTGCAACAAGGATTTAACTGGAACTTGAGAGTTGTCCTGCGTTTTTTAATGAAAAAGCAACAAACATATGGTTGGATCTCTAGTTATCTTATAGCATATAAAGCTAATAGCATCAACCCTGACATTATTTTATTACCTTTACCTTCAAGTACTTACTCCAATCTTTTCTTGGGAGTCTTGACAATTTAGAATATCTAGTATTTATTTTAAGTCAATTTTTAGGGACACTGATCCATCAGTCAATACTGAATCATTTTGAGAACCACTGGCTAGACTGCCATTATGTTTTTTTTTACAGACATTTGTGCTCCTCTCAGGTTGAATCATCGTGACTTTAAACCCGCAGATGCTGTGTCACAATGAGGTTGACGTATTTGGGCTTGTATGAAATGTCACAATGACCGTTGAAATTTGAAAGTCGCCAGAGAATGAACCCTAATCTCTTTAGTGATTCCCTATCCAACCTTTGGCGATTCCCTATTATCCAATGAAACATTTCCCAATCTAGTGGATTGATTCGAGGTAAATATAGTAGAGATAATCATGATTCCCACGCAATGAATTCTGATGTCTTTGTAATCCCCTTATTTTCCTGTAGCGCCATCATCAGGTCACATGTGTCTAATATTTAGGTTAATGACTTTCCTGCGACACTAATGATCTTCCTGCTCAGTTCAGCTGTAATTAGTATTTAGTGCGGATAAGCAAATATTAGTATGTTAGCACTATGATAGTGAACGTGGTGCAACATGGTGAATATTATTCGATCAATAAGTGCATGTTAACATGCTAAAGTCACAATGCCTTGCACAGCTGCTAACATGACTGTATACTCTCAGGGCATGTTCATCTATGGTGCATCCAAATCCGTTCTCAACATCAGAGGAAACAGTAGTGACTGTTTATGGCATAACATTCAATAAACCAATCAGAGTAGCATCTCCCACTCCCTTTAAAAACCATGCACGGTTGCAATTTGGAAAATTGCTATTTCAATGATGGATTTAAGAGGTAGTAAGAAAGAATGGTTCTCTGCAGAGGAAATAGAAAGTTTTATTTACAACCAACAAAAGCACATCCTGCATATATAGACACATGTTACATAATCTTAATAATGTGCCATTAGAAAAACAGCAAAACACTGCGCCATTGACTTTAGACCAGGTTTTTGTTGGTCAGTGGTGCATTGACCATAGGTTTCCACTGCCTCAAGACAGCAGTGTGCCAACAATGCGCCTGACCACACCTCATTTTAAGACCAACATACCCAACAACAAGGGAGCTGGGAAAATGACAGCTGTGTTGGTCTAAAACTAGCAAACACACTTGCGTTGGGTTAGTTATGAGATAAAGCCCTTATTCTTGTTGAACCTGTGGAAGTTCTGAAGTGGCCATGCTAACCCTAACACTAAAGTCAAGTTAAAAACCTCTTAACACAAGCAGTTATAGTACATATAGCATGCTAAAAAATTTAAAACAACTGATATTGTCTTTGCAATAATGAACAACATCTTAGGGACTGCAGCAAATTATGCTTTCAGTTGAGATATCAAATTCATCTATCCCTCTCATTACTTTCAAGCCTTACCCCTTAAATTCAAAGGAACATGGTATAATGTCTACTGACTGACAACTGTGTGTCAAACTTTCATTAAAACCAGATCCCATTTGATTTTCTACACAACCCTGATCCTCTTCAACACTGGGACATTGTTTTTGTGGGCTCTTGCAGTTAATAGAAAACATCCAAGGAAACATTACTGTACATAAAAAAAAAATGCCTTTACCCCTTTTGTTTTAACTGAAGCTAGAATTTTATATTAGTTGTTGAGAAATATGTTGCATATCAGATTTATACAACAGCTGGATCTTACTAAGCCAAGAGCACAAAAAAAAACAAAAAAAAAAATGCAGCTATGTGAACATCATGACATCTGGCAAACACATACTGCATTTTGATTTTTGATATTAAAGGGATTAATATCTATTTTCCAAAATACACATAGATGAGTGTTATCAAAATGAGATGGTTGGTTACACACAGATAGTTTAGCTGGCTTGTTTTTCTCAGAATAACTATAATCTAGTACATGTGTGTCTTATCGTTGGCCAAAGTGAACAATCAAAACTGGGCATGAGGCTGCTCACGTCTCATCACAGAGAAGAGCTAAAGAGCTTGTCCTCCATCTCACTACATGAGAAATAGCAGTGAAAGGTCTGTGAATGTGCCATAACGCTCTATAATCAGACAAAACTTTTAAAGGCTGCATCCAGGATCAATGCAAACTTACAGCCCAATTAATGCATAATGCTGTAATTGGTATTTTTGTATCGTAACCACACAGTGCTTGATGTGGCGTCGTCTCTCCAACAGAAAACATTTTAGACCCAAGTCAGACACCAGGTCAAGATGAGGAGGAAGGGGAAGAAAATTACATTCTTATTTGCCATGGCATTGCCCTGGCCTGTGGTGAGAAAACACAGGTCGTCCAAACCAGCTGAAGTTCACACAAGGACAACCTTTAAAGCTTTTCCCTTGCGAGACTGTACAAAATGAAATACAGCCTGATTTCATCTTGATTTCCATTTCTCTCCGCTTCCCTGAGGAAGGCATGATGCAGCAGAATGGAACACTTACTGAAGTTTATGCGCACACACACACACACACACACACACACACACACACACACACACACACCTCACTTTGGTTACCTCTGGGTGGGTGCTTGTGTAAAAGATTAAAAAAGACAGTGTTTATTTAGTGAGAAATTACATTCAGCAGTTGGCCGGTCTGGCTGGTTGGCTGCTGCTCTGCACTGAATGCAAATGTCATTTTCTGAACTGTCCCCCAGATTTTTTCCCTGACCTTAAGTACACCAACACCACAACTTAACCACGTATTCAAGTGATTGTGCTTGTTATAGTCTGATAATAACAAATCATCCTCTGCCAACACCTCTAGTTTCATGTCTTGATCAAAAGAGAGAGATTTCAGAATGAGCATCATCTCCGAACAAAGATCACTATTAAATGAATGCCAACAAAATATTGATTGTCTTGGATCATGATCAAATAAGATGAGCATCAACTTATTCATCTGCCTGGAAATTAGGAAATGAATCTAAACACTTGGTGTGTGCTTTGGAAAGTAGTAATGTAAATAGATATGATTTGTTGAATGTCAATGTCAAACAGTTTTCCTTTAACAAGCTCAAATGTGTTTAAATGTATTTCTTAAATTATACTTAAATGTCACCAAATACCTAAACTTGACCATTTCTGCATAAAAACAATTACTTGACCGCAAAATAATAAATGAGCTATAATTTTGCCAAATTATAGTCATTACCTAAAATCATCCCTCACCACTCTATAAACACATTTTCACTCAGGTGGTCGGCCTTTTACGTTGCATTTCCCTCTTCCTTTATTCAAATTAACTGACCACCCAGGCTTCCCTCCCTTTTACATGGCAAATAATGGACATGTTCTCACTGTAATGAGCGGGATCTGCTCATTATGTTAACTTCAATAAAATGTGATTTGCAGGTCAAGGAAATTGAAAATGAAATTACTGTTTTTGAACTGACAAATGTGTGGGGGTGACACCACCTCCTCTCTAACAGTTTCCCATGGCGCACATGGATTCTCACTCACCCATGAAGCTTTTGCCTTCTGTTACTGGATGTTCTTCTGTCAGCTGGAAACCTAAACACACATATAAATATAATTTTAAGTTTTCCAACGTGAAGCACATTTTCTGACTTGGAAAGGACGTTTGATTTGTTCGCAATCGTAAAAGAGCGTTCCATTCTACTTCCTATTAAATGCTCGTTTTCTGAGTGACTCATCGAAACTGGCGTCCTCAGATCTAGACATCATCACTTAGCGATGTCGACCCTTTTGTTGTTCAGGTCACAGATTTGAGGACAACCCCGGAGTGAGACGCCACCTGGTGAAGAAGTCATCCCGATGTCAAATGACCCGGACCAGCAACAGCTCCACGCCACTGTCCAGCCTGAAGAAGAAGAAGAGAGCAGGAGAGAAGAAAACTCATGAGGTTTGCAGCACAATGCTTTTTCCCCTTAACTACATTAATCTTGACCCCTGGGTGAATACTCCAATATGCAAGCAAACAATTTACACTATTTGTGCTATTACCTTCATCGTACACAGATGTACACTTTGTGTCTATGTATGATGAAGGTAATAGCAAAACATCGTCACCCAGCAGTCAGTGAGCAACGTCAAAGGAGCTGTTTGCAAGTTTTGCTATTGCCTCATAGCTAACGTTAGCACTAACAATTGTTTACTTACCCGTGCAGACGGCTCTTTACTCGCCAACAGATGTCCCCCGCTTCACCATTACCTTCATTCACTTTAATTAATTTAGCATGCTAACCAGCTAGCCACCTCCCTCACTAATTTCTGATAGCGACTCTGTGTAGCTTCCAGTCTGTCCCGAAAATGTAGCGCCGCTCGGAGGGCGTACTGTAACCTCTTCTATTGTAAAGGAAAAAATGGCCGAAGCTCCCACCAGCCAAAAATCACCACCACCTGTAACTTACTAACAACCCATATGCTAAAGGGAAGAATTTGGCTCTTTAGCTGCTACTAGCTAGTTGCTATTAATGTCAGCTATCTGATGCTAGGCAAGTACCAAACTGGGTTTAATCAACTGTTCCCTGCTGCTGCTAGAAACAAGGTGGACGAGAGTGGAGAGACTGCAGTCACAGTAAAACTAAAACAATGAGCTGATATCGGCTTCAGCGCTTCCTTCCTGAGAGGAACTGTCGAGTTGGGTGACAATTCAGTGTGTTGTTCACCACAAACAACCTTTCTCACATTACAACTCCAAAGCTCTTGGAGCGAAGTCTGAGCGTAACCACATTCCTCTTCAGTGACTTAATGGCTAGTCACCAGACCAGAAGAAGCTATAAAATTGCTCCTAATGTTTCACCCCAGTTTGACTGCAAAAATGGCACAGAGACACAAATCATACCACAGTCATTTTGTGTTGCTCCGAGAACACGTCTTTGTTGAAATGTAACAGAATGTCCCTCCAACCCATGTGGTTGTCCTAAGTCGGCCCCATAAACATGTGTTGGTTTGGACTGAATTAGATGTCACTGGTTATTATCATGATCTTTTTCCTATAGGTATAATATGTTTGAGTTTGTAAAAAGAAAGACAGAGGAAAGGGAAAACGAGCTCCATTGAAAGAAGTGGGGGACGTTAACAGAACTCAAATGATGAAATGCAATCTTTCTTTACATTTGAAATGTAAAGCCATGGACCTTTGTGCCCTGCTTCACCCGCAGTTGTTTGTGGAGCTGAACGAGCTGATTGTGGAGAAGGATCACGAGATGCGTTGGAAGGAGCGTGCTCGCTGGATCAAATTTGAAGAGGACGTGGAGGAGGAGACGGACCGCTGGGGCAAACCTCATGTGGCCTCGCTCTCCTTCCGCAGCTTGCTGGAGCTGCGACGCACCATCACACACGGTAAAAGGCTCCTGCGTTCAGACGCTCACAGAACCACTGTTATGGTTTACTCATTTTATGTGCAGCTGATACAAACCCAGAATGATAAAGAGGAAGTGCATAAAGAAGCAAAACTCATCTTTGCTGGTCAAATGTACTGTAAAATGTAAACTGTAGGCTTGAAATTTTCTCTCTTGCTTAACCTTCCCCCTGGGAATCAGTCTTTGCAGCCATTGTTTTCCTGTACCTCCCTTCCCCAGGTGCCATACTCCTGGACCTGGAACAGAACTCTCTGCCTGGCATCGCTCATCTGGTGGTGGAGACGATGATCATCTCTGATCAGATCAGAGCCGAGGACAGACCGAGCGTTCTGCGGGCACTACTTCTCAAACACAGGTCAGTAACCGATCTGAGACAAACTGAAATATTCAGAAGACACTGAATGTGATGTTCTGTCTGTTCTTGTTCCAGCACCCAAGGAGAAGGTGGAGCATTTAAATGCCAGGTCTATTATACATTTGACTAACCGAGTTCTTCGGAACAAGGTTAAAACAGCATTTTTGTGCTTTAAAGCACCTTTTACTCCATCACAGCTGGAACCAAATTTTTTTTACAGTACCTGCTGTCTTATCAAGCAGGTTACATTTGGCATGCACTTATTTGTCATATGTACAAATTTCACTGCTTTGCTTTACAGTAAGCAAAGCAGTGAAATGACCTTGCAGCATGGTAGACTGTGGAAAACTGAAAAATATCACTATATAAGCACGACTCCAGCCATGCAGAAGAATAAGTACAAAGTCTGGGGGAAAGCTGAAGCTGATTTACTATATGAGACCAAATGTTTTCTGAGACTGCAATAATACAGTATGATGTTTAAGAGCATTCACTGAGCCAATCACTGCCTGGAGTTGTGTGAAGCAATGAATATGCAGCATTACATTTTACTGAACATTAGCTTGGTCACAGGATTACTGCTGTTTGCCAGAGAAGCTGTTTAATAGTGGAAAGATTCATCTCAATTCTGACAATTTGAATTCAGTTAAATACATATTAATTTATTCAGATCAAATCATGGAAAGTCTTGCTACTACATTGTAAACACGTCACTCATCACATGATCTCAAGCATTAATTTCACATGAATCACATGAATGGGATGATTTTGCCTTTTAGCAATGTTGAGTCACAGTTGGCTGATCAGGATTTGCTTCTATAATACATTTTAGTTTTGTTTTTAAACCTCAACAAACACTCCTGCTGGCAGTTTATTGTATGTATGTTAGTTACCATGGCAACACCAACCATCTCTGTAAAAAATAAAAGCCTTAATTAAAGGCAAAGGTTACCTGACTATCCCTTGACTCCAGCACCATGTGACAAGTCCCAAAAACATTGTTATCATATATTCAGTTGTTTTTGAATCAGACCTGGTGTTTATAGTAGTGTGGATGCAGCTGTGTTTACACGTTGATCATGGATTGTTAGTTCGAGGAATCAAAGCCCCACACGCTTCTTCCTCCTCATTAATCATTATTCTGTAGTGGAGGTTGTTATAAAAAGCCAAACTCAGGGGAACCGAGCAGGGAATTTCCAAAAAGTGACATTTAACAAGACTTGGCTCATCATCTGGTGTACTTCCCCCGGGGCCGACTAAATTACAAATGTCAGGACTATACTGTGGCCGCCCTGGGTCTTAAAGCCCAGACCCTGAGCGCCGTGTGAGCTGCCCTGACCCTTTGATCTCTGGCTCCGTTTGAAATCTTTGCCCTCTCAGTCCAACTCTCTTTCAGGCCTATCTCTGTCTCATACACTGAAGAGAGGGTGTTTCAGTTGCGCTTCACTGAGAATGAAACAGACACTGTTTGAGGCTTTGCAAAAAATATATCTGAACTTTCAGGCTTAAATCCAGAATTTCTTTTTAAAAAGTTGCCACTATTTCTAAAATGTTTTTACTGGACAGCACCTTGTAACCCAGGTTTCAAAAGGTGCTCTATAAATAAAGTCAACTTACTTTTCATAAATCCAGACCCATTACATGTCTAACATTGTTGGTAGCCTCAAGTTTGTAATTTGTCCATCGCCATCTTGGTTTTGTGAAACCAGCAGAAACCATATTTGAAGGAGAAGGTGGAGCTGAGGAGGAGTGAGGGGTGGATCTGACCTGCTCTGTACTCTATCCTGATTGTCAGGCAGGTTAGAGTAGCCGCAACCTCACGCATACACTTCTTTCTGATCTATTTTCCTCTAAATGGGACAATCATGTTGTATTGAAGAGACCATAAACTCATTAGGAGAATTTACTACTTTACTGAGCTAATAAATCAAGGGAGAAGTAGGGTCATTTTCCCATAGACTTCAATGCAAGATGACTTCTTTTCACAACCAATGGAGTCTATAGATGAGACAGATGTAAAGAGACTAAAGATCAGGTTTACTTGTTGTCAACAGGGGGTTTTTGGTGTGTGTGACGTCGATCAACCAGCAGATGAGGAAATGAATGTGAGTAGATTTGGAGAAGGGTGTAAACTGTGGGAAACCACCACTTCACAGACAGGAATCCTCTCAATTGATCCAATATAAGTGCTCAAAAAACACCAGAGGGAATAGTTACATCAGATCCTGTGCACTGTTATATATACGTCAAATAAATAGCATGTGGATGTAAAACACGTGACATGTCATCTCCTCGCTATTTCCAGCTCTCTTAGATGGTTCCCACTTATCGATCTGCACTTGTATTGACACACCAGCTAAAACTGGCCGAACACGTGGCCAATGGAACAGTGTGCTACACATAGAGCAGTATGGATTTTTCAGAGTTACATAATGAAAAAGCAAGTTAACTAAATGACGACTGTCAGACTGAATTACCAGCGGAGAGACAAGCCATGCCTGTCAAAAATACGATGAAACATATTCTCCCATTCTGCCGTCAATATAATGTTTCACTTCAATGAACATTTAAAATGTTATACGGCATCTGAGGACAAAATTGTCATTACAAATGTGTAACCAGGCTGATGGCGTAGCTCCGGAGATGAGCTTTCTCAGCAGATGGAGTTCACCCACTTGTCATGGAATTGCACAAATTCAGATTTCCAGTTATTTGAGAAGCTAAATCTAATCCATGTGAGTTAATACGAGTTCTTAAACACACAATATGTTGCTTCTCGGAGTTGAATGGAACTTCCGACGATCTAATTAGTGAACCCACTCTACCTCCTGTGCCATAGTCACCCCTTTAACTTTAAAAAAAACTGTTTCACATTTAAAGTCAGTGTTTTACCAGCAGCTGAATTATCACAGAGGTCTGTGGATCAGGGGATTAAAACCGGTAGAAACAACCGTTTTTACTTTAAATTTTGGCATCTGCCGTTTTCAAGGTCAAAAACAAACTTTCATTCTCACCTGTTTTTGTTTTATTTTCCGAGAATCATCTTGTCAGTGTCTGTATAGAGTCACTGTCACAGCAGCAACAGGACAGGACGCATGGACAATGCTGTAATTCGATATAACTAACACTGCAATGACCGGATTTGCTGTTGCACTAGAAGAGATGGATTTTGTACATACACTGACAAACCCATGCATATATTCCCTCTTTCACAGCCTTTCCACATAAATTCCCAGCATTTCACTGGCTGCGTCCACAGGAAAAAAAAAAAAAAAAAAAACACTCTGCCATTAGAGTCAACACCAGTCTGAGATATCAGATTTATTACATGGAAAGAAACACACAGAGGTGCTGCAAAATTTTAGCTCATCGCTTACTCAGAGCAGTTTAAAGATCCTCTGGAAACGTCTCGAGCACAATTCCCTTCAGTGTCACACCTCGTTCTTTTGTCGAGTTGCGCTGTCGCGTCCAATATGGGCGCCGTCTTATTGGACCTTGTGGGCCTAATGAGTGAGGTGATGTCACCGGTGGTCTGTGCAGTGTTGTAACGAGGCTGTGTTAAAAAAAAAAAAAAAACTTGGCTTTTGTAACACACTAAATATTTCTCTTTCAGTGGGAGAAAGCATGCTCACCCTCACACACAGAAAAGTGCTGATAGTGAGGCCCCGGCTGTTTTATTGATGTTTTAATGAAAATATCACATTTGGAAAGGTGACAGTGTCAACTCAGATTTTCTCATTATGGCAGTCTAATTAGCCTGACCTGAAAAGAGGTTTAGATTTGGAAGGATTTTGCTAATGACTTTTGTAAATTTATGAGCTGCATTGCTGGTGGATGGAGTAAAGCTCTTCAACATGTCCAAAGAAAAAGGTGGATTATGTGAACAGGAATCACAGCTGTGTCTGGCTTTTCTAGAATACAAATTACCCTGTGGATCATTCAGAAAAAAGGCACTGAATTATTCATTTTTTTCTAAGTGAAAACAGCACCACTGTCATTATATTATAATCAGAATTATCATCATTCTCGAGATGGAAAGATAACTGGTGGTTATTTCTCCAGCTGAATAAGAGCAGCTCTTATGGTTGACAAAATAATCTTCACAACAACTGAACCAACTCCATTCACACATGAAGGCAGTAGGTTGTGATTGAAAGCTCGTAAAAGAGCTAGTTTGCCTTAATGTAACTGTCATTGACAGTCTGTTCTCATATGACAGTCAAGCAAAGTAATATTTTGTCAATATAGTTAATATAAGATGAGATGAGACGTATCTTTATTAATTCCCTGTAGAGGAAATTAAAATTGACACAGCAGCCCAAGGGGGAGGTATAATAAGAAATAAAACAAGAAAATGAACAAATCTAAGATAAAGAAAATAAAAATAGAAATGCTACCTACGATAACAATACTGATATACAATAAATGCAGTCTGTTCTGTGCATGTGCAATAGGAAAATACAAAAATAAGTTTCATTTCTCTTGAATATGAATATGTGCTAATTTGTCCTAAGTTGTCCTAATTGTTAATCGAGGCATCTTCCCAGTAATGACTGGTTTTTAGCCACTCTAACAGGAGGGCTCTGCAGGTGGCACCATCGGTTGGTCCACAGCTTTCGAAATATCTCATCATTATCCAGCTATTGGATGGATGGTCATGAAGGTTCACGCCATCCTAACTGAGTGACTTTTCATTTAACTATCAGCAGATCAACATTTTTAATTATCCAGTGAAAAACCTTAATTTGTAGAAGATGAACGGGCACCAATGTTTGTTTAGACCCCCTGCAGAAATAATTTAATAACCAAAGTGATGTATTGACACAAATTGAAATGTCTGGATAATTACTGGCTCTTGAGATTTAGTGCAAGTATCCATGTGCCCCTCAGGATGTACTCTAATAACTTTGGTGATCCCATACTTTTTAAAGGTCCAATGTTTGAGACCTTCACAGTGTTTATAGTGTAGTTATCGATAAGAAGATGTATTTGCGGCTGTTTTGTCTGATTGTGAAGCATTTCCTTCATACTTTTCTGTGTTGTAGCTGTTAGCTCAGTGACAGAGCGGCTACTCTGTGTGTTCTAAACAAAGTTTTTAAAAAAAGGTGGTGGGTCCAGGTGGGTGGGGCCTGGGCGTGGCTGATGGCGGTTGTGACATCACAAAGCCCTGCTGGCTGGTTTTAAGGCTCAGTTTTTGAATACAGGCTGTGAACATGTGGACTGAGACCTTTGATACTTTCACGCTTTTTAATACAGAACCTCGACCTGCTTTATAATAAAATAAGACATGAACATCTACCTCTATGGACCTTTAATCTTGAGCCATCGTTGTGTAAGAAATTTGCACATAGTGCTAATTGCTAAATATTCCAACAACATAAAAAACACCAGCTTGTTAACATTATCATTGTGATCTTATTAGCATGCTCACATTAACATTTAGCCCAAAGCATTGTTGTGCCTACATCCTTACAAAATGACGTGTCTGTGGACTTATCCTTTTGTTGCTGTTGTTTTTTCACAGTCATCCCAGTGATTTAAAACATCGTTTCCACCGACACCACTCATCCAGCAGTCTACACGGCAGCTTCAACCACAACCACGTCCACGACACCAGTCTGCCGCTGGTGGCTGAAGAGCACGAGGAACACCAGGATAACAAAGGGCCGGTGTACGACCCCAAACAAGACGTGTTTGTCAGCCTGTTTGTAAGTTCCCTTGTCTTTTTAAATGTCCTTATTCTTCACACTTCCTTCAGTGTTTTGTATCAATCGGAGAGGCAGGTGATAGGGATCTGAAAGATGTGAGGTCTGGTTGATGATAGACTGTAGATAGAGATGTAGATGAGAAACTGCACGCTGACAGCACAGCACAGTGAATACAATTCACCAAAAGCCAAAGTAAGTGATTAACTAGTTTTGACAGGAACCCACTTGGATAATTGAATTCAGCTATCTGAATGGACGGAGATAAAAGCTGCTCTGAGCTGTCTTGTTCGAGTTCATGGTTTGCATTAAGTTCTAAGAGTCAGCAGTAAGCATAGATTTAAACATGATTACACTGAAGTCCTGATGTGAGGCCTGTGGCTCTCGCATTGTTCTTTGAAACACCCCTCCATGAGGTCAGAAGTCGCGTAGGTACTTCTTGAAGTTGGAGAGAGCGAGCCTCCCAGGGCCACATGTGTTGAATTATGTTTTTAGTCCGCTTACAGGTGTTTCCAGTTAATGCTTCTTGATGCATTAACTGTGAAACCTTAATGTTCCCCCGTGCCTTAAAATGTTGGCAAATTTAAAACAGCCTATCAGAAAAATTCTCCTCAGACATAAAGAACTGGTTGTGCAGTTATGTGGTTTAAAATGAATTGCATTAGTGGAGTATTGTTCATACACATGTCACTATCCCCACAATAATTCCACATTATTGGTCCCATGTCACATTATGGTGTCACATCACGTTGGTCGGAGCAGTAATGTGGATAATCTCTGTACTGGTCTTCCTCCAAGAAATCCCTCCACCCTCTGCCTCCTGAGAGCCATCCAGCTGCAGCGCGGTCCATGAAACTGCTCGCCAAGATTCCCAAAGATGCTGAAGCTGTCATCGTTTTAGTTGGTAAGCTCGGGGAGTTTTGACAAAGTAGATTAGTAAGAGGAATTATGTTTTATTCTCATAAATGCTAAGAGATGAATCACACCAGAATAATACCATAATCGTTTCATACTCACCACGAATGGCGTCCCACTTCTTTGTGTCGTGATCAGCTTTCACCTTCGATGGAGTTAAACACTGCTGTTGCTGTTGATGCAAAGTCAAACACTTCGGAAACTAACAGTAAAGCTGCAGCGTGTCTTGATGTGGAGCTAACAGCAAATTAGCACTACAGCACTATTTGTTCCTGGTGCGATGTTGGAGGACAAACAGATGATAAATGTACTATTAGTACATTAGTACAAAGTGCGCTCACAGATTCTGTCCCTAATGTGGAAAAATCATTAATTATCGTTTTTCTTCTTTTCCTGTCAGGCTGTGTTGAGTTTCTGGAGCAGCCGGCCATGGCCTTTGTCAGGCTGAACGAGGCCGTGCTTCTGGAGTCGGTGCTGGAAGTCCCCGTCCCTGTTCGCTTTATTTTTGTCTTACTCGGTCCCAGTCAGTCCAACATTGACTATCATGAGATTGGACGTTCCTTCTCCACCCTCATGTCCGATAAGGTAGAGGTATTTTTGTTATTTCATTCAGAGGAAACAAAACATTTCATTCCGCTCAAACTAAATAAATAGATCTTTGTTATTGTAGATATTTTTATGTTGTGAATATCCTGGGTTAGAGTTTAGGTCTTAGCTTTAGAGGTTATTGGCCAAAATGCTGGGCCAAAATTGCATCATCACATGTATCTTGAATCTCTTTTCTCTCTGGTTCTGACATCCATATGTATTTTGTTGTAGAACTTCCACGAGGTGGCCTACTTTGCTGACGACAGACAGGACCTCCTGAACGGTATCAATGAGTTCTTGGACTGCAGCATTGTCATTCCACCCTCAGACGTGGCGGGCAAAGACCTCCTGAAGACAGTGGCTGACTTCCAGAAGCAGATGCTGCGCAAGAGGAAGGAAAGAGAGCTCAAAAAGCACCAATCCTCATCTGGACTGGTGCCGGACAACAAAGGTGCTCAGTCAAGTCTCTAAAGAACCTTCACCACAACAAATCTCCAGTTACAGTTTGAGGGAGGAACTTCCAACATTAGACCAGCAATGCACACGCAAGTTTTTTCAGCTTCAGAAATCGCTTTGCAAGAAAAGTACCATTGTATCCTTTAGTAGATTTTCAAACTACACAATCCCACCAACAAAACATTGGTTTAAGAAGTAATGGAACAGCTAGACGTACAGCTTCAATGATTAATATAATAAATGTGACAATGTATGTTTTGGTCTATGGTGCATAGGATTTGTTGAAATCCAGTGTTTCTCTTTACGTGTGATCATTAGGGGCAGTCGTACCTTGACCTGCTGACTGTTTTAGCATTATGAATGTTATTATGATAATGATAAGTATCAGTTTCTTTATGTAACGGAGCCTGTTATAAACCCATTAGAGGTGAGTCCAGAGGAGGAGGAGGAGGCAGACCAGGAGGTGGACCCGCTAAAGCGCTCAGGGATCCCATTCGGAGGCCTGATCCACGATATCCGCCGGCGCTACCCGCACTACGTCAGTGACTTAAAAGATGCCCTGGACATGCAGTGCATCGCTGCCGTCATCTTCATCTACTTTGCAGCACTATCGCCCACTATTACCTTCGGTGGCCTGCTGGGTAAACTGAAACTGAACAGCATGAGGGGAAATTTGATCCCATGTCATTTTGATCATTATGTTTGTGAAGATGTTTTTTTTTTTTTATGCATACAGGAGAGAAAACAGAGGGGATGATGGGAGTGACCGAGCTTATTGTTTCGACTGCGACTCTGGGAGTTATATTCTCACTTCTTGCTGGTCAGCCCCTTCTCATCATTGGCTTCTCTGGCCCCTTACTGGTGTTTGAAGAAGCCTTCTACAAGGTACCTTTAAAGCACAGAAATGTAATGAATGTATCTTAGCGCCCACACAGTATATCACATAGTCTGTACTTCTATTTTTTGTTTTCCGTGAACATGGAACTAATGCCAGTGTCTTTGCACTCAGTTCTGTCAGGCTCACGACTTTGAGTACTTGACCGGCCGAGTGTGGATCGGTTTCTGGCTCATCTTCATCGTCCTGGTGATTGTAGCAGCAGAGGGCAGCTTCCTCGTCCGCTACATCTCACCCTTTACCCAGGAGATTTTTGCTTTCCTCATATCCCTCATCTTCATCTATGAGACTTTCTCCAAGCTCATCAAGGTGACTGCCTCAGATATCACACAGCCCGCTGAGCACACGTCCCCATTAGAGGATGCAATTTATTATGATCACTAGAATTGATGCTTGTTGCATGAACAGTTTTTACTACATTATTATTATTACATTACTGGAGGATAAATTGAGACTCGTCTCCAGGTGTTTAGGGAACATCCACTGATGGCAATGTACCCTAGTGACTCCACTCCGGCTACTGGGCTTCAAGATGATGATGATGATGACCCTGTCTTCAACCAGCCCAACACTGCTCTTCTCTCTCTGGTTCTTATGATGGGCACTTTCTTCGTTGCTTTCTTCCTCAGGAAGTTCAGAAACAGTCGATTTTTGGGCGGCAAGGTAATGTTTCAAAACTCTTTAACTGTGAATGTCTCATGTGCATAATGCTATGTGGAGGACAAGTGGGCATTTTTTTCAATAATACCAATTAAATCAATAACATTGATGACATCAGTGGGTGTTTCTCTTTAGACTGAATGTGAAGAGGACTTGTCTTTGGTTTGTTGGTAGTTGATCTCTAGCTTGTGGTTAAGCGTTGTAAAAACCTTCTGAAGAGTGTGATTGACTTGATTTTATTACTGAATTTATATTTGGTTCCTCAATGTCCCCAGGCCAGAAGAATCATTGGTGACTTTGGCATCCCTATCTCAATTCTGGTGTCAGTGTTTGTGGATTACTCCATTACTGACACTTACACACAGGTAACTGTCAGTAACTGAAGTCACAGTGACAGTTGAAGTGTCTTTTATGGCAGTTCTAATGAATCGGTGCCTTTTCTTATCTGCTTTTAGAAACTTGATGTGCCGTCAGGTTTTTCCGTCACGTCTCCAGACAAGAGAGGTTGGTTCATCAGTCCCTTTGGTGATAAACAGCCATTTCCAACCTGGATGATGGGAGCAAGTATCGTACCTGCGCTTCTTGTCTTCATCCTCATCTTTATGGAAACTCAGATCACTTCGTATGTTGACTGTTATCTACAGTGATCGCACTCTGGGAGTAAAATCTGTGTCTGCTTTATAACATCCTCTCATTGTTCCTTTCTCAGATTGATAGTCAGTAAGAAGGAGCGTCGCCTGGTTAAAGGCTCAGGTTTCCACCTTGATCTGCTGCTCATCGTCATCCTGGGTGCCATCTGCCCCCTCTTCGGGCTGCCGTGGCTCACCGCGGCCACTGTGCGTTCTGTCACTCATGTCAATGCGCTCACAGTCATGAGCAAGGCCACGGCGCCTGGCGAAAAGCCCATGATCCAGGAGGTGAAAGAGCAGAGGCTGACCGGGCTTCTTGTGGCTGTCCTCGTTGGTAAGAGGAGAGGGATGGGTGGAAGGGTGGTGCACAGTCATAGCTTAGCAATGCTCAGCTGAGTACACAGGCTTGTCACACTTTGGATTCATACACATGCTGAAATGGTGTATATGAGCCAGCATTAAGAGTTATAACCACTATTTATATAGTAATAAATTGATAGTGACTCTGTCCTGCTCTGTCTTGGATTTGGGAAAAAAAATATTAATATTAATTATATTTGCCAAACCAGTCCTCATCCTACATTTGCTTCTATACAAGTAAAGCATAGTGTTTGAAATGACTAATATTAAAACATCAACCCAACAACTGTGTTTACATGCCCAAGTGTGTTTTGCTGTAATTTAAAACAATCTAAAACAATCCAAAGTTATTTTAGTTATAACTAACATTTGAATGACATTTCTACCTACAATACTGTGCATGTAGCTTCAACTCCAATCATTAAACTCAGCATCATGGACATGGTTCATCTGTCTAAACAATAGATATGAGCCAGCCAGCAAAGTTTTAACAGCTAAAAAACTCCACCAGTCTCAGCAGATTTCCGCCAAACTCTTCAGCTGCTGCTATAAATGAGTGCACTTTTGTTTACTTCTGTGCAAAGCTGGACACGCACTGTTTCAACAATTACTTTAGTAGTAAACCTGCCACTGTTATGTCTGTAAACTGTGTGTGCTGTGTCAGAGCAGCATGTTAACCTCCGACATCCCACCTGTACACACTAGTGTTGTGAGAACCCTGCCCTTAAAGAAGGGTTTTTAAAGAGACTGCGAAGCTTTAATATTTGATAGATTTTTATCGCTGTTGTAAATGTTTTTCTGAATTTGTTTCTTAGTTTCCTTTGCGGTGTGGTTGTGTTGCCTTTGTGACGGCTTCCTGTTCTCAAGCCTTTCCTGAAAAAGAGATTCTAATCTCAAGAGACTGCCTAATTAAATAAAGATTAAATAAATAAAACAAAAATAGAAAAGTTGATAGGCAAAGCAGGGGATCGTGGATTATTGGTTGGAGAAAATATCCCTTTGTGTATCAGAAATAATTTTCATCTGAGAGTGTGACATAAACCAACAGAATTAAACCAAGAAAAGCTTTGAAGCTTTAAATTCCACAAAACGTGTCTCGTTAGAATTAACAATACATGAATCACATCAACACAAAAACAGAAACCGTACATCTGAAACGAGCTGAAGAAAAAGAAGGACCTCAACTTTTCCCACAGCAGTTATTCTCTTTTTGAGACTGTAGGCATTATATTTTTCTACAGTGGTGGAATATCCAGGCAAGTGATAGTTATGAGACTCAGAAGGTACAGAGCTGCTCTTCTGCAGCTCCTGCATGTCTAGACATTCATGAAGTATGAATCAACCCATACAACATCTTAAAATGATTTTATATTCTGTTTACAAACTGTCTGCAAAATGAACTGAAACCATAATTTTTATTAAAATGCAAATGTTTTTATCCATCGCCTAGTTCTATGTTTCCAGCAGAATATCTTGTTTCTGTTAAGGTAGGGTTCCCAAAGTCGTTTTAAGTATAGTTTGATCCGTTTTGGGTACACAACCATAGTGAGTCATGATGATTGTTGATCTTTTGTTTGATTGAAATGCTGTTTGGATTAGGAATAAGACTTTTGGATTAGCCCAACCAAGGAATCTGAACAGTGAGTATGTTTCAAATAAACAGCACTGACAGTGCGTTTGTCATGAGGGTGTTTCCTCATTGAATGAATAATTCTCTCCACAGCTGCACATTAGTGTGCATGTGAGTGTTTCAACACTAATATCGTCTTAAAGTCTGACCTTTAACCCCTCTCCACCCATCAGGTATGTCCATAGTGATGACAGATGTGCTCCGCCTCATCCCTCTGGCCGTGCTCTTTGGTATCTTCCTGTACATGGGGGTCACCTCTCTGACGGGCATCCAGCTGTATGAACGCATCACTCTCATGGTCACGCCTGCCAAGCATCACCCTGACCACATCTACGTCACCAAGGTAACACAAGCAACGCCAAATGTTTTCATGCCCTCGTCTTGTGTTATTAGTGGTGAGATTGGAGAAGCCAAACCCTGCAGCGTGGTCACTGCAGTGGAGTCCAGGCAGCCAGACACAAAAGAGGGGGTTCATCCTGACGTTTGAGTTAACTCAGTCTGTGCAGAAATAACAGAGTGGCCGGGGTGTGGAGGAGTCAGAGCAGGACATAACGTACACCTGAATTATGGCAGGCTCACATAGGAACATTTACGTATAACTCTAACCCGTACTGTGGTTTTGAATGCATTCATCACTCAGATCCCTTTATATGTGGAACATGAACATTATCCAGGCCTCTGCAGCAGGTCTGGGTCCCACATCCAACAAATCTGTAAACTCTGCACCAACAGAGACAGAATGTGTCAGTTTGCTGCCTGATCACCGCTGCAGCCTCTATTTTGTTCTGTAGGTCCTCGTTACGTCCTCATGTCTGCCATCGTTTCACTTCTGCTGTCTGATGACTCATTATCCTGATCATAATCAGGATACTAGTGGGGGGTACAATTAACCTGAGCTTAGGGGTAATAAAGAAGAGATATGAAAAACAGCTTTTGAAGAGAACCGAGTTTATTATAAGACAAACTAGACACAACAGCTAATAATAACCACAACAACAACAACAATGATAATAATGATATGTTGAGCTATGAACGGCAGATGACCCCCATAGGGGCTTGAGCCATAAAAGACAGACAACAGCAGCGTGTAAAAAAAAACAAAAACTGCCCCCCTCCTTTATTTGTATGAGGTGACTGTGCTGCTTCAGTGGGGGTCCATGGTCCATGAGACAATTAAACACGTTAAGTTTCACACTCCTGGTAGATGACTTTGTAAAGTGAATGTCATATTAAAATCACCTAAAGTATTTCATATGTCACCAGTACCTGCATTATTTTTTTTAACAGTGGTTTTAGATTTTGGATAAAAAGTTTGAAACAGTTGGATGAAGTTTCTTGACACAAATGCTGAGATGCAGTGGATTTACCACCAGATGGAGCTAAAAACATGTCAGATTTCCACGATGCAGCGGAGCAGTTCAACTATCTCTGTGTTTGAACGCCTGTGTGTCTGCACTGTGGTCAATGGACTTTCTGGCTTTCTACCCACTAACCACCCTGTGTGTTGCTTCAGGTGAAGACATGGCGGATGAACATGTTCACCATCATTCAGCTGGCGTGCATCGTGGCTCTGTGGGTAGTGAAGTCTACTGTGGCCTCCCTGGCCTTCCCCTTTGTCCTCATCATGACGGTGCCGTTGCGCCGCCTCATCCTCTCGAGGATCTTTGAGGAGCGTGAGCTCCAGGCGGTGAGTTGGGTAGCAGAGGCTTTCCAGGAATGTTTGAATCTGTGCCACAATCATCTGATCCCACATAGCTGCAGGAGACTTATTTTACAGCAAATTTAACATTAGATGGATGTTGGCATGTTTTTATTTCTGCTTAATACCAACATTTCTTAAAGAAATGTTACAAATGGGCGTCACGCTTGACATTCCTGATGATTTTCTCCTCTGTGATCATGGACAGATTTCTCATCCAAATATTTTCAGATGATGTGCAAATATTTCTTTTTGCTCTGGGTTCTAGGTTCTTCATGTTTTCTTGGTTTGATCTCCTAAACCCATACGTGTCATCACTGTCAGATTAAAACCTTCTATTTCCAAAATGTCAACTTCTTCAGGAGCTAAGATAAACAGCTTTGTTCTAAACGTGACCACCATTAGTGCTGTGTTCATCCAGAGGTCTCACGAACCCAAGGCACCGTTGAACGGCCTTAACCGCATTGAAACGGAGTTAAACTTGAATATTAATAAATTAACTCCAGGACGTCAGAGCCATCAACCCTCTGAGCTTCATTCCTATAAAAACTCTAATCTCTGACAAACAAAGCAAGAGGAGAATAAGCTTCACTTTAGTCCTCATTGTCTCCTGTGTTCACAAAAACTCTGAACTGTGACTAAGACTGACTGTACTTTATATGTCAAAAACAGTGATGAACAGAGAGATAAGGGACAAAAAAGAAGTTTTGTAATGTTTATAAATCTTACTCATTTGTTGTTTTGAACCTTGATCTTTTATGGATTAAACAAATGAGTTAAGATTTTCATTAAACAGATTTTTTTTTTTTTTTAAATTTGTTTGCTTCAGAAAGAGCCACATTCAGAGTTTCCTAATGTGTGTGTGTGTACAAAGCTGTGTATTGTGTACTGGCAGTGGTTTCATACTTGTGCGCAGAGCAGTATTAATCTTCTCAGCTCACTCTTGGCAAGAAAGCAAATTCGTGTAATGTTGGGCTTTTCCTGTCATAATGATCAGATTTAGCAGTAGTTGAATTCCTGTGTCAGTAACATCAACTATGATAAAATCCAACAGACTTCGCCTTGAAGTGGATGGAGACATTTTTTCAAACGGTCTTGATCTAATTAAGTCTGCACCAGAGTTCACTTGACCTGCCAAAAGCTCCAGAGCTGGTTTGAACACAACCAAACCGAACTAGATGTTTTCTAATTGGGAGCTGAGAAAATTTGAATTCAGTCGGAGAGAAACAAGTCAGAGAGAGACTCAAACCCTGGCCGCTGCAGTTAGGACTAAGCCTTTATGGTGCGTGCCTCTACCAGATGAGCCACAGGGACGAAACTGACTGAAGATAATTTGTCTTTTTACAGCTGGACTGTGACGAAGACTCTCCAAATTTCGACGAAGATGGACGAGATGAGTACAATGAGATCCACATGCTTGTGTAGATTGAAATCGCAACCAGCCAACAGGACGTCCTCCACCCTCCGGCTCCAAACAGTCAGAGCAAAGCCTCTTTGGAAACCTCAGCAGCGACAAAGTCAGAGAGGAGCTACCATGAAGGTGTAGTAAAATATACAGACGCGAGAGCTGGATGATAACTTCTTAGCATTGTTTATTCCAGTTTTTAAAAAGAGCAAACCTAATGTTAGATCTCTGTGGTAGTAGTGGTGTTGTGTCAACCTCCCTCCCTCCAATAGCTCTGAGCACCCTACCTGAAGTGGAAGACACTTAAATTACACAAACACCCAACACCCAACTTTTAATCCTTATCGATCCCTTTAATGACTCTGCAGTTTTTGGGCGTGGGTGCAATGATGGTGGTGACCTCCTGGGCTGTAGCAGGCTGAATGAGCTAGGCTAATTTAGCCACTGAATGTGGGAAATAGGGTCAACTTCCTTTCATGTCATTTCATTCAGGAAGTGGACCTTCATCAAGACGTGTTATTGTTCAGGTAAATTGGCCCTAAATCTAAAAGGCCCCGACAGAAATCCACTGCCTTCTTCGTTTAAGCAGCCTTTCCCCTTCACACGACCGATGTCGCCAATAGGTCGCAGTGTTGTGTAAGCGAGGAGTTAAGTCGTCCTTTTCCTTTCTGTACAGATTTTTAGTAATGAGCACTTTGACTGGACAAAAGTGGACTTTTGTCACTGCCTGGCACAAAACCTCCTCCCTACATGTAGTCTCTCCCTGAAACCAACAGACTTTCTTCAAGAGGCGTTACTGTACTTTGTTAGGTGTTTAATGCCCAACATACCAGTCCACTGACCTTATTATTGTGACCTTGGATGTATGACTAAATAGCTAACATGGTCTCAACCTTATTTTTCTACTTTCTATTTGTTATGTGTCCTTTGGACTGCCACACCAGATTCTCAGTGACATTTAGACTCCAACTAGCTTAAACTGCTATAAGAGTTAGTATAAAGTAAAATTTAAAAAAAAAATTATATATATATATATATATATTGTGTAGGTTGACACACTCAAACAGAAAATGTGTAATTATTCATCCATTCTTTCGTCCTGTCCAGGAGATTTCCACAGCCTGGTGCATTTTTAACAGATGTCATGAATAATATAATAACACACTCGACTGGGAAAGCATAGAAACTAAGCAAACACACAAGTACTAAAAATGCTGGGGAACAGTTGAGTGTTGGCAGAATGCATGAATGATGCATTGTACAGTAAGACTGTGCGCTTGGAATTATACTGTAACAACTGTTCAGAGTTGTTTTGAAAAACCCAGAGATTTACTTTTCACCTCCTATTTTGCGAGCCCATTACAGGAGTTTAATGCTTTTCAGAAACCTCACGCCTGCCACACAGAAACACAGGTTTGTAAGAGCTACTGTACATGAAAATGACTCCAACATTACACAAGGCACTTCGCAACTTGTGAGTTGTGCACAGGTTTGTGTGCAGCTCCTTCACTATAAGAATTAGATTTATAGGTTCCACTGAGTCTGGTATGTTCTGACAACCCCAAGGCTCAAAACACGAAAGGCGTTCGATGCATGTCGGTGAAACCTCCAAACATGGTGATCATAAAGTTTGGCTCGAAAGAGAAATCTGAAAAATGCTAGAGCAAAGGATGAACTGATTCAGAACGGAAGCGGACTTCTTCACACTGCTACTCTTCCGGAAAAAAAATCAATATTTCATCAATAAATAACATTTTCAGAGTTGTGTGCACTGAACACCTTTCACTTCTGCACTGCATCTGCACAGAAGTGGAACTAGGGATCGATGGCAGGTGAAGAGACAGAAAAAACTGTCTGTCTCTAATGTTTTGTTGTGTTCAGCAGATGATTTTCGTTGCTGTAGTTAAACAACCAGCAACAACACAAAAAAATACAAGTGCTCAAAAGTGAAGCTCAGACTGTGGTATCAGTGTATTATGGTTCGTGTATTTCAGCCACGAGGTTTAGTTTTTCTGTTTTCACACAACCATGTCCTACATTCCAAGCCATGCAAGAATTTCGTCTCAGGGGAAACTGACCTTCGATCTGTAAATATTGCTTCCCAGCCTTTAGTTTGTTGTCTTTTTGTGTACATAAAGCGATCAAGGCAATCCAACACTTGCAATGTAAAAATATATGGCATACAGTCCAGGCTTTTGTGTTATACAATGGACAAAAGGAGGTCACGAGGGGAGAATAATGTGTTTACTCCATTGAAGTGACATGGACTTTTAACTGGAAATTCATCTTTTTCCCCCCTCCCCTCCGTTGTTCTCCACTTGAAGTTTCACTTTGATGTGAAGCTTACACCTGCTGGAGTCTGTATTTAATTCTGCAGCTCAAAAAGTTAATGAGTTATGGAACGTGCTTTGCATTAGCACTCCATGCAGTTTCATTTCAAATTGGCTCTTGTTAATGGACCTTTTCGACCATGTGTTTATGTTTCAGGGTTCACAAAGACAAGAAAGATAAACTGAGGGCTAAGATTAATTTTCTCCATTGTATTTGGCCCCACTGTGTTTATGACATTACTGAATGTAAATGCTTGGCTGCCTGTGTTTTCAGTTTTGTGATTTTCCTTACGTTTAACAAAGCTGATTCCTATTTATGGAAGTCTTTTAACGGCAAAGCTAATGGGTGACCACCAACAAATTTAAGTGATTGTTCAGGGTTGAAGACCCTGGTTAGAGCGAGTATCATGTGGGCATACTGAGCCCTGGGCAGGTCACCAGTTTGACCCCCAGTGGGGTGGGTCATTTACTTTATTTACTTTATTTATGTCAACCCCCCCATGGTCCCTGTTGATTAAAGGCATAGAATAGCTCAAAACAAAAAACTTAAGATTTAATAAACATTAAGGATTGTGGGTGGTTGTGCTTGAGCAGCCTCTGAGCCAGGATTTTAAAATCTACATAATTTTAAAGAGAGCAGCCAAACTTTGTTATTGTTTGTTATGTCAGCTACCCACGTATATAAAAGCTGTTTCCCCCCCCTCAAACAGGAATTAAATTCAAATTAAGTCAAATGTTAAAGGTTCCCGGACATGACCTCTGCTTCCTCAGGAGTAGCTACCAGTATGGCACCTCTGCTCTTTGTCCTCTAAGTCACACGTCCTGTGTTATGGCAGTTTTCATGTAAACTCCAACTTAAAGCAGAACAGTCCCTTGAACTTAACTCGGGATATCATTTGGCTGTAAGATTTAAATTATGAACCCAGTGGCCTTTAACCAAAGAAATGTCAGGAAGGAGTTTGAGTCATCTCAAGACCTACATTTCTGCTGAATTTCCTTGAGACAAATGAAAACAGACTTGTTTTAAGCATATAAGTATTTATTTATATTGGTAACTAGCTTAAGACAGCAAGCTTGAATTTACCTGGTGTCAAACTGACAGTTATGTCATGAATTAACTTCCATATATAACCAGGACAGGCGCATAGTGTGTTAAACACACAACTCTTACAAGGGCAATGTTAGAGGAAACAAATATAGTATAAACACCAACTATAATCATCTGGTCAAAATCATTTTAACTCCAAAGTCTGATAAGGCTCAGGCTGTTGAATTGAAGCTTATTTAAAAAGAAAGTTAGAATTGTGCAGTTGTTATTTTTTCCTTAATTGATTCTAAATTAGCCCGTTAACTTCTGAAGAAAGCCTTGAACTTTTGAGCCAGAGGGCTTGGCAGCAGGCATCTGCCGTCTAAGTCCAGTGGAGCTATGCATTTGCTGGTTGGCTGATTCGCGTGGTGAAGGAGTCACAGGGGTCTATGTCCTTTGTTGTCAGAGAATACAAGTCTGTTCAACACGTCCACGTGCTCTTGTTATGACAAGAGCTTGTGTGTCTGAGTAGGCCATAGCCCAGACTCACACTTAGCAAAACATCCTTTCAGTATTTACACAAGGGGAAAAAAATGGAATCGTGGGTATTATTTAAGATAATAAAAGGTGTGGTGCTGCCACTTGGTCCTGTCTGGGCACTACATGTTGAAACACAAGATGAAAGGGAAAAATATTTTTTTTTGACCCTCAAAAAGTTCTGCCATGTCAATGTTCTGAGTTCACCACATTTCGTCGCGTCTCACACCGCCACAGTAGCGGGGCAGACCACCCACCCAAATCTAAGGCTCTGTTATTTTTGAGCCTCCTTTAGCTCAACATCATTGGTTTGAGTAAAGGCGCCTCAGTTTTAGCATATGGAATAGCGTGTTAGCTTCAACCGTGATTTAACTGTAAATCAGATATGTGTGATACTAGATCTGTTACATCTATTATAAGCAAGGTTGCTCATGTTGATAGTCTCAAGATCAACAGGATTATAGTTCTAACTACAGGAATGCCGTTCAGTTTTAAGTGCACTGCATACCAAAGGGTTTGTTCCCCAGTGGGATTATTTTCCCTAAATTTGGTCTTCAGTGACACATTTTGTTGGTGATCTCCCTTGCTGTAAATAATAAAAAAAAACCCTGCCCTTATAAATCGTATATATTTATTTAATTTATTTATTTATGATGATGCCACCCGGATAGTATTTTTTAGTTTTGATAACTATACCACTCATCTGAAGATTTATCTCCAAACACTTTTTAAAAGCTGCAGTAAGCATTTAACATTGAGACCGCAGATGGCAACTCTTCAACAAAGTCACAGCAACAAGTCTTGATCTGCCATTGCAACCTGTCAAGGAATACTTTTAATGTATTGGCAACATGGTGCGGAAACAGGGCACCATGTTCATCCCAGTGGAGTCCAGTATTTTTGCACAATTTGCTTTTGGTGTCGTCCACCAGTCCGGAGGAAAATTATGATTTCTCTTTGGACTGTTAGATGGATTCTCTTCAATGCCCTTGTTTACTTGAGCTGCCTGTCATGCTGGGCCATAGAGCTGCAGATTTAGGTGCTGATTCACAGTGAGATCGGCAGCATTAGCCTCCATTTTTACATTATAGTCATTAGATTCAATGTTGAAATTGAATACATTGCTTAATGGAGCTTTACATTGTTCTGATAACACACAGATGGTCTTCATTGGGTCTACACAACAATTATTTGATGTATTAATGATTTTATGAAATGCAGTATGTTTGCATTTATAACACAGACTGACACTTGGGTCACGTGGATACTTGAATAGCAGGTCCATCCTGCTATGGCTGTAAAGAGGTTTTCAAACAACTGTAAAATGTTATTTTTTTGTCTGAAATAAATATTTATTATGTGTTTCAAATACAAACAGAATCCTTTTCTTTTGACATCTTAGAAATTTGCATCAATACAATTGTTGCTGGTAGCATGTCACATGCACTTCTTTGAGGTTAATGTGAAACAGTATAAATGATTATGGTTTGGTGTCAGATAGGTGGGGTTAACCATATAAAACAAAATATGAAGTTCCATAAATTTTAGATATTGACAGCAAAGTACTCAACGTTCATGTATAATTAATAATCTGAGTCTACAGAATAAGTGATATGCAGAATTGTGTTTTACAAACCCTCATGTCACAACCAGCCCAGAGAGACATAGGACATTGACATTAACATTTGTGAAGAAACGTTATTACAACATGAATAAGTGGCTTGACGTTGTCATAGTGCACCTTTGAGCTTAAAAAAAAATTATATATTAGTATGGAAATGTATCCATTTAAACAAACCAGCTATCTAAGGCAATTAGCTAGTTTGGTTAGCCAACAAGGTCGCTAATCCTGGGGGCTACTTTTGACGTTCACCCTTGTTTGGACTCAAAAACATGTTATAAGAAATTGGTTTATTTGAAAAGCTTAGGATCATCACAGTGATTGAATCAGTGTTGTTGTATGGAATTTATGAATCTCTGTCCTGGAGGTAACAAGTGTAAAGTTAGATAGTTATGATCCCTCAGAATTTGTCTTTGTCATCTCAGCACATCAGAACTTATCTCACGGTGATGAGATAAGTACAAACAAAAGGGAAGACAAGTGTGACAACGATACCAGGTGTTATCAACATGATGAGAGTGGTGACAGGAGGGTCGCGGACCTGTCCACAGAGTGAGAAGTATGTCTGATGGACATCCAGGAAGACCTTGTCTACCAGATGCCTGTCACACCAAGACAAATTCGCCCAGGTGTCCACACAAAGCTTCAGTTTGTTGTAGATGCTGCAGAGGAAGAGAGCAAACACCGTTAAATAGATTTCCAACAAAAACAGGATTTGGAGACGATTCTGCTCGCCAGGTGGCTGAATAAGGAGCAGGAGGACTGTCACCTCATTCACTCGCTGCTGTTATAACGTCTGCCATTCGTCTCGAAAAATAGTTTTATAGTAGCAGTCCTGTTCAGAGTGTTATCCAGATAGTGAGTCTCTATCCTTCAGCAAACCCACCTTTCCCACCTTCGACTACCGGTGGAGCCTCCGATCAATGGAAGGAATGAGGGTTGTGTAACATTGGGGATTTATAACTCGGGTACATTTACATTGTTTCAGCAGCTCCAGGAGAAATACGGGCTGGCAACGACAGCTTTCTTTAGATAGCTCCAGGATCCACAATCTTGAGACTGCAGCACCAGATAAATCTGGGTTTTTTTTTTTTATTATATCTTTCTTTAATGCTAGACATTGTTTGTTATTTAAAATTTTACATAGGCTTACTTGACTCAAAGGGTTAGTTTGTTACATAAAATCCTCCCACCAAAGTCATTAAGTGCAACCTTGCAGGGGCAGATTTGCTTCATAGCTGTTATATGCCCTAAACAGGAAATCTGGGTCGCAATATTTCATTTATCTTTTCAAAGATATTTAAAATTCAAACAAGACCAGATACAATCTTGATTATCAGAAGGCTCTGAAAATTTGTAGAGCTCACAACAGCATCTCCTCTTCCATGGTCTCCTTTGTATAAAGAAACTTATTGTCCTGTCCTGGAAAAAGAAGGAAGCGCCCCCTTTTAGATCCTGGATAATAATACTGATTGATCCTCTCCACCTGGAAAGAATCCGACAGAGCCTTAGTGATAAACTTGGACACCAGCGATCTCCTCTTTGGAAAGGGGTTAAGATGCATAACCTAAATGAGAAGCCCTTAGGTAGCACTGCTAGGGGAAGGGAGTGGTGGGGGGATGGAGCGTGGAGGCTGGGGCAGATTTTGATTCGTATGCCCTGAATGTTCCCCTTTTTTATGTTTATCACATTTAAAAAAAATATTTTTCCCTGTTACCTGTTTTTGAAGTTAGTCTTGTTATTGTTGTTTTAATGTTAAGTGCCCTTCTATTGTGTGTCTTTGTATATTTTCAATAAAGCACTCTGTCCTTCTTATAATTTATTTCCACAGCTTATACATGCTTCACAGTTGGGATATTTGACTGAACTTGATAGGATATGACAGTTGCATTAAGCAGTGCATCAAGCATTTCCCATTCATTCAATTCACAGTTAAAGGCAGAAATAGGCCGTCAAGGTCCTTTAGAAGAGGCAACTGAGATATTTCAAGTACCTTAAGATAATGCAAACTGACATCAGCCCAAAACATGTAGTGATGGCGACTCCAAGCTTTTTATGGATGGAACAATCAGCCACTGATGTTTAGGAGGCGACTTACAGCTTTGATTTGTCACACCATTTGGGTGGGGACTAGCATAAACTAGCATAAATCTCACAGGCAGTTGTCACCATGAGACTTGAGTGTGGAAAATGTCCATTGAGACTCAATTGAGCCTGACAGCTGGAGGCCTGATCAACAAGCTGGGCTCCTTGTGGTGATGGATGCTCCCCCCTAGCATGCCATTTGAGGTCGATGAGAGCACGGCCTCAAACCATGTTAACAGTAAAATATGGATTATTATAGCCAAAATTAGAGTCCACTGTCGTTTGCATGGCAAGAGTAAAAGTCTCCACAAACAACTGATGTCTGGAAATACGAGCAGAGTCTAGCACTCTGTCATTAAATGATGACTAATTAACTGTAACTGTGACCTGCAGTAGCCAGGAAACAGGAAAGTATCTGATGTTCCCATTACTAAAGGTCATCTACAGTGCTGCTTGAAAGTATGTGAACCCCTTGAGCAGTTTAGATGTTTCTGTTGTTTTACCATGATTTTCTTATTTTATCATCAGCAGTTTGTATGTATGAAATGTCAGATATATGTTTATCAGTTGCATGTACTTGTTTAGTGGGACTTGTTTAAGTCGCCCAAAAACTACAAGAAAAATGGAATTAGAGTATGTGCAGAAAAAGTGAACCCCCAGCTGCATTGGTTCAGTCAAGCAGGTAACAGACTCAGGTGAAACACATTTGGGTGCTTCATTAATCATTTAATCAGACCAATGAAATGAGACGTCCTTGGGAAAGGGTTTGACCTGAACTAATTAAACGAGAGAGGAAACCAACCAAACCACTGTGGCCCCACACAAATCAACAATGGCCAGAGCAAAGGAGATATCTGAGGACATGAAGAAGAGGGTAGTGACAGCCCATCAGTCCGGGGAGGGCTATAAGACCATCTCCAGAAGATTCCAGCTCCATCCATCCACTGTAAGACAAATCATTTACAAATGGAGGGCCTTCAACATGACAGCAACTCTGCCTAGAAGTGGACGCCCATCAAAACTATCATCCAGAAGCACCAGAAAAATAATAAATCAGGTAAAGGCCAAAACATCACCTCTAGAGAGTTGAGGACCTCTCTGGTAGCATCCGGGACAAAAGTGCATGCATCTACAATCACACGAAAACGAAAATTGAATAGCCATGACATTCATGGGAGGGTTGATAGAAAAAAAAAAAGAAAAAAGCTGCCTGTTTCAACTTTGCCAGAGAGCACTTGGACAAACCAGAGGCCTTCTGGACGTCTATTCTCTGGACAGACGATTCCAAAATAGAAATATTTGGTCACAATCCAAACCAACATGTTTGGAGAAAAGCCAACACTGCATATGAAGAAGAAAAGAAGCTCCTCCCAACAGTGAAGCATGGGGGTGGAAATGTGAAGGTCTGGGGCTGCTTTTCTGCTTCTGGACCTGGAGGACTCCACCTTATCTAAGGAACCATGAATTCTGCAGCATATCAACAAATGACCAGAATCTCCTGCCATCAGTCAGGGAGTTGAAGCTGGGACGAAAATGGATTATGCAACAAGACAATGACCCAAAGCATCCTAGCAAAACTACAAAGGAATGGCTTTAGAGAAAGAGGATTGGTACTCTGGATTGGCCTGGTCAAAGTCTATCCAATCCAATCCAATTGAAATGTTGTGACAAGACCTGAAGAGGTTGGTTCATACCAGATGTCCCTCCAACCTCTCTCAACTGAGTTCTGCAAGGAGGAGTGGGCAAAAATCCCCATAAGCAGATGAGAGACTGGTTAGTGGTTACAGAAGATCTTTGGTTAAAGTAATGGCTGCAAAAAGAGGAGCCACAAGCTGCTAATACAAGGGTTCACATACTTTTGCTCTTGTTAAATTTTCAGTTTTTGTGAAATAAATCACCTTTTGTATTATTAAATAATGAAAATATGTCTCTTTTTGTTTGTGTGTCCATTAATTGGAAGGTGTGCTTTACAAATTGGGATTTGGATGTATGTGTAATAAGGTTATTTTAATGTGTTTTACAAAAACAGTGACCATGTCTGCAGGGTTCACAAACTTTCAAGCACTGTATCTTTACTGAAAAAGCCGTTAAAAAGTGTGTAATGTGCCCCTTTATCCAACCTTCCTGTGTATTCACTCACGGGATTCTACAACTGCTTCTTCCCTCATCCATTCATCCATCCATCGTCTATACCGTTTATCTGTCAGGGTGGCAAGGGGGCTGTAACCAATCCTAGCTGACATAGGGTGAGGGTGGGGTAGACCCTGGACAGGTCTCTAGTCTATCACAGGGCCAACGCATAGAGACAAACAACCATTCACACTCACACCTACGGGTAATTTAGAGTCACCAATTAACCCAACCTGCATGTCTCTGGACTGTGGGAGGAAGCTGGAGAACCTGGAGAGAACCCAGGGTTCTCTGCAGGCACAGGGAGAACATGCGGACTCCACACAGAAAGGCCCCGGGCGTGGAAATCAAACCAACCACGTCACCACCCCCTTTCTTCCACAACTGCAACTACAACTAATTAGTCTGATATAAGTTCATATATAGACCCAACTCTTTCTAACTCTATGTCACCACTTTAGATAAATTATTTCATAAAGAAATGAAAACTTACTGCTTTACAGTCGGCCACGGGCACCTGTCCTGATGGCTGCCTGTCTCCATGCTGCTGTTGAACTCGGACAGGCAGTTGCCAATGTTGCTGTCAAACATGTGGCGGTCACATGGCAGAACAACAAATTCTGCAGCCATTCCTGGAGAAAACAGCACTCATCATAAGACAGTCAGGAGCCCTGACCATTTTCACAACCAGTTAGTAACATAAACACAGGCTTGGTGGCTTAATGAAAAGTAGAAACAAACTAATCTTCAAAAAGTGACAAAACTTCCATTAGAAACCACACCAGATGTTTTTTCTGGTTAATACATTGAGAAAAGTAATGTATAGTAAATAGTTTATACATGGGTTTCAAAGCACTTCCTGCTGAAATCCTGATCCACGTTTGTTGGTTTTTAACAGACTTCCCAGGACAGTAAATACCCCCCACTGACTGAATGAGACTCATTTGATGAGATCCAGACAGATCCCTTCTCAATGTGAACAGTGTGATCCAAATCATCACCCAAACACTTGATTAAATATATACAAAAGAAATGGGAGAAGGAGCTTAATGTGCAAATTACAGAAGATGCAGCTATATGTAAGATATATCATACATTTGTGCACATGGAGGGAATTCTCCTGGAAAAACTTGGTGAGTTTCTTCATCACGCCAAAAATGAAAAGCAATCAACTGAATCGATGGCAGAAATGTTGGAGAGATAGAGATCTAGATTATGTTCATGAAGGTAACTGGGCTTTGGGCAAAAGGTATGTGAAAATATACTCGGTTAGAAGATCCCTGAGACCTTATCTTTGTGATTTCACTGAAGTAAATGAAGCCGGAAATGACTGATATCTGGTCAAAATTCTGTTGGTAGCAAGTAAAAAAAAAATCACTAGGAACTGGGGGAGGATGGGACCACCACCAAAGGACCAATGGCTGTCAATTATAGAAAAAAAATAGTCTGTCACTCTGAACGCCAAAGTCACAAAATTATGACAAACAACAATACAGAATAAAACAGAGGATAGTTCCAATGACAGAGCCAAATCTGGTTTGTACCCTCTACCACTAGTTAGCCGACAGGAACTACTTTGATTCCTGCCCAAAATTACATCAGGTTCCTATTCAAAGTGTTCGAGCGAGACAGCGGAGGAAAGATAGACAGAAGCAATTCTGTCCATTGCGTTCGAGTAAATTGAAGCAGAAAAAAAGGTCGCTACTGATGAAGTTATGGATCTGTTATTCGCCGAGAGGACGAGCGGTCGTGTAATAACAGTGACGGTGCATCGCTCATTTACAGTCGGCCTTTGTCTCTAAGCACTTTCGAGCCACAGCCTTTTGAAATCTTGATCAAAATCCAGTAGATGACAAAGAGCACAACTAGATGACAAATGGAGGAAGTGGACTCACATCAATGATGTAGCAGTAGGCACATGTACGACTGAATGAATGAAATGAATGTATGTCCTACGTTACACTGGTTAGTGTTGTTGTTTATATAGATAGATAGACATAGACATAGAAATGGGTATCAAACCTTACCGGTTAACACCAGCTGACCTCACTGATCTTATGTGAGTGACTATGTGTGTAAGGTAAGCTGTATCAACATTACTGCTTACCTGTCCAGACGAAGACAAGTGGCAGGAAGCACGCAATCCACACCATCTGTCAACAGGAACAATATGATTCATTATGCAATAAATCAGTTGTGTGCATTTTTTGTGAGAATAAAGATATGATTTTTGACAGTATTCTGTACCAGTCATTTTTGGACCATCAAGCATGAATGCAAAATCTTTACATGTATATTTAATATAAAAGGTAAAGTGAGGTTCAAACTGTGAACATTGAGTGGACTCCACTTTGTTTTTTTCACTTATAGGAATAAGATAAGTAGTGGTTAAGTAAGAGAGAGAATGGTTTCTCTGCTTTCTCTGTAAACAACGTAATCCTTCAAAATGTTTGCTCTCTCTATCTGGGATCTGTCATGTCAGGCTAACAGGCACACTTTGTTCCCACACTGGGAAGATGATGAGAAAAGCCTCACTAAATTACAAAGGAAATCCACGATCTGCTGTACACCAACAATGCCTTGATATAGATCCGATACACAACTGACCCATGTTCAGTCTGGAGAAGAGCCCTTTTTGACTCACAGTACATTTGCCACTCCTTAAATTTATACTTGTACCAAGCTCTATATCTGCCGACTCTGCATTTTAACAGTTTTAACACTATTCCCAAGTCCAGCCTTACATTTCTAAAATAATCATAAAAAATAACAATAAATAAGCTCTGTATGAAACAGACATGATGGCCATCTGGTTCCTGGACTTTCCTACAAATTAATGCATTTATCTCATGGGAGGCAGACACTGAAAACACTGACAGATGTTAGCAGGGAAAGCTGCGAGAAGAGGATCTACTCCCACTTTCCTTTAATGTGCAGTCAAGAAATGCCTGTGTTTGTATGAAAAAAATATACTATGTGATGTGTATTCCTATTATTCCTAAATTGTCCACTGAGTTACAGGTCCATATGGAAGATTTGAGATTTTGTCAAACTGTGCACAAAAAAATGCTTTAATATATTTCACATCATTTACATAAATAAAACACAAGATCAGATATTAAAATCAGTACATTTACATTTAATGCTGGTATAATATGTTAACACCTTAAACTGATAAAGACAAAGGGAAAAAGCTCCACAGACACATACCTCAGCTTTTTTGTTGCTGCTATTATCCCCTTTTAGATTCCTGGTTAAAGCCTTGAGTGGAATCTGTGCTGAAGATGCCTCAAATCGTTTGTGTACCAGGCGCTAACATGTGAACATGGTCAAAAAAGCTTCTATGGTATCTGGTTTCTTATTGGTGCAACTCAGAGCTAATTTGATTGTGCAACAGCAAAACACAGCCTGCTTCTTTTCCCAGACAGAGCCCGGCTGTTCCCGTGTTACCCAAAGACATGTTCCAAACACAGGTCCCCAGAGACATTTAGAGGCCTCAGTAAGCTTGCATGGGTGGGGGTGGGGGTGGGGGAATCTTATTCCCATTCAGGATCGGAGGAGTGGACTGTATTCTGCTATCTCAGCATACACTCAGGAAACCTTTTACAGTCAGCAGGGTCAGAAGCACACAGAAACCTGGATTTTCCCATCCATGCTCTGCAACTCACTACTGGCTGGACATGCGCATATTCAGATGTGAACATACAGGCAAATTTTGGGTGTATTTGCATTTTAGGAAATTGTTATTAATTCGCTAATTTCCTGAAGCCCTTAGCTTAACTGTCCTCAACCCTAATTATCACAAAAATATGTGATAAGCTTTATCCCCAAATCAATTGTCAACAACCACAAAGTCACCCACAGGTTTGTGAGCTGCTGTTTTGAAGCCTCCCATTTGTAATTTGTCTGTCTACCATGCTTATTTTTTAAAACCAGAAGAAACCATATTTGGAGAAGGTGGAGCTGAGGAGGAGTGAGGGGTGGATCTGACCTGCTCTGTACTCTGTCCCGATTGTGTGGTACAGTCTGTTAATCACAGTGTAGCTACACCCTAAAACATACCCTGCTTCATGGTCTATTTTCCTTTAAATGGGACCATCATTTAAAAATGAACATCATGTTATATTGAAGAAGACTTGAGACTAGAAACTGAGACCATAAACTCATAAGGAAAACATTTACTGAGGTAATAAATCAAGTAAGTGGGGCATTCTGGTGGCTGAGCGGTTAAAGCGCGTACCATAAGAGCATACTAAGTCCTGTCATTTCGCCAATTCGATCCTGAACCGGATGGACCATTTCCTGCTTGTCAGTTTTGCACTCTCTCTCTCTCTCTCTCTCTCTCTCTCTCTCTCTCTCTCCCCATTTCCTCCCTGTCTCCACAGTCTTTATTAAAAAAACTCTGAACTTGGCTTCACAGCCCTGGAGTCAATGTCCGCTTTTATATACAGTCAAATGCAAATGGCCCTAACTCTCACACATTAATACAGATACACTTAGACTCTTTGCTGCATGTCATTCCCCTTGTCTCTGTCCCATTTCCTATCTCTCCACACTGTCCTGTCAATAATAAAGGAATAAAATGGTGTTACAGCCCTGGTATTGTGGATTGTTTTTCTTTTTCAACAGGTACCTGAGAGTCACCTGAAATCACCATTAACTTCTTCCAGGTGTTAAGCGCCTTTATAAAAAATAAAAGCAGCAGTAATTCATTTTGTGACCATGCGGGGGCAGCAGATCAAGCTCTAAACAAAAACATAGAAATCTAATCAAATATCAAATTTAATCAAATAATCGCATATTTTCACGTCCAGCAGAGAAACAATGTTTCTGTCTGCATGACAAATGTAAGTCCAATATTTACTCTAACGCTGATGTTTAGTGCTGGGCAGTTTTAATACAGCTTTTTTTTTTTTTTAACTGAAAGTAATTGCCTGCTACACGTACCTTGTGTGGTGAGAGATTGCCGAAACATAAAGATATAACCAAAACAGTGCTGAAAGATGCTTAAATATTCCATAGAATGAAGGGGAACTGAAGTGATAATTCTCTCGGGGGGCGGGGCGGGGCAGGGCGCAGAGGAGGGCAGACAGCATCTTTAGTGGAGTGGTTGGAGTGCTAAGCAAACGATACGGGGTCAAGTGTGACAGTGTTTCTCGACTTCCTGAGGGGCAGTAATCATTCAGACAGGCGACAGGAGACTTCTTAGGTAATGTTTCTTAGCCTGTCCAGCACAGGCTCTCATGACACGGCCTGGGCTTTTTTTTTTCCGATTTTGCTACTGTGGGAGGGATGGTTACATTGGTTACATAAAAATATTGATTTGTGCAGCTTTAACCAAACTGGATCAACAAGCGCTGGCTAGTGTTGCTTGTTTCAAGTCTAATCAATGCAAGTTAGAGTTGAAGTTTAACAGGAAGTGAGCCTTTCTGCTATTAAAACTGGATCCTTATTGAAACTGTAGCACCACTGAGGATGGAGCCAAACCTTTCATTATATACTGGTAAAATTTCCACTGGATGCTGGATCAAATTCAATCCTAGCTCTTCATGCACAGCCACTGTTTGTTTAAAAAAAAAAAAAAAAAAAAAAAAAGAGCCACGTTTCTGGCTGCAGGGGCTGTTCGGTGTTCTCTGGAGTAATTACATGATAATCTGCTTCCATAGATCTGCTACTGAGCCTGCTTCCCTGAGCACATTTAACAGAAATTGTATTAAACTGTGTGGTCTAAAAGCAGATGAATGCTCTTCTCTATCGCTCTCTTTCAGTATCACACTGTGAGAAACAAGATTCTCTGGTCTGATGAAACCAAGATTGGACTGTTTGGACTCAAATCTCATGCTTCATGTTTGGGGGAATCCAGAAGTTTCTCCCATCTCCACACAGGATCTCTGGAGCTCAGCCAGAGTGATCATCAGGTTCTGGGTCACCTCTCTCACCACAGACTGTCTCCCGATTGTCAGTTTTACTCTAGTTGGAGTCCTAGTTGTTCTAAACTTTGTGTGCTTGTGAGAACCTTCAATGCAGCTCTTCCCCAGATCTGCGCTGGACACAATTCTGTCCAAAGGCTGCAGGTATTGCCTTCCCCTCTCGTGGCTTGGTTCTCGTTCTCAGACCTGATATACCTGTTGACAGGTGTGTGGTTTTCCAAATCACGTCCAATCAGATGGGCTTACTCCATCAAGAAACATCTCAAAGGTCAAGAGAAATGGGAGGCAAGAGAACTGAATTAGAAAAGCCTGAAATATCAGACTACTTAAAATCATTCTGATATTTCAGATTTTGTTTTCAATTCAATTAAAAACATTTCTAAAAATTGGGGCCCCCAGTAGCTTGTGCCACTGTGGCTCAGTTTGACCCATAGGCCTTTGCCGCATGTCACCCCCTCTGTCCCCGCTACCCTTCTGTCTCTCTCTCACTATATTATATATAAGAGCTAAAATGCCCCTCACAAAACATAAACTAAAAATTTCTAAAACGCTGGTTTGGCTTTTTCATTATGGGATATTGAGAGTAGATTGACGAGGGAATAATTGTATTTAAACCATTTTAGCATAAGGCCGCAACATAACAAAACGTGAAAAAATTGAAGGGGTCTGAATACTTCCTGAGTGCATTGTGTACGCACCCCTGAGAACAATTTGCTGTGAACCCGCATCTGTATCTAGCTATGGGAAACCTTCAGTGCAGTTTGTAGTTGATGATAAAACAAAAATATGTTCATATTTTATACGAATTTACAGATTCACAAACCTGGTCATCTAGCAATCACACAGATTAAGTCAAACATTTTTTAAATAAATAAAAGCAAGAGCAGCCTTTTTAGACTAATCCTGCTGTTTCATTACAAATCATTCCTAAACCTTTTTTTTCTCCTTAATCCTGCAATCTCCCAGCGTTTAGTGCTGGATATCAGAAACCTCCCAAAAATAGGCCCTCTTTTCACTTCTCTCCTTTGAATTGTACGCATGACTGAGGAAAATGACTGACTGGAAAATGTGACCACCTGTCTGTGGTATTCCATTTGTCTCGACTAAATGACTCTCTGAAAGATGGATCTTTCAGGAGCCCATTTAAAACATCTCTCAGCGCAGCACTATCAGGTCGTTCCACTTAAGTGTAAAATTAAATGTTCCAACATCGTTCAGCTATTGCCCATTCATTTGGAGTTGCTAAGAAACACGTACACATAATATAATCATAATGAGTTTGTGAGCAAAGAAATGTTGAGGAGTGGTCATAAGAAAACAACTCCATCTCTCCAAATTGAAGGCGTAATAGTGTAAGCGACAGAGCAAACAAAGCACACGGCGGATAGACAGTTTGGTAAATGCTACGTGCCTGTGAAAGCCAACGCACGTGCTGTTTGGACAGCATCTCCCATTTACAGCAATGGAAAATATTTTCTCAGGCAGGAACAAGAGTAGAAAGAGGACGCCGTGTACCGCAAACTTGACATTTGCAGTTGAAAGGAGTACATAATTCCTTGCTTCGGTCAACAAAATCTACTGAACTTTACTATTAACCACACATTTGTTGCGTCTGTACCCACAAGCCTTGTATACATTGGTAAGGCTGTGGAAAGACCCTGTTTTGAAAGTTAGATGGCAGGTGATATGACAATTCAGACAATGAGGTACAGTCTGGAGAAGATATGATCACCCAGACAGTAGGGGTAGCTAAGAAAGACATTCCCTGATCTGACAATTGATTTCATGGAAATCTTAATTGCACAGAAGAAGATTCATACAATTGTGTAAATCTAATTTTGTGTTAATAAAAATATCAAGGTATACATTTGAAGGATTTAAAGTAGAGAACTGCAACACATAGAATAGACACTGTTTGCCAACTAAGTGGAAAGATAAAAGGCTGAGGATGTACCTTAGTGTTGGAGACTGCATTGAGCTGCATCAAGAATATTTCAGGATATAAGCTTGTTCGCTTTCCTCCAAAGAATTGCGTCAAGTGGCAACCTCTGGGGCTGAAAAAATGGAGCTCTGAAGTGCCACTCAATGATGTCTCTAAAAGACATTTAGTCCCAGTAACTCCCATCTTAAAATGCCTAGCCTGGTAAAAAAAAAATAAAAAATAAAAAAATTTATAACTCCCATTTTCTATTTTGGCTTAAAGTTATGCATAAACAATTATTTGACAGGTGGGTGAGAGTGTGCTTACCACAAACTGGCATTTACCAAAGTCTTGGCTCCACACTTCCCCACCTCTTTGCCCATTTTTGGATTAGCCAGGACTTCAGTGGAGTCAGCCACTGCCAAGGTGGCGATGGAGAGCAGCCTCAGAAACCTGTGGGTGACATTAAGCTACATGCATCTTTACAGTGTATGAATTTGATTAGAAATTTGACACCGCTTGCATGAGTGTGCGTTCAGTACTTAGCAGAGGCCAGAAGGTCAACACATACCTTCAGATGGATCTGTAGCAATCGCAGATTAATGATGCGCACAGGAGGAAAAGCTAAATGCATCTTTCGTATGTTTGAATCCCTGAACAAAAATTAAATGAGAGTACGGTCAGGCTATAGCTATAAATAAAGAGACTGTGGAGGAGGAAGTTTGCGATCAGACATTAATGCAGAGAATGTCTTATTAGCCTTTTGGGGTTTGAGAATAAAATGTCTTGTCATATGCCAGTTGTTCAGTGGAACAAGTGTGTTTCCTCACCATGCAGCTGCATACGTGGGTGGGAAGGAAATTGCAAGTTGCCTTTAAATGTCAGTGGGTTGGAAGTTGTGTCCAAATTGGATTTTGGGCCAGAAAGTCGGAAATTCTGTCACTGCGCAAAGAAATTGTGTCAAAATAATTTCATGCATTGCCGTCTGCTGCAAAGCCTTTTTGACACTACCCCACAGCAGGTGCCAAAGAGGGAACTCTTCCAATTGTATACATAGTTGTTTGAGAAGTTAGCTCTTCTCCTTTAGTCTTTGCTTCTGAACTTCAGTTTCATTTGACAGAAACTAATCTTAATAAATCTGAACCTCAGAGTTTACTCTTGTTTAGAAGTCAGTCACTCCACAAACAACAAAACTTACCATTCCGAAGCTTTTCTTTCTTCCCATAGTAGTCCTGCAGCAAACGTTTTCCACCCAGTCCAGAAACCTTATGCAAGTGGCAGAATCAGGCAAAGTGAGGATAGATGGCTCTGACAGACATTACTTCATACTTCTGGACCAGCTTAGTTGAAGCACGTTATACATGGTACACTGACATCACGCTGGAGCTGCTCTGCAGGGCTGGAAACCGTAGCGCGCGTCCTGGGGTCAGTCAAAGAGGAGGAAATGTCTTCCTCGTGTAATGGGTGAGAAGTTTCCTGTTAGTGCTCAGACTCTAAGAAGCGCAACATGCGCTTCATCATATGACTGTGTTGGTCCATCATGACATCATATGTCACTATGCAATCATCATTCATGCTCCTGCGCTCTTCATTAGTACTGACAATAAAATCCTATTATACTGACTTTTCTGTTTCAATTAATGCGGCAAAGTTAAATATTAAATATTAATATCACTTGTAATTATGCTACATTTACTTACAAATTTCTTGAGACAACACGTCCAAAATCCATGTCTGTCTTGAATAAAAAAAACGTGTTTACCCCTACTATTAATATTTTTCATTTTCTGGCTTTCTCTACCAGCCTGTCAGAATGAACTGCCATTTAGCTTCACATTAGTCAACGTGACACTGTGTACATGTCAGCCGATTTCTTTTTGGGAGGTGTGTATTTTGTTTAACACCAGCCACTCAGTAGCAAGTGCCACACCTGTCTTGCCAACTTCAGACTAATAAGTGAACCTTCAGATGGGATTGTGTGGTCAAGCTATGATTCCTCTCAACGGGGTCGTACACTATTCCCTACTCACTATTCAGGGAGTTGGGTGAAGGGACTGTATAGTGAGCTCATCAGTAAACTTGTAGTAATAACTGCAGTACCTAATGGGTTAAATTAATATAAACTACAGTGTGAGTGTGTTCACAATAACAAAGCAAATTGAAAGTTACATTTACGTACATGAAGCCTAGCAAGCTCAAATGATGTTGTTTAAAATGATAAAAAGCAACGTCAGGGCAGAAGAAGTACACCTAAAGATGTGATGCCTACATGTTTCACAATAAAACTAGGTATGTCCTTTAATAGCTAATTTGTGGGATCGTTAACTTCATTTGTTCAGTAACTTACCAGAAGCACAATAGAACTAATGGGAGACAATGAGTTCCAGTTTGTGATAATGTTTCTAATGTTGATGTGTGTTGTGACATGTTGTGTTTGCGAGCCAGGTTTCTGAACCCAGCCCACGTCTCCTACATGAACTCGAGCCTCTTGCTAACAATGATGGCCTTCATCAGAGGCGTCAGCTGCCAGGAGGAGGTGTTGACTTTTCAGTGCCTGAGGTTGAAATGATTAGGTACAGCAGCCAAAGACACACACATATTCACAGACGCACTACAGCAAACACACACACACACACACACACACACACACACACACATACACAGATCTGGAGAAAACACTGAAATAAGAGCACTAGCATCAGAAACTGATCTACACCCAGTCTGGGCGCCTCTCTTTGTTCAAGAGATCCTTCCCTGTCCAGCGCCCTGAGGTTCTGAATCACCATCTTCTCTGTACATCAAAACCTGTGCCCTTATTACTGTCCTAATTCAGATCAGACACCCAAAAACACAGATGGCCCCATATACCTGGTCGCTTAAGATGTAGAAGACCAGGACCTAGAAGAGCTGAAATCAGATGCACAGCTGACCAGTTTTCTCTCAGACAATGCAAAGTACATCATTCATTTTCTGCATCTGACTCTTCAGTTTATTTCCTGGCTGTCCTGACCAGTCAGACTGAGCGGTTCAGAAAGCCCGGTGAGCTGCATCTGTCTTTAAGTCCCAAAAAGGAGAAACCATTCAAATCCTGCCTGCAAGTTGCTACGATGAAACAGATCTGACTATGATAAATTGTTTGTTTGTGAAATAGTTACTGAAATTTTTTTTAAACAAATCTGACTGCTGAACAGCAGTATGGGAAGTTTGCATGTTCTCCCTGTGCCTGCGTGGGTTCTCTCCAGGTTCTCCAGCTTCGTCCCACAGCCCAGAGACATGCACATTTAGATTGACTGGTGACTCTAAATTGCCAGGAGGCATGAGTGTGAGTGTGAATGGATGGATGTTATTTCTTTGCTTTGTCAATGAGCCACTTTAATCACACAATCATTTTTACAATTTGTGCTTTCACACACCAGTTTTCCCTGGTGTTTTGAACTAAGAATTAGTGAAAAAAGAAAAACTCATTAATTACTATACCCCATGACCCTATGGGCTAACCTATGCCATTTATAAATTGACCACTTTCTACTTAGTAGTGGGATAATCATTTTTCTCAAAAATATAAATTAAAGACTTCTTCTAATTAAGTTTTTTTACCTTGTCCATGTGGTGTCTTCGTACAAGGAGTATTCCACCTTGGAACTATAGTCTCATCTTCTGTCAAAAATAAATTAGAAATAATTTTTATTATGAAGAAAAATCCAATATTCAACCCCAGCAACCATCTGCAATTCAGGGCATGTGTGTGCCAAACAGCAGTACTGGACACTCCCTGACACTGTGAGACACATCCCCTTGCCTCAAACTTTCCATAGCATTACTGAAGCATAGGAGACATCTGATGGGAGTTTGGCTATACTACAGCACAACACCCAAATTAAAGGATTAAAAAATAATTTGATATTTTTTAAAAAATTAACGATGTGATTATAGTTTAGAGCTGTGTAATTGAAAAAAATATGAAAAAAAACAAATAATTAAACTAAAAATAGAACAGATACTTCAACCATTCACCAACCATTTCATCATCACAAACTAGTCATGTCACTGTTTAGTAGAAAATGATTAAAAACTGGTAAATGTGCACTATGATCAGTTTGAGCTCACTTTCTGTGATATGTTGATTCGTAAAGAATCAGAAAGGAATAAGAAAGGTTATTGATTGAACAGATGATAGTCGTAACCCTGCAGCCACCTTGGTCTTGTAACCTAACCATTATACGTGTCAGTATGACTGTACAACAGCTACAAAGAATTAACCCGGATATTACTCACCAAGAATGGTTAGTGCCTAAAGAGAGAGAGGAGTTCACTAGTTTCACTCATCCTTTTTATGCAAATATTCCACTGTTACATTTAGTGAACCATTTGATAACTGATAACTAGGAAATAGTAACTGCAGCAGAGGATATGATAGGTATATTCTTAATCTTTAAGTGGGTCGCGCATCATAAAATCTAAATCATTTTGGAAGATGCTCTGAAAAGTTTGCACACACATCTTCATATTACTGAAGAGGTAGATAATGCCATTCCTCAAAAGGCAAATAATCGAAAGTCAGTGCTATTAATGGCTTTTTCAAAAAGTTTTACACCCAAATTAATCAAATTTGAGCTGTTTCTCAAAGGATCATTTATAATAATATGCAATTACACTCAGTGAGTCATCACCACCATCAATTATGTCATTCTTTTAAAAAATTAAGATGAAAATAGTTGAAATAGTTGTCTAAAAAATGAGATAAACATTTGATTAAGGAGATCATTTTAGCTTTATCTTTACCAGCCAAAAGATACCCAGCCACAAAAAATGTACATTTTCTGCCTTTCAGTGTTTCCTCCACCATATCCATCACTATCGTCCTCTGCCAGAGGTTACACTGTGATTAGCTAACATCAGCAAACAAACATTAGCCTGAGGCTACAAGCACCATTTCTTGGTCAACAAAAGTTTACCAAACAAATACATATCATATGGTGAAGTTAGGCAATTTTTTAGTGTCAAGCTGGACCAGCTACAGGCACCATTTTACATTAGGTAGCACACTTAGCTAGCGCTAGCCAGCACGCTAACATTATTAGCCCGCAAACACGCCCCCTGTCAACTCTCATGGTGCGAACTGTTAACTCACATGCTGTGTTCGAGTTAACCGTGTCATCTGCAAAGTAATACACAATCAAATAAGTTGGCTAATGCTAGCCTACCACATTAACTTTGGCCAACGCTGGTGCTAACTTTAGCAATTTAACGCTAGCATACTAACGTTAGCTGAGTAATGCTAACGTTTAGTCTGACAGTCCAGTCTAAATTTAAACCTCTGAATCTCTGGGCTTCAACTTCAGTTACCTTCTGCTTCAGTTTTAGTTTTAAAGAGCTCCTCTAACTACATGGATGTTGTTTTTGGTGGCAGTTGGAGGGATGAAAATAATATGGCAAAGTATCCAGACAAGGCGTCCATGAAAACTGACATGCAACAGAAAATATTTTTCTTTCAAGGAATGAAACCACAGCAGACAGTGGCACGTATTAAAGTTTCACTGATTTATATCTCAACTATTAGACATAAAACTACAGAAGGCACATGGTTTATGCTGAGGGCTGAGTTTTCCTTTAGACTTCTTTTTCTACAACAGTGTTTAATGATGCATCTGATCTTTTATATTACACTATGACACTATGTAATAGTGACCGTGTGTCATGTCATTACACCTTGTACATTATATATTTCCACTTATTGTTAGCTTCATATTTGTTATTCTTGTTTTATCACTTGACTATAATTTGGAGCGAGGTGGCACAATTAATAAATTAATTATAGATTAATTATAGATTATAAATTAATAATAGATTAATAAAGTATTCTGGTGATCCTGATTATGAATTTTTATTATTATTGTATTAATGAAGTGCTACCTTATCTTATCCTATTAATTAATACACAATCAAAAGCATATCAATACCATTTTATTTTGGAAATAAAAATTATCTCCAATATTTAATTGATAAAAGTCCGTAACAGAGTGCACAAAACAAATCATGAAGCTAGACAGTTAGAAAATAGTTCCACAGCAGTTACAGTTAAAAGAGCAGGTTATTACTCTGCCATGTCAATGACACACTGTCTAATAATAAGCTGCTAAGCTTCTCATTGTGAATTACAATTTCCAGCCATGAAATTTGGGGAATTCTTTTTTCTTTTTTTTGCTTTATTTCCTTTATTTATTTAGTAATTTTTAATTTTTATTTATTAATTAATTGATTTATTTTATTTATTATTAATTTTTTTTGTATTTGAAAAGAGGGTTGCCCATATTAGATGATTAAGGCACCCACCCAAACCTTAGACCCTCAATGAGAACAAGGAAAAACTCCCTTAAGGAAGAAACCTTGGGAGGGCCGATTCAAAGAGGGATCCCCCTTCAGGACAGTCAGCAGGTGGGTGCTAAGAGTGGGCTGGTGGTGACATGATACTGGTGATGGTGGTCTTTGTTACCCCCTGTATGGTTTCTATACCATGCCCTATGCATATAGAGAGCATGGTAGAGCTCTATGGATGGATATGTAGAGCTTGGTATAGAAGAGATCTTACTCTATATATAGAGAGAGACATAGAGTCATGGATGCTCTATGTCTCTCTTTATATGGTAGAGGTACGGTTTTATTGGGGGTGTTACTGAAATGAGGTAGAAGAGGTGTTAAGTCTTTAACGGTGTTACTGTCTAGACCTTTTGGCACATCTCTCTTCCTCATCTACTTCCTCCTCCTCCTCCTCTCTTCCTGGACATGTCTGGAAGTGAGTCCTCCTTTTCTTCGTCAAACAAAATATTGTCTGTCTCACTTGTCACACTGCTAACATCGTCGTCAAAGGAGCTCTCCGAGTCGGTGTCATCAAATTCGTCCCACCACCTGAATCTCTTGTTGCTGCTTTCTTCATCCTCGTCATCTTCCTCTCGAGGTCTGGATCCTCCGAGGAGTGGGTCGTCTTGTTGAGGAGGCAGGTTGATTTCGATGTTATCGTTATTGGGAGCAATATTATTGGGAGCAACGTTCTCCATGTTACCGTTATTGGGAGCAACGTTCTCCACGTTACCGTTTCCGATCCTAACTTCAATAACGATGACATCGTGGTCAATGTGACGTGGCCCAAAAAATGCCCGGTAAGCTTCTCCCAGGAGCCTGGGAAGAAGCCACTGTATATTAAGTCCGTCTCCTTGTCCGTTCATCGTGACACTAAGAAGCAAATAGTTGCACACGAGTTTTAACACGGAACACAAATAAGCTGGCGAAACGTGTGGCTGTGATCGAGGTCACCAAGCTGAAGTCTCACTTCTTCCTGTGCTTCCTGTGACGTCATCATTCTTGGTGATGTCATTGCCTTTGAAGTGAATGAAATGATATTGTTTAAAAATTCAAATCATAACAAATTCGAGAACACTGACTCCCTTCACATTTAAAGAGGAAATACTCAGTACAGTGTGTTTGTTTTAGAAATGAATTTATTATGAAGAAAAACATTCAGTCCAGTAAACATCAGAAAGGCAGCTGGAATTTGGGGCATGAACATCCCCGACACCTTTTGACACCAGGCCCCTTGTTCCGGGGTCTGCAACCTTTACCATCAAGGCAACATGAATCGTTTTTGCTGCGTGGCAGATCTAAATATGACCTAATGCACCGTTTGCAGACACACTGGATCGATAAGAGAGAGAGGAGTTATTGACTGTACTGTTTGTCTTCTGTTTTCAGATCATTTTTGTAAAGCTAAAAAGTGCAGCAAGAAGCTGCAGCAACAGTAAGTGAACTTTGTTGCCACTGCTGGTGGTGAAGCTGGGTGGGTGAAGGAAAAACATAGCCCAAGTCACATAAGTGACAGCATCTGTAATGTTGTTTACAATAAAGTCTTTCTCTGCTACTTAGATACTCTGTATCTAATGAGTCCCGCTGCAACACACCAACTCATTGTCATAGTTAAAAATACATTGATGAGAGAAGTCATTGCCTCCACACAACATATATGTGTTCTATATGTGCCAAAACATTTTTCAGCATCAGGAACATAATCTCACTATTCGACACGTGTAACCTGCCCTGTAAGCACGACAAAAGCCAACTAGCATGATTTCCTCTTTCATGTTGTAACTTGACTTGATTTGAAATGACTTGATTGGAATTTAATAGACTGATTGCACCAGTTTACACAACTCATAATGGATGCTGGTTTAGAAAAAAAAGTGTTTTAACTATAATAAAAGCTCTTGCTGTGTTTCCTCAACAGTTTTACAACAATGTGGTGTTTGAGTGGTATTTTGGATTTCAGTTATTTTGCTAAAACAAAGAAGTTAATCAGTGGATCTAAGAGAATATCTAAATTCTTACATTTTATACATTTTACAGACTCCCTGATATAGGAGTCAACACACAACCTCCCTTGCCAAAGACACAGAGCACCTCCTCAACTTCTAGCAACAAGATCAGGACCTGACCTGACCAAGACCAGACACTGCCTAAAAAGGCACCACAGAAAGTGGTGAAAACACATATCATAGGTGTCCAACTCAAATCGAATGAGGACATTTACCACAACTGACGCACAAAGAAGGCCAACAACATTGTTCAGAGGAAGTCCTCTCCCATGACATTCTCTTATTTACTCCTCTTCAGCCCATGCTCAACCTTCACCCAGTCACTCGTGTTGAAAAAAAATCATTCATGGTCAACTGACCATGACATAAGGAGCTTGGAGTAGACTCACCCTGGAATCAATTTGTTGCGCAAGCTCAACCATTTCCTCTCTTGGACTTAAAGATTGTGACCAAGCATGGAGTGTAGCAATCCAGGGCATCACAGAGGTCACTCTGAAGGCGGCTATCCTGTTCAACCACCTAAAACACAACATGAAAAACATTGAACATTTTTACCATTTTCCTTTTCAGTGATAGTTTCCATTCAAGGCTGCAGTTATCAGTATGGATGATGAATTGGCTGAGAACAAGCCAATACTGAGTTAATCTGATCTGTTAAGAACAACTGAACATGAAATATGATGTTGAAAAAACAGGCATGTATCCATGGTCAACATTAGCCAAAAATTACAACATAACAGATCATAACAGAAAACAAAAAGCATATAAAAACTCATCAATGTTTTCACAGGAAGTCTGGCCTCCACAATCTCTCGTCTTCACAGTCTTCACTGGTCCGTCTTTGATGTAATGACAGTTCCACTGTTGCTTCGTTTTTTTCATTTCTTCAACCAGGAGTTTTCTCTGAGCCTTGAGAGTTTCTTCATTCTGCCCCTCAGGAAGGTCTGGTGAGATCTTTTTGGTCTTTTGATGCCATTTCTGGAGCATCTTGTTTGCCTCCATTTATATCAACCTCTATACATCCAGCTCTTCTCAGTTTAGTGTGATAATTGCCTATTTCAATTTCAAATTTCTTGCTATTCTTCCAGCTTTTGGACAAGGATATTTGCTTGTAAGAGCAAAGGCCACAGAATAGATCTGCTCTTCATTTGATAATCAAACTTCAAACTTGTAAATAGTTTCAGTGAGTTTTTCCAGAACACCATGCTTCATGTCCCTTGGCACATTCAGGCAAGCTTGGTCTCATAGATATGCAAGATTAGCCTGTCTCAGTCAGTACTCCACATCAGCTGAGAATCCTGGAATCTCAAAAAACTCTGGTCAACGCTCTTGTCTTGTTGATGATAATGAGCTCTGTGTGGACAGATTCACTGAAGTACAACTCAGGCACGTACATGTTCAACATGCCAAGATCTCAAAAGCCTGCAGACTAACAGGACTTCTGTGTTGATGACAACAATGTGGTATTTCCCTGAACACTGGGAGACCTGAGCAGCTGCCAACTGAGTTGATCACAGCTGCACTGTATTTAACACCATGAACACATGCAGAAGATGCAGCCAGCACTGTACTTTGATTGGCGTTTTGCTGATGTAGCAAAATATGCAAATTGTCGATTTACAAACGATTTAAAAATGTTGAAGAATCTAGATAGAAGGCCACTGTCTTCTGGTGTCTCAGAGCCAAGGAAGGTGCTACATTCTTGAAACTACAGGCATCATGTACAACCTTTTGATAAAATCTGTTTCTGTATCAGCATAAAAATGTGTTTATTTACATTCTATTCACTGTCTCACTGCATTTAATCGATGCTGCTAGCAGCCAATGGTTATAGGCGGACTGGGTATAAAGGTGGCAGTCCTCCCCCACCTCTACCCTTTGCATTCTCACCTTTTAAAGAAATCTATGTTTCCCTTCAAAATGCTTTTTCCACACATCTACCAGTGGGCCAAAGGATATTATCATTTGATTTTATCATTTGAAATTATGTTTTGGGATAATGTTTGTAGTTTGGAAGGGTTTTCTGCTGTAACTCTCTGTTATGAGATTTTGCAATCCAGGAAGTGGATTAAGAAACACCAGTACCTCCCATGCTGGGTTTCTTCAGGGATATCACAGTCTATCATTATTATTATTTTATTTGAAATGGATAGATGTACCCTGGTCAAACAATGTTTCAGGGCCGTAATGTTTAACTCAAAGACAGGTGACAATTGATGACTCAGTGACATTTGATCTTGCAGTTGTCATATTATTTTTATTTGGTAACACACTATCAAACAAGCTAATGCTTGCCACACCACTCCCTGCATCCCCCCACAGCGTGAATAGTTAATTTACATGTAATCTACTGGGTTATCTGCAAAGTAATACAAAAAGAAATTGGTGAGTTTATGTTAGCCACCCTTGTTAAAGTTAACTCATACTCATACTAGTGCTACCATTACCATACTAATATTAACATACTACCAGTAGGAAACTACTGGTACAAAACTGATGTTTTGACATGGTAGTCCTGTGTGAATTTAAACCTCTGAATCTCTAGATTTTAACGTCAGTCACCTCTCTTTGTGCCTCCGTTTTATTTTTAAAGGGCTCCTCAGTTGAAAGTCCTGTGACTACTATGGGTGTTGGTTTGATTAAATTTGAAGTCCCAACTGTCCCCAACAGAGGGGTCTCTGGACGATGTGTACACGGTACTCTGTACACACAATACTTATTTTAACCCTGTGTGTATGGACTGTTTTGCCACTTTCCAATCCAGAGTCATTGTAGCCTCTAGTTAGTAAGTATTACTGCTCAGAGGACATATTATAACCTCTTGTTAATGCTAACATTGGAGTGGCAAAACCTACAAAGCTTAGCTTCAAAATGTGCAGTTTCTTATGTCTTCAATTCTGGACATTCTGCACATTTTACTTTATTCAACACCACATGATGACCAAGGTAGCTATCTAGGTAGTTACGAAGATGACCAACACTTTTCCTACTGGTTCAGGAGTAACTGTACACATCAGATGTTTCTGAATTCACAGACGGAACAAATCAGAAATGTGTATGGTAATTCAGAGGGCTGGAATATGGCTATCCTTCTACAAAGCAGTATGACAATTCAAACAGCCAATTTCTGTGATTCCTTAGCGTTTTTACACATTTGCACTCATAATACACTGTAACAACAATCTAGTAGTCAGGGGTTTTGCTGGCAAAGAGGGTAACGTCATGGCTCACAAAATACTTACATCTCTCTTATCCAAAGTAAAATGCTATACAACTATTCCTATTGTGGAATGAGTGACAAAATCAAAAAAAGGTGAAGTGAAAAAAATAAAATAAATAAAGCTGGGTAGAGAAACACCACAGTGAGGTCAGCCATACGTCACTACTGTCCCAACTTCACAGGGTATAAGTCAACAGTCAGTTGTTTTGAGCTGCGGTGCAGCCAGGCTGTAATCACTTGGGTTTTCCAGGAGCATTTGGTAACACAAAACATTATGTTGACTACCACCACTAGGCAAAATAATTGGGCTACATAGAAATGGAGAGATATGTTTGCCCCCTGGCCTCACCTTTAACTGAGTGCCAACTGACATGCAACCATTGAAGGGGCCACATCATAGACACTCAGCACTCACAGAGTTTTAATATTCCCAAAGGAAGATCTGGCTTTCTATGATTTGCTTTGAGTTGAAAACTTCTTTTATGAGGGAGTGTGAATGGTGCTGACTCAGTTCTATTTGTGTTTGTCATTTAAGTTTGGCACTGAGCTGAACTTAACAAAAAACACATTCTTTCTCTCCATTAATCTTTGAAAATATAGAATTAGAATATAGGAAACATATGTGGGTGTAATAAATCCTATAGTGCACAAATACCCTTGAATATCCTTTTGAGGGCTTTGTTTGGGATTTCACTGCGTATCTTTCAATTTAACATGCATATATCTTTATTTGCAACACATAAATAATCCAAACAAAAATCAATCATTCCAGGATGTATACTTTGATGTGGAGAATAACAGGCTCTCCTGTTTCTGAGCATGTAATATGAGAGCAGATAGGACCCTGTCAGCAGCATCAGCATGTTTACCCACACACGGCTGACTATCAGGTTCCTGAGGTTCATACTGTTACCATCCAAGGGTCATTTTGGAATTCAGCAGTCAGTAATAAACCTAGCAGTTGCTAGAATGGTCATACATTTTACATACGGGTGGCTGTTTGCATACTTTGCTCTGCCTGGAATCTTACTCGGGGATTTAGCTTTCCGATGCCCAAGTTGCACTGCGGAGCGTTTAGCTGCGTGCCCCAAAGTCACAACAGTATGTGCAGAGATAGTGAGGGAGCCAGGCTGTGGTTGCTGTCCAATGTGTGCCAGGCTGGAGGGGGAGTTCTGTGGGGTCTACACGCCGAGGTGCTCCAGTGGCCTGAGGTGCTACCCCAGCACAGAGGCTGAATTACCTTTGCAACAGCTCCTCCAGGGTTTAGGTCGATGTGGACAAAAAGTGGAATTAGACACAAGTCTGGACCACCAGGCAACAAATGGTAAGTTTTTTGATAAAAAAACCAGAGGCACACAGAAAAGCTGCACATTAAAGCTGAACTAATGTATAACTGTATATTAACAATGGATCAAATTACTATATGTAGTGCAAAAAGTGCTGCTTGTAGTTATTATCACGCAACTCTCTCCTCTCAGCTCTACCAAGCATTTTGGTCTCTTTTAGTCTATTGTTTCGGTTTCATGACTGACAACATGACTTTTCCTTACTGTTCTCATCAAGCATTATTTCCACCAGCTATTTTCAGAAAAGCAAAACACTGATACGGCAATACATCCGGTATGCATCTAGCTGGTGAACTCTGTGTAGCATTTATCAACAGGCCAAATAGAGATCCAGATGTTTCCCTCAGGAGTTGGTGGTGGTCGAAACAGAGGTAAAACAGCAGTGAGCATTGGACTAACTGAAGGCCAGAAACACAACTTCCTAATGTCCTAATTGTCCTAAATGTCCTAACTAATGTTGCCCCACACCAATGGATGTACCATTAGGCAGCTGTTCAAATGTTATCAGGACATCGTATGTCAGGTGCATTGTCTTCAGCTTGTTGTGCAAACCCTGGAGTGGAATAAATTAATGCAGCTTTGCGATGTTTAAGTTCGGTTGTAATGCTTAGTAAAGTTGGGTGTAGGTATACTAAGAGGCCCTAAACTCATGTGATTACATTTATTACAATAAGGGGATGGAAGGTTGATACTACTCCTTTCACTCAGGAATTAAACACTCTCACAGTCAGGGTCATGATGCAAGTAGACAATACATTTAAGCTGTAGTATTGAGATAAAGACCTGAAACAAGGCCTTGACTGTCTTGGAGACATTGCCACTCCATTTAATCAGCAAGTCTGTAACTTTGATGAAAGGATGAACACTGAAAGTCTAGAGGAGTACTAGAAGCATTACTTTATGTATCATGATACTGTGTTAGTCTATAACAGTGTAGCATAACAGTGATACGGCACTGCAATATATGTGCAGGGCCTGTATACACATGTTTTTTAAGATTGGTTCTGTGCCAAGTGCTCGCATACTGTAAAACACACTGCTTGAAACATATTAATTAATATTTCTGCAAGTATGTCAGCATCACCCAGCCAGCTAGTTTTGACCTGTGATCATACCTGGGCATGATGTTCAAACAATTACCTTGAAAATAAAGAAGTTTCACGGAAAGCTGCACACTGAGTCAGAAAAATATTCTCGCTGCAGGACTCTTTTTATGTCAGAAAAAACCACATCAACATCAAACACAATCCCATGAGGACATAGAAATGTTAAGCTTTGCTCTCCCACATTGTTGTGATTAGGGACAAAAGGTCACTATTGATTCCTGAAAATGAACGTTGACATATGCAAAGCTTTTGGCAGGCCCATATCTGTGAGTGCAAACAAGCAGTATCCCTGCGATGAACCCGTAACAGGTCTGTAACCCACATATCTCCAAAGCTCTCCTGTTGGGAGCGTCTTATTTTGATGCAGGGTTACAGAAAGGAGATTAAAATAAAATAGAAAACATACAAACCAATTCAATTTTGGAAAGTTTGCAAACCACAGTCTCTCCTCAGAGTAGTGTTAGAAATATCCATTGCAACAGGTGCCACCTAATTTCTCCATCAGACTATTTTTGTGTGTATCTTGGATCAACACTTTGAGGAACGTGCTTGATAACATTGTGTTTTGAAATGTTCTCAGACAATAAAAGACTGAGCAGGAATGACTTTGTTCCCTGAAGAAACTGTCACTTGGTTTAAGTAACCACACACCTAACTGAGGTTATGCTGGGAGAGGCTGGTAAGAACAAACCCAAGTGCATTGTACTGTAAAAGGGTAAAATCTGAAGTTGAGCATCAGTTGGAACTAGTTTGTCCTCAGTTCACAGTGTAATGCTCAGGTTTTTAACCTATAAGAACCCACGGTGACACAGGTGTCACACACCCTTTAAATTTTCTGGAAAGTTTTAACTCATGAAGTCCCCAGGTGACACATGCTCAACATCACGGTAGGTCATGTGACTGTGTGCCAGGTCACCACAAGGGGCACAGCGAGCCAAATTTAAAAAGCTTGTTTTTTGTTGTAAAAGGTAAGAGTCAAGCCATTTAAGAATTCTAATGCCTACATAACAAGTCCTTTATTACATTTAACCTGTTGTAAACGCAAATAAACAAATTGATATGAAACAAATCAGATAAATGTCGTTGTAACATGTATGACATCTTTGACAAGGGGGGGTGTATTTTGAAAAAAATGCCAGAAATGTGTTCTATGTGCTCTATTTAGTCTGTCCTATGTCCCCCATAATTTTCCTTGAAGGAGAAATGAGTCCGGGTTCTTATGGGTTTTAAGTATGAGTAACTGTTGACTATCAGATGTTAACAACTGCCCCCTTTTACTGATTAAAATGCACATTTTGGGGTCATTTCCTTGGTTTAGTTTACGTTAGCACTCCTGAATAACCACACTTCCAATACTCATTGAAGCGGATGGAAACTTGGTGTGATGCTGTGTTCACATGGCAATATTCTCACTAATCTGAAGTAACCAGCCTGAGTAAACAGTCCAGAGTTCAAATCAACCACTGCAGCTCTGCCTGTTAGGAGCACACTTTGACATCATTTTGCACTTCTATACTGCTGTTGTCAGTAACGTAGCATTCATCCCACTCTGGCAAGTGTACAAATTTCCACTTGGCAGAAGGTGACAGAAAACGGCAACACTGGCGCTTTAAATCCAATCTGAAAGGTTTGCAATATTAGAGGTGGCACATCATCTTCATTGTTTCCACTTCAACTACTTCAGAGTCCACTCGCACATGCTCTCACAGTCACGATCCACAAAGTCTAGTGATGTGTGTGAGCGTCAGCCTCCAAATGAATCCAAACATTTCTCTTGCTTTGAACCCTGAACCTGTCTCTCATTAGGTACTAAGTCCATGGCAGGTATGCATCATCTGCCACTGACATGGATGGACCATTCTACAACAATATTTGTAGCAGCCATTAATATTTCAACATGTACCGTATTTATGCGAGGAAGGCCTGCTGAGCAACACAGATATTGCCCAGCAAAAGCTGAAACACAATACTCACTGCTCTGAAGGGCAGAATTTCCATTTACCTGCTGGGGTAGATCCACTGTTGGTAGAGGAGGGAAAGAGAATTACACTTGTACCAGTTTGAACCATGAATACAGGACTCAGATTGCTGTCTGTCCCAGTGGTCTCCACTGGATATGACAAATGAACCTCTTCCAAGAAAAAGCACAGACACACACATATCCTTGTATACTTCCTGTTCCACAACAGCCAGGATGGATGACCTGCTGTATAGCCAACACTAGCATTAGCTAGCTTTCCGACAGTGACTCACTGTAGCCAAATATCTGCCCTCAAGACGTAGCACCTCTTCTCTTGTAAACACATTGATGGCTGACCTGCTCCCACCAAGAAACCAGGCTCCGAAAAGAAGTAATGGTAGTCGATTTGCTTCTTCAAGTCCAGATACTAAAGCTCTTTGATTTGTCGCAGTAGGAAAAACACAAGTGTTACTTAACGGCGTTCATGTTGGATCTCTTCTATTTAAGTACCCCAGCAATTCATGAATGGGCTGGCGTGAACAATACCAGGACCCTGAACTCAAGCAGCTAAAACCAAATTAAGCCACCATTTGTCTTATAATTTATAAATTAGCTACTGTGAAATGACAAAATGTCCACGAAACAGAGGGTAAATATAAACATTTTTATTTAGATTTAAGTTAAAAATGCCATACTCAGTCCAGCTCAAATTATTTTGATGTTTACCATGTAATGTTGCCCTTGATTTAAGGACCGGGAGTTGTTTTCCACTGTTGAAAGTGCACAGTCCAAAGTCACTGTGGCACGATAGCTCAGCCCAGTCTATCAAGTAATTTCATATTAGACTATTCTGAATGTCAAAACATTAGATTAAGTTTTAACATTCAGTCTAATGCCTGTATTCAGCACTGGTACTTGAAGTAGCATGTCCTTTATGTAGTGAAGCAAAAGGTTAGGGTGTGGAGATCATGCTATGTCTCAGACATGCTTTTAACGTTTGCGATAATGTTTCTACGATTTTCTGCTACAGTGTGGCCTTTGCTCAAGACCATCTAGGTGGATATGCAAGGACATGTGTGTTTTCTGTGCTATTTAAACTATGCAGACGACCATTACTAACCACCTGCCCCAGCAATCCTCCTGTGTAATCCTATTTTGCACATTGTCTGTTTTTTATTCTCCTCCCCACTTTCCTCCTGTTGTCAGTTGTCTAAAACTGGCCTTGTTGCCCTGCAGGTGATCCTCTGCTGAGACTTGCTCTCTCCACTTTATTCATCCACTAAGGTCTTTAATTACTCTGTGTAGATGTTAGTACATATAGTATGCGTGCATTACACATCCTCAGGTGATGGTGAAGCTGTATGAGATCCAGCTGAGTGGGAGCTGCATGCTGGTGCCTGCAATTTCTAGAAATCTCCCCCTCAGGTGTAAATGGGAAGCCCTGCCTCATTCATACTTATCTGAAAACAGCTTCTGTTAAAAAAAGTCAAACGTTGCATAATATGATTACAATATTTAGGAGTCTGAATTTACTGTCACAGGAGGCAAATTGCATTAACCAAAAGCATCCCTGAGAAACCTGTGCACACTCATTTTGAGTCAGTGTTAATGCATCAGCAACCATGTGATCTATGTACAAAAAATATAAGTAAATAAAATGTCAGTGGTGAGAATCATACATATTGTAGAAGAAAGTTACCTTGACCTCAGAGTACACTTACTGTCCTTTAAGTCTGAAAAACAGTGTAGTGGTGCCAACTGGCAACAGTTTTCCCTTAAAACTACAAAGGCAACTGCATTTGGTTCAGATGACACACACACAGCAACATCAAGAGCTGAAAGAAATAGCTAACTGTAAAAGGTTTTGAAGGGGATCTCTGGGCAGACAAAAATCTTCTTCATTATTCAATTGCTTTTTGTACAGTTGCCAGCAGTAAAGTGTTTGAAGTGGTCGAGCCTCGAGGAGAGCCGCTTACACTCACAATGGTTTGAAGTACAGTAAGGCCACTTTTTCTTGGCCACGGAGGCTCTGCGAAGTGTTTGAGACACAGCTCCAGTGTATACGATAACAGGGCAAATACATTAATGCTACGCAACCCTGGAAAGACATTACTCACCCTGGGCCATGAGAGCACTGTGAGAGCATTGCTCAAAGGCAATAGTAAAAGCCAACACTCCCAACAGCTTGAGACAGGTAGTTTCTATGGCACTGAAGACATAATCAACAACACAGCAGTTAGATGACAGGTGTTGGCTTAAGAGGTGTTTTTTCTTCTCCGTGGAACATGTTGTCATGAGTTTTTCTAAGTGTCTATAGAAAACACAACTACAGAAAACCTTTACAACCTGTCTAAATGTACCCCTCAGTTAGCTTGACAACAATGTAGTACACCCCCTTCACCACCGCCACATGATACATGTAAGTGTCAGTGTGATTTACTATACCACCGTTCAACACTTCTGTAGGGAAAGGAAATCTCGTCAGTTTTCTTTATGTTTCAAAATGTCTTTCTATATTGTAACAGACTGGGTGACACATTAATGTAGCTGTTATGTTATAGTGTCAGAAGGTCTGCTGCAGTTACTGAGTTTTCCAGGTTGTCAGTAAATGTGTGTTATGCTTAGACGCTGTGAAGCCTGTCAATCATTGCAGTTACCTATGACAGTGATTTGTGTGAGACAACATACCTGTGATCAGCAGAGAGTTGGGAGGGAGCAGGTTGCTGCTCCTGCTAGTTCGGGGAGTGGGAGCTAGTCCACAGAGGGAGTTGTAGAAGTCAGTTGGTAGGGATGAGATTACGATGTAAAAGCAGTTAGGTTTATTGCTTTGCTTTTTATTGCTTTGCTTTTGTGTAATGTGTCTGCAGAGGATCCACATAGAGGCTCTTCCATTGTTGAATGTCAAAGTCAAGTTGAATCATAATTCTAAGCTTGTGAGCTGAGTTGCAGTTTGGACTTCAGTCATTGCTGACACACGCTGGTAAAGTCATATTACTTCTTAAACTTAACAGTTTTACTGTCTACCCTTGAAGTGTTGCCTACTTAATGGAATTGGTAAGATTTCCATGTTTGGCTTTAGTAATGTAAAAATGTTGAGAATGTTGAACTTGAACAACATCCGTTTGTCTAATACTTGTGTGTGCAAGTGTGAAATATCTCATCAAATAGTTGAATGGATTGAACAATGTAAGATTGTGTTCAAGATTGAAACTGATGAACAGAGACATTCAACACTCTCAGGACAAATGGCAGTAACCTTGGTGTTTCCCTGATCGAACCATCAGGTGAAATGTCTTACGGTGTCCAAAACTTGGTTTATGACCAAGCAACCTACAAAATGTTTCCATCAGTTATAAAGTAGCATCTTAGCATGTAGCACGAAACATACAGCAAGAAGTGTTGAACGTGGTAAACGTGACCCGCTAAACATCATTCTGTTAACATGTCTGCATCTTATCAAGGCAAAGGAGCAGTGCTAGCAGTTAAAGTCTGCATCCCCTTTCATATGTTTCCCTGACCTCAACCTGAACCCAACCTGATCCCTAACCCCACCCTGTGATGTTTTATGATGCTTAACCTGACCCCAACCTTACCCTAACCAGCATTTCACGCCTATTCCCAAACCTAGTAATCTACAGTCAAGCCTAATGGCTTGCAAAGGAAAGTGCTAAGACACCATGGGTGCAGGTACATGTTGTGTACTGTGAAATTTCCAAATGGTTTACTGTATTTTATTTTTTTTAACAAAACCTTATTTATATTGAATTGTGCTAACTGCTGCTTTCAATTTTCATTCAGATTATGTTAGCTATGTCAGCAACATAGTTTGAAGCATGTAGTTGTGATGCAAATATTTCCCAAGACCGTAGTTTGAACTACTGTGTTCATTACGTTGGTAACTCACACAAGTGAATCAAGAAACACTAGTGTTTCCCAAAACCATAGTCCCACTTAACATTTGCAAACAGTGTTGTTAAGTTGTGTAGTTAAAACTACGGCCATTGAGCTGTGGTTAGAAGTTAGCTCCTGCTGACTATGCAAGAAGAACTTGAGAGCTTAAGTAGTGGAGAACATCTATAAACAGTCGATCATTTCTTACACCCATTCATTTCTTTTTAATTTACTGAGGTAGAAGTTAAAAGACACAAACAGAAAATGAAAAAGGACCTTTTAATATCCCTTTAATGCGTATATGATGTGTGTATTTCTATGACGCCAAAGATAACTGGGCTCATTACAAACATATATCAAATGAGAACAGGCAAATTTTTAAAGTACTTTAATGAATCCAGTCTTTTATTGCCATCATAAAAAAGATGAAAAGAATGCATCACCACTCGGGTTTCAAACTCATGCTTGAGTAATGTACCATGGTGAGGTATTGTATGTACCAATCTCTCCAACCGAGCCATTAACGCAATGTTCAACAAATATAGGCCAGGAATTAAGAAATGTTCATGGTGTGAATAGTGTAAATAGTAAAAGTTCACTGAAGTCAGCAACTCGCCTTTGCCCCAAAAGGTTCTGTGGCTATTTTTCTTGGAACAATTAAAAACAAGACAAATTATATTCTCTGTACTCATCAGTGTTTGTTCAAGGCTTAACTCGACTTGTTAGACAAATGTCTGTTGCAGTGCAGAAGCCAGGCTTACTCAGTCTTAACACCTGGCATAGTGCGAACCAAAACTTCATGGCACAGACACAAATCAACGCACACACACATCAACACACACACACACACACATCAACACACACACACGCACACACATCAACACGTACAGAGGCTTTTCAGACGGTGTCATAACACGTGTATGGAGCTCTGAAGATTCACAGGGGGGCCTTTCCCTCTCAGGCATGATTTACAACCTCAGACTCCCACTCCAGTTTTGGCAGTGCTAATTACAGATACACACACACACACACACACACACACACACACACACACACACACACAGCCTCTGGCAGGTAGGTTAGATACCTCCTAAAAAATCCTTACTCAGCTTAAAAAACCTTCATCACTAGTGCTTTCTCACGAGTCTGGACTCACCTCCAGTGACTAACAGCCAGACCCAGGTCTTTAATTCAGCCACTGCTTTTTTGTCAACAGTTGGGATGTGTAAGACCAGGATGAGGACTGTGACCGCTGTGTGGATAAATGTTAAGTCCCTTGTGTGTGCGTCCCAGTTTCTGATTCATTTTGCATCGCACTTTTCTGTTTCTGTTCTGAATTAACTTGTTAGCTTGTTGTTTGTGTTTTGTCTCCTACAAATGCTGAACATACTCTGGCATAAATAGCAGCAGGAAACACACTGAGAGTGACCCCACAGCTCAGAGGAGATCTGGCAGATTGTGTCATAAGCCCAGTGTTATAAACCCGAATGGGCTGGATGAAGCACTTTGCTATTTCACGGAAAAGATCTTAGCAGCTATGTTTGCACTGTCGCCATAGTAATTACAGCCATTGCAACGCCTGACTGTCCAGCATAGAATTAGTCACATGAGGTATGAGGGACACAGGATGCCTCGAGGACACAGGGAGACTTTGTCTTCTAATTCCAGGATCAAGATGACTTGTAAAAAGGCCTGTTATTACAAAAATGTTTGCTTTTAATAGCAGCTTGTGATTAAAGAATAGATAAATGTAGATAATGTGTGAGTGTTTTGGAAAGCAGCAGAAATGGTGAGGCAGTTGTGTGTGTGTCTGTAACATCTGCCAGTTATATACACAGCTAAAAGCAGGACAGATTACTTTCATGCACAAAAAAACTGACTCCCAAGGATTTATAAGAACCTACAAGTATTGAATGTTACACGAGGATTAAAACCAGAAATGTTGAATTAGCTTTGAAAAGCTTTCTTTGGACCCGTCGTGAGGTCTGCATCCAAGAAGGCCAAGGCAGATGTTTTGTATGACTGAGTTTTCTGTGTGTGTGTTTATTTGCTGCAGAGGTTCATGGGACTGAAAATCCACTCACCAGGAGACCCGCCATAGATGTTTTGTTTTGGCAGCAGTCAGCCAGGAAGCAGCACTTGCAAGAGCGCAGATCCAAGATGAAGACAAATCAGCTGGAGGATCTGCGAACCCCCAAAGTGCCTCAGGTCAGGACTGAACCTTTGAGCCACAATCTAGTGACAATTCAGGATTGATTTCCTCACAATTTATTGCAGCTAAGAGATAAGTGCATTATCTTACACATCCAGATTGATCCACTGGGTCTGAAATAAATGCAGCCCAAGGGTCTTCTCCAAGACAGTTGTCCCTGCAAGTTATTATAAATCTTGAAAGCAAAATTTAAAGCCCATAGAAAAATGAAACAATTCTGCCAAACAAAGGCTTAGTGCTATACAGTATAATGTTGCAAGACCATGGGGCCCTGTTAGCTCCGTGAAAACTGTTGTCGTGTCCCCCCCCACCACCACCACCACCACCACCACAGCAGCATCCTATCTTTTATTTTCTGTACACTCCAGGTTCACAGTTCATGACAAAGTATGCCAATCAAAGGCAAGCAGTGACAAAAGGTCACCAATGTGCTGTGTGAGTGACGGTGTCTGGTGCAGTGGTGCCCTCCTCTGGGTACGCACGTGCACAGACACACTTTTTTTTTTTATCACAGACAACGAATGGAGACGTAACCTGACCCATTAAACCCACACTCTTACTTTACACTCACTTTAAACAAAGACCAAGTTTGACCCCCGCAGGCGGTATACTCATGAATAAAAACACACACTTTTGTGCTTCCATGCAACGATTGCATCAAAATGTATATGTGGATACATTCATGTTATTCATGGGGTAATAACGAAATGTCATTTAGTACGTCGTCGTCAACTTACAAAGTATATCTTGTTGCTCTTAGACTATAGACTGACCTCAGACGAGTGGGTTGATGTCTCTCCAGAATTAAAATTCAGAGGTGCTTAATTGAGATGAAATTTTAAAAAAACAAAAGAACAAAATAACAGTAAAACTACACAAAGATTGATATCCACATACATTAATTAATTAATTATATATTAATATATGTGTGTGTGTGCCTGTGTGTGTGTGCCTGGGTTATTCACTCCTCATCAGGTTGAGGCATGCTGTTAAAATATTTTCATGTTCATTTATTGACAAGTTTCCAATTATGTATGAATCCAGAAGGAACATGTGCTGCATTCAGACAGAGTTGTCTTAGCTTCAGTAATTACACATAATGAGCATTTTCCCGATGAAAAGTCCATATTGTTTTGTTCTGCACTGTGGAATGTGCGTCGGCAGTTTAATGCAAACTGTACAGTAGATTACGACCCCCCCCCATTCTCCAACACTCACCCAACATCTCACAGTCTCAAAAGCTTCGCAAAAATAAAAACAGTTCCTGGAAAATCCTTAATGGGGGTGGGGTAGAAACACAGATATTCTTTTTGTTTTATGCAAATGAGTGTGGGCCCCGGGGGGCTGTGCTGAGGAGGCCCATATATGTCTCAACACGGCAAAACAAAGATACGCATTTGCTCATTTTCTCCCTCACTTAATTCACTCAGTTGCAGCAAAACAAAACAAAATCCAACAAAAAAAAAAAAAAATCAGAAGCGGCAGGGCACAGAACAATTGTCATTAGATGCAACAAAAGAGAGAATGCAGCGAAAGGAGTCGTGCAGCTGGGCAGGGGGAGGGATTTCAGACGGCTGGTGTCAAGCGTGGATGCACTTCGTTGTGGGTGGCCGTGTGAGGTCAAATACTGTAGACAAAATGCATACCTCGCTGTCAGAGCTGGGGTTGTGTCAGGTTTGTAACCTAAATGCCTCAACAAAGTTATAGCCTCCTTTGCGTCACATTGACGTTATTGTTTTTATGCAAAGACCATGTAATTCCAGTTGTTTTAACTGCCACTTTAATTTGACACGTGATTTTTTTTTTTCCCTCCTGTGGCCTCATTAAACGTTTTTCGATATGTGATTAACTAAAAAGACATATCTGTGGAAATCAAGTTTAATCAAAGCATTTGATCTTCTTTGTTCATGGAGACAAAATATTTTCATGGTAATAAAGTGAAGCTCTTTCAAGTGACTTCCACTTGACCACCAATTTTACACATCACAGTTTGCCAACAAATGACGGGGAATAGTGGCGTCACTTGCATGCAATGTTTGAAAAAGAAAAGAAATCTGGGGGTGTCAAGTTAGAAAGAAGTGAATTCACCAGCCCCACTCTTCTTCTCTGCTTAAAGTTATAATGTGTAACTTTTCCACAGTAAAGAGTCTAAACATGACTATCATATGTTAGGATTTTTTTTCTTATTTGTGTACTTACATCATCCCAACAGTTTCCTGCATTTCTCAAACTTAGAAAAATATCAAATTTAACCTCAAAATGGACTCTGATCCAGTTTTAGCTACGTTTTTAAGATACTGTTTTACAACTTGGTCGTTTTCAACTATGTATTTTAGATGAATGATTTTAGTCATCATGTTTGTGTCTTAAATTATTCGAGAAAAAAGTCAAGCAAATGCTCCTGAGCTCAGCTCCCAGCTGCTCTGGGACATCCAGTGTCTGCCAAAGAGCGTCGGTGAACGTTTACAGAGAAACTTTATTTTGACTTTGTTTTTACTGGCTACAATCAGATGGTCTGTTGGTTATGCAGAGGAGGAGAAGTAAAAACCTCCTGAAGATATAAAAGTAGGAGAAGCTGACAATTGTGGTGAAAACAACAATTCCCATGACCCCACACTACTTCCTGACATCTTTTATTGTGGTTTTAATTGAGAGTGGCAGAAGTTATGTTCTGTGGGCCTAAAGCATAAAGCATAAAGCATAAACACACCTAAATCCCTGAACCACACTGTTGGTGGTCGAGTTGCATAGTGGCCAGTGTAGGCACCAACTTTTATATAGTTTTATATAATCTTTTATATTACTACATGCTAAAATGATACAGGTAGTAGAGAATATGGAGCAAATGTGAATGAATGACTGCATCATCAATGACAAAGTGTTATAATACAACAGGTTATGATACGTCCTCTATGAGACAGTCTGGGATAAGAAAAGACACTATAAGGACAGGGGTTAATGCTGGCGTTGCTGGAGACAGCTCTTGGCGACCAAAGGAATGAAGTTTGACGCTGAACAATGTTTTGTCTAGACTGGAAATTTCTCTAATGTTGGCTATGTAGCGATAGAAAAACTTCAGCTCCTTTGATGAAAGTACTGTGTACTGTGTGTGATAGGAAGCTTTGTGGAATGTTGCTGTTTAACTCTTTAAATGTACATACGTGACTGTTGTTTTGCATTGAATGTCCCTGAAAAAGTCTGAACCTATCCTTTCATATACTGCAGTGGTGAAACTGGATGTGCCTTAAGAGAGAGTGTGAAAGAGAGAGAGAAAGAGAGGCTACTTTTCATCCATATGTTCAGATGTCTGATAAGGTTTGTGGCAGACTGCGCCTCCTCCTGCCCTTCTCTCTCATCCCCGGCCAAGTCATCATAAGACTGGACCCCTTTGATCCCACTGGCAGCCTGATACAGTCTGTGTGCGAGTGTGTGTGTGTGTGTGTGTCTGTTTGTTACAGTAATGTGTATGTGAGCAAGCATTTGTGGATACACAGAAAGTGTGTGTGGAATAGTGTGCACGATATTTGTGTGTGTGTGTGTGTGTGTGTGTGTGTGTGTGTGTGTGTGTGTGTGGCCGTGGCCACCTGCTGCGTTAAGCAGTCTAGCCACTCATGTTCCACTTCACCAGACTCACACTCACATCAATAATATTGGCTGAACTTTCTGCTTGCTTAACTGCACCTCATAAAAAATTTTGCTATAAATGTGTGTATTTGTGACATTTTTACAAGACACACAGAAGTATTTTATTTCTCCATTCTTTTTCTTGGACAGAGCACATTCTTGGCCTCAGACTTAAGCCTAACTTATTCTTTCTGTATTTCTTGTCTCCTCCTCTTTTCGTCGAAATGACTTTAAATTATTTTTCTCTACAAATGTTTCGGTGAATCTGATTTGATAGTTGCTGAGTAGCAGTTGTCATCATTAGTGTGAGGATCAGTGTTTGTATGAGTAACTGTCTCCTTCCTCGTCTCCTTCCTCGTTCAGACCGCCTGTCAGTGGGAGTTGAACCAGGTCTTGGAGGAGATCTCCAGAATGACCTCTGAGGATAACAGAGGCCCACTGGAGAACCTGTATGGGCTCAAATTTCCAAACTGTGACAGACATGGATTGTACAACCTCAAACAGGTGAGCCATGGGCAGAGGGCTGCTCTCACACCACATTACTATTATCATATAACAAACAAGAGTTAAATGTAAAAACAAGGCTGCATTATAATCAATAGAGCTTTCTCTGTAGATGAACACGAAGGGATGGAAAATCAAGACTAGAAAATATTTCAAGAAATAAAAATCTAGTAAACGACAAATAATGTATGACTTGTCAGAAGAGGACTTACAAGTGGAAAGGTTTACAAGAAAGTCTTCATATCAAAGCCAGTATTGAGACCACTGGTGGACAGGAAGAAATAATTCCTGAAAGATGTAGGAATGATTCAAGATGGCTTCTACAACACTTTAACCAGTCCACCTTCTCGCTATCAATGTATCTCAGTGCTCTTACATTATGTTTGACATGTTCACAGTGAGTAGCCACAGGATTATTATGGTCTGCATGATGTAATCAAATTTCCAGCTATGTACAATAGCAAGATAAAGTAAATATAAGCTTTTATGTGTATTCATGTATAGTCGTCTTTACAATAACATTACAGCAATGGACCAACACAAAAGTATGTGAACCCCTAAGCTAACCGAACGAAGAACTTCAGAATAAGAGCTGAAGGCTTAAAGAAATCTCTGTTCATGAGTCTACATATGCAAGTGGAGCATGGAGCTTTGCATCCATGGCTGGATAACAATGACTGTAACTCAGGTTTGTCAAAGAGCAGCTTGTCTCTCTGCAACACTACTTGGGAAATGTTTTGTAGCCTGATGAAACTAAAGAATAAATTATATTTATTTACACAAGAGACAGCAACAAAGTGCATGAATTTGGACATTCAGTAGGTCAGTAGTGTTAGTGAGTGGATGTACGAAAGAGGGCTGTTGTATGGTGCAAACCAATGAGAACAAACCAAACAGAAGGAACAATTCGGTTGAAGGGGGTGATGGAGTGAGAGAGATACTGGGGTTGGATGATCTTAAATGCCCTCTGGATTGACTGGTTAGGTGCACCCAGTTGCACTAATGTCATCTCCACCTACCAGGACCCAAATGAGAACAAAACAATTAGCAAGACAATCGCTAAGGCCATGGCAGAGCCAGAGAGCTGTCACAAAAGACCACATTCAGAGCTGTGCTGGGCTACACGTGAACACAAATGTTTCCTGGGTCGGCTACTCTGCTGATGCCCTCTGCTACAGTCTGATTAGTCCCAACAATTTCACAATGAGTCGCTTAACCCTTCCTCGCCCTGCTCACAAGTACATTGACAGTGGACTTGTTGAAAGCAAGAACACATACCTGTTTATTTGCATATAAAGCAGGGAAGTGGAGAACAGTTAGTAGGGCCGATCGATGTGCAAGACTGGGGATGGTCATTTTTGCATGCCAGTGTGATTTTTGCATTGGTCAGGTTTGCTCCATTGGATCTGGAGAATATGAAGCATCTCTGCAGGACCACAGTGCTTCATGTATGGTCCGAATCAAAAAACATTGCATCTCCTGCTGTTCAGATACTGCACTTGACTGTGTTTGATAATATATTGATTCATTGCTCAGCCCGACCAGTTACTAAATCCAGGGGTTCACTTACTTTTCCCACCCGCACTGTGAATGTTTAACGGCTGTGTTCAGTAAAGCTGTGAATAATTTTAACTGCCAGAGTGATATTAGCTTAGAGTTTGCTCTTGGGCCTTAGATGAAGATCAGATCACATTTTGTGACCAATTGGTGCAGAAAACCAGGTCATTCCACAGGGTCCATGTGGCTTTTTTCTTCCCGCTCTGTGAATGTTGTGCTGACATCGCCCAGAACCACAGAACTTTACTCCCCAGAGAGAAAGTTCCCAGAGACGTCAGACGACAATATGTCAGGAAAATCTCTATAAAATGATGCAAACCTAAAAAGGCTTGAGCGAGAGAGAGAGAGAGAGAGAGAGAGAGAGAGTGTCGTTCAACTCTGCATCGTAGTCTCGGTACCTGAAGGTGGAAAAATTCGACTCATTTTTTGAAATTCCACGATCCATTTCAGGCGATGGATCATTCATATCACGTCCTCTGTAACCTCACATTTTAATGAATCACGCAGCAGGAAACCCGGCTGCTCTCTGTGGGTGGAAACGTCGCGCAAATGGCCCAGCACTGGCCACGCCCCAGTCAGCGATGTCACAGGAGGCGTTTCCCATCAGCTGTCAAAAAAAAGCACCTGTTGTGAGATCGCTCATTAGGATTTGGCCGGTGTTGTTAGAACGGTTAAAGGTCTCAGCAGCAGCAGAAACACAAGCGCACACAGGGACTCGAGTGCTCACAGATGTCGTCAGGTGCTGAGTTTTTCCCCGTAGCTGTGGAATTAATGTGAGAGCTGATGAGGGCGAAAGGTTTCTGTTGTCAGTTGTATCACTGAGGATTATTGAGCCGACCTGAGCTCATCCACTGGTTGGAAGGTTGCTGGTTTGGTTCCCACATCCTCAGGTCTGCATTTTGAGGTGTCCTTGGGAAAGATACTGAACCCTGATGTATCTTCAGTGTGTGAATGTGTGTGTATGTGTGCGATTAAGTGCTGCGTGAATGCAAAGCGCTTTTCGGTGGTTAATAAAAGTGGAAAAGAGAAGTCTATTAAATTGTTTCCCATTCTTTGCTTTTCACCTGTTTCTTTTTTCATGTCTTGACCTCTCGCTGAGTTTGTCTGTCTTTTCTCGCGCACACACACACACACACACACACACACACACACACACACGTAGACATATCATTTGCTCGAGTTCTGCCTTGGATTTCCCCTCTTTTCTTTCATAGTCTGACACACACACACACACACACACACACAAATTCTCTTGTATCACCCTGGCAAAAAATATAACCTCCCACTCCCTCCCACCTGCTACCACTCACAGCAACAACTACCCCCTCCATGCTTTACTCACACACACACACACACGCACACACACACACACACTTCTCTTCCGCATCCTTAGCAGTCTGCTCAAACACACACACACAGACACACACAAATGCGTGGAGAGATGTTGTCATCATGAATGAGGCAACAAGCTTCTGAGCTCAAGGTTACAAGGCAATAAAAGTGTTTGGCGTTCTTCATGGGAAGACTTTTGTTAAGCTGAGGAACGAACCGTGCTTCCGACCGGGGGCTTGAATTTGAATTCTGCTCATCCATAGAAATCAGACACAGGAGGACAAACAAGGTCACATATCCAGTGTTGTCTTACGGGGATAGTAGAGCAGAAAAGAAGATTTGAATAGGCGCCACAGTTTCCTAAAGGAGGGCTCTCAACCACTCAGCCAATTTTCATCACTGGTCACAAACAACAGCATTGTTTCGGACCGGAGTCCCCGGTTCCCAGGGAGGAACACTACCTCCTCAACACTCGGCTCCCTTTTTTTGGAGTTGTCCCTCCTTGTCGCGCGGTAATTACTGTAACTGTCACTTTTTTTGTTCTTTTTCATCGAAGGAAGAAAATGGAAAGTCTTTTCTTTACCCCCAGCTCTTGGGTCTTTTCGCCGTCCCCTGCTCGGGCTGCCCCGCGTGCACGGCATAAACTGTGTCCACTTCAATTACGACCTCATTTCTGAGTGGGGTTGGGAGGGGGAAGGAAGCTCTGTGGGGGGGCTGGTCTACTGGCATGCCTCTGTGTGAGTGTGTGTGTGTGTGTGTGTGTGAGAGTGTGTTTGATGGCATGTGTGGATGGGTTGTGTGTAGGGGGCATGACCTGAGGATGGGCTGTTATTGGGTGACTGTTGTCCCACCCGAACCATAGCCCTCACTGTCATCCAATGGCCCCCCGCTACCGGGAGATCCGCAAGTACACACTAACACACAAACACACACACACACATCTCGAGCCACCACACGCCATGGTTCATTAGTGCACCCCCCTTCGATTCCCACTGTGCTTCCTTACCCCCCTCCCTCTTTTTTCCAGTGTTTTCCAACTTGTCTAGTTTGTGTTTTTCTTCTCCTCTTTCCAGTGCAACATGTCCACCCACGGCCAGCGGGGCGAGTGCTGGTGCGTTAACCCTTTAACCGGGGTCCAGATCCCGGCGACACCTAGAGTCAGAGGGGATCCCAACTGTAACCAGTTTCAAGAGGAGCTCCGAGCGATGCCCACCGCAGCAACGTCCCGCTAGCACTGTTCATCAGAAACTACGATTGTCGGGTCAGGTTGTCTTCAAGATTCAGAATCTGGGAGGATTTCTTCTATCAATATGGTTATTCTATCAACATGTATAAAAATGTAAAGACCAAGTCCATCTCACAGTCCTCATCCCACTTCCCTACTTTGTCTGTGGGACTCAGAACGAAGCCCATTTACTCCAACCAAAGATGTAAATTTTGAAAAGGGAGTAACTAATAGTATAGTTTCCTTTCATTAAATAGGTTATGCCCTGGTGACTGTGGCTTTCAGCAGAAGTTAATAAAACTGAAGTAAATAGTTCATTTGTTGCTGGCTGTTTTTACTGGCTGGTTGTTAGACATTTGGTGCAGCTGTGTGTTGAAGGCTTTGAACATTGGAGTCCTCACATTCACAGTGTTACCAGATCCCTACCAACCTCAGTCAGGGGGGACAGTCATGCCAGATCTGTTGCTGTGCTAACACTGGGGCAGGGCTGCTACTGGTCACAGTGGGACAGACAAGGCTCTGCTGCTCTTCAGCTGAGGTGAAGAACAGCAAGATATTAAAATATTTGTGACATGTCAAAGAAGTGTACGAACAATCTACAACCTCTTGTAGTAGCACCATAATTAGAAGTTTTATGACACTGATACTGTCACTGATTATGTCTGGTAACATTTCTTCCTGATGCTTCCAATAATCTCAGGAGTAAGTGAATAAATAATAAAGAAAAAGAAACGTGTGTATTTTTTTTCACAATAAAACCACTAACTGTAAAATCTGAACCCATTAAAGAGTTTCTATGAATCCACACCCAGCAGCGTGGTGAGCTGCAGAGAGTCGGTGTTGTTGTTCGTCAGCAGTTTTCTTATCAACACTTGTCAATTCCAAATAAGTGTCACTAAAGAAAAATTACACTGAGAGTAGAAACACTGGAAACTGCTGGGTGTGCAGACGTGTGTTCAAGTCCCTGTGATGTAAATCATTACATGTTAAGGTGAAGACATGTTTAAAAGTTTGGCTAGGGTAAGCCTGGGGTTGAGGTTAAGGCTAAGGTTAAGAGTAAGGTTGAGGTTAAGGGTAAGGGTTTGGCGAGCGGTAGCTATGGTTAAGGTTAAGACTGAATCTCCAGGAATGTAAGTCAATGTAGTGTCCTTTGAAGTAGTGGCGATACAACTGTGTGTGTGTGTGTGTTTGTGTGTGTACGTGTGTGTGCGCCCACGTGTTGCTGGGGTTACTAATGAAGTGTTGACATGAGGAGGGATTAGGATGGGGGGGCTGACATTGACAAATGTGATACTAAGTGGGTAAAGGTGTCTATGAATAAACCAACCCAAGTACACAAATACACATAGCGACACGCACACACCCACGCCTGCACTTTCACACACATATTTGTACTGCGAATGGTCCCAAGGGGAATGACCAGTCGACACAGAGGGATGTCGGGTGCTTGTATTGATTCTGACCAAACGGGATATTGGGAGCGTGGTGTTGAAGTGTAACTTTCTGTCCTGTCTCACTTGCGCAGGCTGTGTTGTAACTATTTCACCATCCACAAGCTGAAATCAATCCGCTGTTATTATCTCCACAACAGCCGAGCAGTTTCTCATCATGGATGAAATGGAACGTTTTTTATCATATTTCAAAAATGTGATGCATCGAGTCCAATCTGTAATCAACTGCAGCCACACAATAATATGATTATTCAGCAGATGTAGAAGTTGTGTTTTTTATATATATATATATGTGTGTTTTATATATATATATATATATATATATCCCCATCAGTCAACGCACTATATATATATATATGGAATTTGAAATGGCTCTAACACCCAACTGGGAATTATGGTTTGATGGTTTGAACAGTTTGACGTGTCAACAGATCCTTCAGTCAAAGTGACGGTGACGTTATGATGATTATGATGATTTGGTAAAACTTTATTTTACTCTGTAATTTGTCATAACAATAAAATACTTATTGGTTCCTCCTGGTGTTTAAATGTAGACAAAAACAGCCACACTCTGAGCTTTTGAATTCTATCTTTATTTAATTTTCATTTTCTCATGCCCTGTGAATGTTTAAAGCAGCCGTGTCGCCAAGAAATTATGACCATATAAACGACTTTTACAATTACGAGCAGTGTGCCAGTCACCAGGAGGTCGTTGAAGCACGGGGCCCTGCAACTGTCTCACCAGAGATCGGCTCCACAGTCCCATGTGTGGTTGGGTTTAGACAACAGAAGGTTAAGGTTAGAGAAAGACTGTGGTTTTGGTTACATGTAAGTATGAATGACTTCTGTTGTAAACCAGACCACAATCCTTCCGTGTGCTGTGTTGTTGTGAGAGTACATAGATAACCAGCGGAAAGTGTCATATTGCTGTTGTCATTATAAATCTATATCTTGGTGGAAAACAAATACATGAGCTGTTTCCCAACATCCTTCGTAGGAGGCGGTCTACAAAGCCGTAGTTCTTCATGAAGGTCTACTCCAGAGAGAAAATTGAGGTTTGAAGGACTCTGTTACAGTTGCGCCGTTGGCTGCTGAACTAAGCTGAAGCCCAATACTTACTTTTGAAAGTGTAATCCTCAGGCTCTCTGTTGGTGTTGCTTGCTGCCAAAAGCCTTACTTTTATTACTAGCTGTACACTGTGAATCTTGGGATAGATACAAAGGATTCACTGGTTGGATTCTTCGTTGTCCAGGGAAAGGAAGGAGCCTTTGAAATGGGACAGGCTAGTCATGCCGCAAATGATGCCAGCGCTGAATTGGGACTGACCAAACATGGTGCGTTGACTGATGGGGATTTATTATATTATATAAGCAAGACTTACAACTACTTATATACTGTACCTAGTTTTTAAGTTATGCAGCCTGACTATGTTCTGTGTGAGGATGAAATTGCAAACACTTGCAAAAGTCCCCAACAAAAGTCACCACTGATTTGTGATCAGAGCAACTCAAGCCTTGGGTGTAAAGACAGACTTCTTTAATGTTGTGGCCAGAAGTGGATCATATGAGACCACTCCTGACTGGCTTCGGCCTTGTAACCCAATATACATGCCAGTGTGCCAGTTAGCTGAGCAACGGTCCAAGGGTGCAATTAATCATGCTGTGCAAAAATATGAACGCTCTCACAGCCACAGCTTTACAACTTTGTTCAGTTTGTGACACATTGTTTTTTTTTTTTTTCTAATTTCTTTTTCTTTTTTTTCTTATTAAGGGCTGGTTTTTGGCAGAGTTGGCTTTAAAAGTTTGACAGCTTGGCTCGGTCACACACATGGATCCTGGACGTCCTCGGGTTGTTCAGCACATGTAATGGTAGTTTGAGGCCTTTCCCTGAAAACAAATCAAAACAAGTGTCTTTTGTTTTGGGGTTTAATAGATCAGGCACAATAGACTGAGGAGGGAATTTTAGCAGTGGGAATAGTAGTAGGGGTGAGCATCTGTGATTGTGTGTCATCACACGTATGTGTGTGTTTGTGTGCTTCCGCCCTACTTTCAGATTACTATTTCTTTTGTTAGCATTCAACAACTTCCCTTGATATGTTGATGGTAGGTCTGTATCTAAGTCTGGCGGAAGCTGAACTTGTTGAATGTTAACAAAATAATTGTTGTTTTATCTTCGTTAAAATGACAAGGTGCTCCAATGTTAGCAGGAAGTACAACAGTAGACATTTATCCTTAGATATGGACAAAAAAGAGAATGTTTCATTGTTGTAGAAAGAGTGAAAGGAAAAAAACCCTCAATGCAAAAATGCATTATAACAGATGGAGGACGAGCTGACTGAAGAAGACTTTAGCTTCATATGTGCAGCTGTAGTTATGTGCAAAAAGAATAGAGAAATACATTGCACAAGCTGATATCTTGCCAGGGTTGATGCTAAACATTTAACAGGAAAATTACAATTTGGATTTTACTCTCATTTCTCTGGTTCAGCTCTTCTCTAGCTACAACGGTGTTGTACCCACCAAAGTAGCTGCATTGACCTCAGAGCGCAGTAAGAATCTCTAAAAATAGGCTCAGTGGGACAAGAAAACCAAGTAGGCAAACAGTCACTTCAACTGAAAGGAGTGTGTACAACTATGGCCAGAGTGGTGGCTCAAGCGTTGGCCTGATAGCCGAATGGTTAATGGGCAGGTACCACTTGGACTCTCAGGGCTGAGTAGCCAGTCTCTAGCTTGACTCCCAGCCACCAGACGCATTTGGTGTACGTTATATTGCCTGAATTTCTTGTCTGTCTCGACCGATGACCTTCAGTAAAACCCTAAAATAGCCAAAAAAAAGCAAACAAACTCAAAGTTAATTTAAGAAGTTGGTCTGTGTTTTTGCCTTCAATTTCTCCTGACCAGGGATTTGTTTGCAATCTGTCTGACCACTTGTGTTTCGAGTCATATCTGAATTAGTTTCAGTGATGTAGCTGCGTTCTGAGAGCAATGACTTTGGTGAGAATACATCCAATAGAACTGATCTACTGACTGAGCTACATGGCAGGAGCATTTTAACTGCACTTTAAAATACCCCCTTTATGGCTTGCAGGATGTAAAATAGTAATCTCTGAGTTAGTTTACTTAACATGCAGTTGTGATTCTCACAGTCACATCCGATCCATGCTGAAGTACCCTCCATTTGGGATTACGGGTCTAAGTCCATCTTTGATGAAAGGGCTCGGATGAAAACGAGCAGACACTTGTCTGCCGTCTTCTACCACCGGCATCGGAGGATTCTCCCGCTAAGTCATGTGATTTACTCCCGAGTGCTGTAAATTCTTTCAAATCTCCTTTCATCTCCATCCCGGTGATGAAAAGAGCCACTATTACCTCTTAGAAAGAAGCATTATACCAGAGCACAAGCAGCGATTTGCAAAGATCGCAATTATGCACTGTAAACATCTGCATGCCATTTGTAAGCTTATGTCTTTAAATGCCCCGTCATGATTCCCAAAAGTCACATTTAATGATGTGAGCCACAGGCAAATCGATGCACGAGCAAGTGAGAGCATCTCCAGAGCTGCTTGCTGAGATTTTACAGCACTGATCATTTGTTTAATCTCGTCACTGCTCACAGACACATGCAGGGGGGGAGAGAGTCCAGCCTTTCTGCAGAGCTTTGAGGTCTGAGGCTCGCAGACATGCTCTGCACAGCAGCGTGACTGGGTTCGAGGATAGGGTGAGGTGCGTGAGCTGACGTTAGATGAAGCCATCCAACGTTGTTGGGCTAATTATATAATAAAAGGGGCATAAATGCTTTGAAGTCCTAAGTGCATTTGTCAGTTTCTTTGAAGGCAAATAGTAATTGTCATGTTCACTGCCTCACAAATCAAATCTTGTACACATGTTCCCTCCTCCCTGAAGTCAAAGTCTGCAGTCGCTGCCACACACACACACACATACACACACACACTGAGACATACCACAACCTTTACGGCAGCCTTGATCTGCCATACAGGAACTGCTGGGCCCTCCACCCTTTCATGCCCTGCTTCAGTCACCCACATCTGGAGTTGGTCAAAGTCCTGAGGTCCCCAGGGAGAGATTTTGCCCCCGCGCCAAAAAAAAAAAAAAAAAAAAAAGAAACATCCCATTCTGTCTCTTCCTGGAATCTGTGAGGGAATAAAAATGACCAGACACCCCTCTGTGCAGATGCATGCAGAGCGAAGAGCTAATCAAAAGCCGGAACCATTAGCATTGATTTTCAGTCTAACCAGGTGGTCCCATCTTGTCTTCACCTTTGACTTGGAGCTAAATTCTGTTCTGTTGAGTTTATCATATTTTGTCCGCACCTCTTGTGTGTGTGCGTGTTTACTTGTGTTTAGCTACATGTTAATGGGTGTGGCTCAGGGGGGTCCATTCTGCCTTGAAGTGGTAATAAATGTAGGTTTTCCATAAGATGTCCTCGAGGCTACAAATCCCTTCTTCCCAGTCATTTGAATAGGGAGCTACGCCCCACCACCCCCCTCTTGAAGTTCAAACTCGTGTTAAATGACTTCCTTGTTCCTGTGCAATCTTTTTGACTATGGTGTTGAAAACCAGGTGACTTGCCCTCGGGCGAGGCTTTATAAAGTCACATCCTGCATGCTGCATGAGATCCTGTGGGCTCCCCTGGCCGTCTCAGACTTATGTCTAAGAGGTTTATCAGCTCGTGCCTTGGAGATTAGTTGGTGTTTACTATCAGGATAATTCCACTTCGAATTGCACATTTCAAGCCAATTTAGCCGCCACTTACTCCTATTAAGAAAATAAATTGTGACATTAGAAATAAAAACCTCACCAGGATGCTTAAATGAATACATAACTTTATTTAAATAAATGCTTTGTCATAACAAAAAAAGACAAAGGTTAAAAGAGTACATAAATTACAAGTTGAATAAATATTACACAGTGATATTCACTTTAATAATTTGAGATTTTTTGTCTTTTTTTATTTTATTTGTTTTATGTAGTTCCAAATACTGACCATTTTATTTCCCACTATCCTCCTGCCACCGATGGGTCTATTTCACAAGCCAGTGAACACCAAATTATGAAAACCAATCGTGTCGTCTCATTACAACCAAAAAGTGTTATGTATTCAGAAAAAAGCTGTACTGTAATTACTGTACTACTGAAGTATGTTGTGTGAATATTGATTTAAACCAAGCAGGAGATGAGAAACCCGAGGAAGTCACTACTTGCAACCAACCAGGAAGCTGAAATCGAAAACAAATACCTGGATCGCTTAAGTACTGACACCTTTGATCGACCCAGGCATTAAACAGCCACAGATGTTTCTTTTCAGTTTTTGATTCTTCTCTCCCGTTTGCAGAATTGTAATCTCCAGGTTTCTGTGACTCTGACTCCTGATAACTGTCTTGCTAACTGTATCTAATGTCATGCAGTTGGTGACCCCGTATCGGGGAAGTGGCTAGGCCCTGATTATGACCACTGCCCATGGCGCTCGCTCTTCCTCTTCCCTCTCTCTCTCTATCCCTCTCTCTCTCTCTCTCTCTCTCTCGCTCTCTCGTCTCGGTGCAGTAGGCCATGAGAACATCTCTAGCTGTGTGTTACTTTTCAAGCTAATTTTTCCCTAAAAGATGTTTGTGTATCGGAGGTCCCAGGCATGGGCTGCACGGCCCCTGTCGACAAATACTACCTCAAAGCACCACCTTTACAAGGTAAGCACAAGATAACACAACATTTAGCTTTTGTGGCTGTTTTTTTTTAATTATTTGTTCCACTAACTTCATGATACCACATCTTAGGACGTCGTTGTGTGTCAATATCAATAGTGAGTAACTGAAATAAGTGCAAGCTGCTTTTTTTTTTTTTTTTTTTTTTTTTTTTTTTTTTTTTTCTCTCGAAAGTGGTAGTGGGGATTTGGTGTTGAAAGAGGGGCAAAGGAGCCTTGATAATATATTCACAACCGGAAATCCTTTAGGATGCACATTTCATTTCCCTTTTGTTGCAGCAAAGGAAATGGTTAATTTACCTCCAAACATCCTTTGGCTTCCCCTCTCTGGCAATCATATACATTGGCATTCACATGAAAAAAAGCAAGAATCCTAGCTTATTGGTTGTCAAAGAAAGAGGGAGGTCGAACTGACTGCGGATACGCAGCGGTTCCCCGCACATCGTTCTTGTCCAGAATTTGCCCCGAGGTACAGGCAGATATTACAAATGGATTTGCAGTGCGGTGCGTTTGCTAACACCATTTACAGGACCTACCACATTCATTGTTCTTCTCTTGATCAGAACTGAACATGGACCTCTTTGCTGTTGTATCAAGTATCAGCCCCGGCTGTGGGAGGTGAGGGGTGGGGGCAGTCTGAGAGAGCAAATTGCCCCGTAATGATATCCATGTCACTTTCACGTCACTATTTAACGTATTCGCATGTAGGAAGGCACTGTGACTTTCACACAGAGAGAGAACAACTCTACTTAAACGTTACAACCCTGTTATAACCTGTAACATTTTTGTCTTCATCATGCTCCAGTTTGATGCGGGTAGATAACCTTTGCATGGAGGCATGAAGGGCTGCAGAGGGTTAGCTTCTTTGACTGCCCTGTCGTCAAATGACTCGGGGTCATTTTCCTGACAGGCTACAAGGACCTATTCAAATCTTTACAGGCTAAAAATCGTTTTTTTTTTTTTCCAAGCACAATTACATTGTTGTCATACTTTGTCTCTACAGGAAAAAACAACATTCAATAACTATATTTAAAAGTAATGTAATACACCATGGTTACACTGTAGTAGCAGTACTGAGGGGAAACCACTTGATAAAGGAACATGGCTCAAAAGTGGGTGGTCTTTACTTCACTGAAGGCAAAGAAAAACAGCACAAACAAAACCATACAAAACTACACTTCACACAACTGGATCAGAGACGCGACCGGCCTCGACTGGCAAGTTCGATTACTTGAAAAGGTCAAAGTCAAACTCGAGCTCCAGTCGCTCGAGGCGGGAGAATCTTTTATTTCACCAGCAGAGTCAGCGCTCTCTAAGCTTTGTGTCGCCCTGCATGGCATTGTCTGTTCAAAATAGGCACAGTTGGCATATCAGGCTAGCTACATTGTCGAAGAGCCACTTACATAGGTTCATCTGTGACGATCTGCTCGCTCTTGTGTTTACGAATGCTCCGTGTCTGTCCCGAGACGTACTTTACGATAAAGAGAAGGCCAGCCCCAAGACCACTTCAAGCGCTAGCAATACTTGTTGTGACAAAAATCAAAACAAAAGAGAAAGAAATTAGGACATTCTTTTTTTTTTTTTTTGTAATAGGCTCACGCCATCATACACCAACATAGGCTGATACATACCACTCACTCGCACTGTATACATACATACGCACATTCATGCATGCATTGTTTTGTGAAGTTACACATATCTAAGCAGGTTCCCCTATTCATAAGTGCTCTCACAGAACCACATACCCGGATAGAGTCAACTGTTACAGCATATCTCTATCACTTGTTTCTTTTTTTTCTTTCTTTCTTTAGGAAAACAGACAAAAAAACAAAAAACAAATTACTCAACAGCCAATCGTCAGTTCCACAGTAGCATCATGTTCCACAGCCTAAAAACTGATCTGTTTTCAATCAATGTGCCTGATGCTTTTTTTTTTTCTTCCTCAAAATGATTTAGTGTTAATTTTAGATCATACAAAGTGTTGTATTGAAACCCCCAGCTTCTATAAAAATATATCCATTGTGTGCATATATTTTCATGGATCAGGAGACCTCGCTCATACAAGGGGTCCCGTGAGCAATAAGTCAAGGGATCAATTTAATCTTCTAGGACTTTTCCCCTCATTCGAAGACGAGTGCTTGGTCAACAACAGAAAAGAAAAGGAAAAAAAAATTACAGGTGTCTTTTGTTCAGCCTGTTCTTTCATTTAGATTATTTTTTTTCTTCCTTTTTTTTGTTCAATTTGGGGAAAAAAAAAAGTCTTGAAGTGAACGGAGGGTGGAGCATACAGGTGTGATTCAGAGAGGAGGCGTGGGCCCTGGGTCACGTGTTGGTTAAGAGGGTGGGGGTGGTGGTGGTAGGGGTTTTCGAGGGTGGTCCTCCCCCTTTTTCACTCGTTGTTGCTGCTCTCCAGGTCTTTACACTGAATGTCCCCCCCGCTGTAGTCTGTGCCGGGGAGCTGGACCCCGTACTTGTCCACGCACCAGCAGATCCCTCGTTTGCGGCCGCGAGACGGCTTACACTGTGGGTCAGAGGACAGGTAGACGGGTTGGACGCGGTGGCGAGGGCGTGTTAGCCACAGAAAATAACAACACAAAGCATATTAGATCAGTAGCTTGGAGATGAGAGGATTTACTGAACAATGGCAAGTGATTCCATTGATACTTCCTGATTACTGAAAAAATTTGCTGCCGTCAGCACAAATTTTTCATTTTACATATTTCCAAAGTTTTATATGTGGTGTTGATATCTATAAGAAGATGGTGGTTTTAAGAACCAAAAGCCATCTCAGTGTAGTTTTACATCTCCTCTCTCAGGCTTCTCTCTGGAGCTCTACAGGTCAATTAGCCAATCAGAGGAGAGGATCTCAGTCTCTCTTCTGATTGGCTGACTGTTTTCTCAGTGATCCAATAAAAATAAAGGAGATTTCAGGTAAACATAGTTCGATGGTGGCTCCAGGTGGGCTAGGCCTGGGGGCATGGCTGACGGTGGTGACTGCATATTTGTGACATCACAAAGTCACATAAGTCCTGACGGCTGGTTGTAAGCCTTGGTTTCTTAATACAGGCTATGAGCATTTCTCTGTGGACTGAGCAATTTGATACTTTAATAGTATTAATATAGAACTTAGACCTGATTTATAATCAAAGAACACACAGACATCTACCCTTAGACTCTATGGGACCTTTCATATAATACAAAATTTAAATGCAAAGACCCTTCTGAGTCAAACTCACCTGCTTGCGCTTGAAGAATCCTTTTCTGTCGCAGTTGGGGAGGTACAAAGACAGGGCCATTACACGAGAAGTGTCCTTCATCCCCTGAATGATGCCATCCAGTTTTCTTCTGCATGGACCCTTTGAGGTGAGACAGTACAGGGTTACAATCAAGCAGCACAGTTATTAGAGGTATTTCTCCACTCAAATTACACTCAAGTTAAACATGTGTTTAGATGTAACTATGTAGGAAGTGGTTATAAGGGAGCAGCTGTCTGTCACAGTAATATAGGATCAAACTAACATTGAGGACTTACAAATTCAGGCTCATGCTTGTCGATAGGCAGAGGGGAGTAGTCCATGGGGGAGCCCATGGAGCGCTGCTTGCCCAGCTTCCTCTTTTGCTCCTTGCGCAGCGCATGGACTTTTTTACTGTTCACAATGTCTTTAGGAAGGAGCGGCACTTTGGCTGGCTGCAACTCTTCTGTAATCTCTGTGGTCATGGTATCCTCGTGTTCTCGAGACTCACGATCTGTAGCGAATCAACGACAGACCGTCGGTTAATCCACGTTTTTTAAACCAGTAACAAAGACGCAGCCATGGGTTAATCCACGGATGTGTATGCAACACTGAGAGCCTATATCATACAAAATATAATGTGGGAAAGTGTTGCCACTGGCTGGTGTGTCTATGTGATGACACGACTCAGGGAGTGTTATTTTCATCTTCTTGTATGTCATTTAGCAGTTGGGTCAGAGTTAGGAGTCAGTAGAGCAAATGATGTGGCACAAATGATCACAATAGCACTCAAAATGACACATGAACGACCTGAGAAAACTGGTGTGTTTTTCATACACCATTTGATGACAGCAGGCTAGGTGTTTTGCGCCTGAAAATTAAGAGAAATTTAATGGAATAAAGTCAGTACTGTAGTTATAAGTTATCCAAGTTATAAGTTACTTGTGGTTATTTAACATGTTAGGAAAATAAGCAGACATTAGCATATATTTGGAGTTTGTTTTCTGCCTGTACGGAGTCAAATGCTCAATATTTCTTGCTCTGTTTTGGTCTCCATGATCAATTGTCTTAAGGAGCTAGCGTCATTTTCTGTCTGACATTTGTTTCTGCCACAATCGGCAATATATTGAATTTGTCGGGACACTTTCTCTGGGAACAGCTGCCCTCCACAGCTGGAAAGAACCGAGACAGCGCAAGATGTGCGACTGACACCAAACAATAAAATTGTTTCGGCCATAAAAACCAAAACAAGCAACTGAAGGCTGCGTAGAGCTACAAGGAGCTGCAAAGGTTTTGATAGCTCCGCAATTTTTACATCAGTCATAGCAGCCTGATCCGTTGTTGCTATAAAACTAACGACAGTTGTGTTAGAAGAAATGTCATCCTCTTGGCTCATGCAGTATCTTAAATGTGTAGTTATTTCTTGTTGCACTACTTTGCAAATGACACGTGTTTATTTAATCGCCGGGTGGAGTGAACAACTCAGTGGAGTTGTGTGAGTCCCTGAGGGTGTGCGCGTATGTTAGTGTGTGTATGTGTGAAACTTGATGACCAAGGGGTTATTTCATATGAAACTGCTCTTAAAATTTTATTTGAACCAGAATGTAAGATTCAGGAATGCGAAACATCTCCTTAACATCTAAAACTAGTCATTATAGAGCCACAATCACACATTAAGATGAAGCAGTAAAAAAATAAGTCAAAAGGTAAAAATTAATGCGATGCTCCCTATTATATGTTCATTTCCTCTATTCATATAGTGAAATTCAGCAGTTAATTAGTCTCCTCCAAGATAAATACAACACCAGGTGCTTTCCCGGGGTTTGTGCCACCAAATGTTGCTTAACATTTGTTTACAGAGGAGTGGAGGCCGGAGCTAAGATCAACAGCTGATGAACTCCTACAGCTACAATGCAGCTGTAACTAAACTCATCTGCCACCACCTTGCCACCCCCCAAAGCCTCGACTTGTAGCAGTTATTGAGAATTACTCAAAACATCCATCGTGCGAGACAAATTACAGCTGAAATATTCATGAAAGGTGACGGATATTTAGATATTCATTCATCTACAAACACCTTTTAAGATCCTTAGTGAAACATGCTGGTCTAACAATCAATCGAAATCGCACATACTAAGGGCAGCAGATACTTGTGAGCATAGAGATCTCGCCAACTTGGGAAAACTGCATCACATGTCGCGTGGTGGCTTAACACTGTGCCTGGAAAATCTGCTAACGCACTATCTGGACTGCTAAACTGCATCAGGGCCTGAGACCTCTGAGTGTAGTAACTTCATGGCGACGTGTCCCACATTAAACTGATTCAAATGTCAAGCTAAGGAAAATCCAGTTGCTCTGTGGACTCATATAAATGCTTGTACATTTCTGTCACATTTTATGCAGTTACTTAAGACGTATTTCAGCTCCCCCAGGGGGCACCATAGTCTCAGGGATCTGAAAGTCCCTCTTGATAGGATATTCACAGGTTGTGGTCCTTTATCCTTAACCTTGCCCCCACCCCCTCTCCTATCTTTGGGGCTCAGCCTCTTAAGCCTGAACCCCCAGCCAGAGGTTCTTTGAGGCCACAGAAAGAACCCCCCCCCCCACATACACACACACACACACACACCGTTGGCTTAGCTGTACCATAAGTACAAAGTTATTGTGGGGACTTTGCCAGGCCCCAACTGACTGAAGCGATGGTGCCAGTGGATGACCCTGGTTATATTTATCTGACAAGGAAACCCGCCTTGGTGCACGGGGCCAGACGCGCTGAACCGGGGAGGAATGTTGGCCTGCGGACTATAGGCCAACTGCTGCTGAAAGACAGATCAACCTCCACACTCCAGGCTGGTATAGAGAACAACGTTGGAAAATGTGATTTAACAAGTTGCTGTAACTTTGCTGACTGGCCCGACTGCGCGCACACAGCGACCGTGGAGAGAGGAGGCAGCGAGACGTAACAAGGACGCGAACATCGAGAAAACTGATGTTCAAAGAACCTGACACAGCATGAGCGTCTGGAGTTTCTGGGAGGGGAGGAGGGAGATGGAGTGGTGGTGGTGGGGGGGGCAGGGTAGGCAGGGTGATTACCAGAATTGGGTCTTTGGCTTCTGTGTTGCATTGCCATCTCTTTGAAATTAATCTCACAACTCATGACTTGGCAGGCCTTGGTTTGTGTTTAGATATGTCCTTGTGTCTCCCCGCTCAGACTACGAGGCTATTACTTGCTATAAATAAATACGTCAAACAAGCATTCCTATGTACACCATGCATGCGACCACTGTGGAAAAACTCTTTATTTCTGCTGTACGGCCCAATCATTTCTCAGGGCACTTGATTAAAATGCCACATATTTGGCAGTGAAATGTGCCATAGGAAAAAAAAAAAAAAAACAGACTGTGTTTTTTTAACATGCATTCTTGTTTCATGTGTAATCTTATTTGAGCATATAAATGGCCAGAATAAGAGAAGGTCTGAGCCATGGCACATCAATTACGCTCACAAGTCAGTCACTTTGAGAGAATATCTGACCTCAGAGAACAGCGTTAGAAACACCTTTTAAAAATTCATACAGCCTTCGTCAAAGACAATGGAGTTGGAAAATCACAAAATTCATCTCTTCTTGAAGTGGGCTCTTCAGTGCAGCCACAAAAAACTCAGTTTTTTCATGCTCAGGGTACCCAGCTTGTAAAGGTGGCTTAGAGGGGTCTGTGTTTAACTCCTGAAACCCAGCCAACGTGCTGGACCGGAGCCAAGTGAGCCAAGTCATGTGCAGCTCCTCCATTCAGCTGAGCCCAAAGCTGCACCGCTATCTCTCTCTCTCTCTCTCTCTCTCTCTCTCTCTCTCCCCCTGCTCCAGCTAAAGATTTCATTAGGACGAGAGGAGCGGAGAAGCCAGAGGAGGTGCACCTGATACTTCTCTGTTTAAAAATTAACATCTGCACACAATTATGCTTCATGAATATCCCAAGTTTCTTGCAGGCGGCAGTCCAAGCATGAAAGATAAGCTACCCCTTCTTTTTGAGTTTTCTCTCCACTGCATCTTTAAGACTATAATAATACAAAAAAAAAAAAAGACTGGACAATAGATTCTCCCACCTTTCATTGGATTTCCCAGCATTACACCTGGTTTGTTTGGTCCTGCCTTTGATTAAGTCAGTCTCTGCGCTGCATCTGAAATTACATCTTTACAAGAAGTAAGAGAGTGGTGAATAGTGATGCTGTTTAATCTCAACAGGGGGTATGACAAGATAATTGTGGGGGTAAATGAGCCTGAGGGCCTGTGTCATATAAAGCACAACGTTAGTAAACCATCCCGCAGCCTCAGACTGCCTCAGCTACTTAATATTTGAAAGAAGGCCGCGGCCTGATAACCCTGCAGTTTCTAGAGCAGAAAGAGGTGTGAACAACCCGGTGGAGTTGTGTGAGTCCCTTAAGGGTGTGCGCGTGTGTCTGTGTGTGTGTGGAGCGGCACAAAACTTGATGACCAAGAGAAATGGGTCAGAGAGGCTCTTTCAAAACCGTGGCAAGGTTACTGCTGCTGGAGATCATTTGCAGTTAAAGTGACAAAGTTAGTATGATGGGAGTGAAGCACAGTTTGACTAATGTCATAACACAGTTGGCCAGTAGCGCTTTCATAAGGTGGTCGTGGTTTGGCTCTGGTCAGACAGTGAGTTACATCCTCCAGGATGACTGACGACTGACCTCCGAAGCAGTCGTAAAAACTGGACTTCGTCAAGTGTTCTGTCTGTGGTTTTGTTTGACCACACGAGTAAGGGAGCTGTGTTTTGACCCTTATGTCCTGTTGCTTCAGTGGAATTTCTGTTGTTGGGCCCTGTGCGCGCTCTCAACCAGCCACTGAATATGCAGGAAATAACTCTTCCCATGGTATTGTGCACACAGAATATGTTCATTGCAATCAAAAAGTTTCCTGCTTTTCTGAATGCATGGTATAAATAGCAACAAGAACAATTCAAGGATTATAAATCACAAAACAGGGACTTATGAGAGGATGCACAATCCTTCCAAGTGCTCCTATAGGTAAGCAAACTTTCTGACCAGTTTACAGCTCCCACAATGTAAATAAACGCTCGGCCCAGCATCGCAAAGCGGACATGTGAAAAGAACATCATCAGTGCGAGACACATTCCTCATTTTGGACTGAGATCTCGTCTCACATCTGAATTGAACAAGCTGCATGGATGGATGCAACCTCTTTTTTTGGGGGGGCCACACAATTGCTGGCTCCCCGACAGCAACGGAGAACGGAGCACAGTGTACCGCACCAGGAAACGTCACAGTGGGTGTAAAAGTAGTGACAAATTCATTTGCATTCAGGACTCATTTGCTTTGTGTTGCATTTGACAGTATGATGGTGCAAAATGAGCAACTTCTAACTAAGAATGAATGCCACATTTTCAACAGTCATGATGCATTTAGGAGGAATGCAAAGAATGAGCTCACTGGCTGACAGTGGGTCCAACAAAAGGGTCAACCTGTCTCAACATTCAGTGTTTCAAAAGAGCCACCGGAGCCTCCATTGTTTTTCAAGACCTCAGAAACTTCAGAGGACCCTATTTTTTTTTTTTTTTTTTTTATTCTTTTGTTTCAGCAGCGGTCGGACTTTTCAGAAACTCCATCTCAGTGAGGACAAAGCGGCGATTCTGGTCCTTCCCTCGCACCCTCGTGTGACCAGGTGTTAGTGGTGAGATCACAGCGGCTCGCAGGTCAAGTCCAAACACGTGACATCATCCTAAAGCCCAGCGTGCAGCCACCCCTGCCTGTTTTGAATCGCACGCCTGCAGCGCAGAAAGACGGCAGTGGGCGTTGATTTCTTTCACAGCTGTTGCCTCCACCAGCAGGATGGGTGTCAGTGAGCAATAAGCAGCACAGATATCTCTCTAAGGTTTTATGGGGAGAAATCAGACCAGTGTGCCAAAGAGGTTATTTGAAAACACAGACAGAAGCAGCTCAACGATCTCAGTGTCATATCTTCGAAACATATCTCTCCCGGCATCACATTTTCCATGAATTGTGTGCTTTTTTTTTTTTTTTTTTCCCCTTCAAGTCCTCATGTGATATCTTGACAAAATGACCTTTCCAATAATTCTCCCTAGCACCTGCAACAGATCAGTTGCAGCATGCTAAGCTTTCACTGCACTGTCTCAGATGTTCAAGGTGAGACGGATGGAAAGCCACATGCAGTCTTTCCTTTCACATGAGCCCATCATGAAGCTGTCAGGCAGCTGGGACCACACGTGGCCAGAGCTATATCCAATGTGGCATGTCTGTATGAGCACGCAACGTCCACAGCAGACGGACTAATGACAACCAGCCGCCATACTCTCCTAGGTGTGTACTGTCAGAGAGAAGAATCTGTTTTGTTTTTTTTTCTTTCTTTACCCACTTGCTTCAGTTTCTCAGCTTCGACCCAATAACCAGCTGTGTCAGTGATGATGTGGACATGGAAAAAGCAGATGGTGACTCTCAAAGCTGAAGTGCTCTCTGAAAGTATGTGACGACAAGTGATTCTGTACGGTGCTTAGAAATGTGAAGGCAACAGTGTTAGCATGCATGCATGATTAAATGAAGATCTCTGGCGAACATTAAGCATCAGAGGCCTGCAGTTGTTTGGCTGTAAATACGAATAACGAACACATGTGACGTGAGAAACCACTTTCTAGCAACAGGTTAAAGCCGCATCTGAAGAACCAAGACGAATGTGAAGTGTTGAAGTTGTCGGTGAAGGAGGCAGGTTTCCTGTTGCTATGTTAATAAGGGGCACAGCGTTTCTGTCCATGTGCGAGTGCACGACTCTGGATTTGGAGCCACTCCCTAATCATCTTTTGTTTCTTGGCACAGAGCAATCTGTTCAAACATAAGGACCCTTTCAGGAACTTGAAGGACGAGGGGGCCTGCTGCCATGAAGTCATATCTGTTGGCAAGCTTTCCGGGGTCTGATTCACTCGTGAGGGGAGGGGGGGGGTAACAAAAAAATCTGAGTGCCCCCACAGCACACATACCACCTCCTGTGCCTTACAATCCATGCAACTCCTGGGATCACAGTGCAAGCAAAACATGAATTAATGCACTGTTGGGATGTGAACCCAGACGCAGAACGATGGGCCAGGATTCTTTTTCTTACATGAGGGAGGGAGGGGGGAGGCAGGAGGGGGCAGTAGGATAGCAAAGATTCCTCTCTGCCATTGTTTAGCTGCCCCAGTCAATATTTAGTAGGCTGCAGCTCTCATGGCCTCCTGAGTGTGGCAGACACTTGAGCTCCTCCTCCTCCACCACCTCCTCCTCCTCCCTGTGTTTGCCTTGCTCAGCTGGTACAGCGCACAGACAGCTGCAACCCCACACCACAGGAAACCAGAAGCTCACCTCAACAGTTCCCATCGGCGGAGCTGTTTGACAGAAGGCCCTTCAGAGGAAAGAGAGAGCCGGAGGCATTCTGCTGAATCACTGCGTTGTGACTGAGCGCCCATGCAATGAATGCACTGCCAGAGGCAGGAAAAGATGCTCTGATTACCTCTGTGGGCCAACAAAGAAGTCAGGTTCCCTGTGTGTGTGTGTGTGTGTGTGTGTGTGTGTGTGTGTGTGTGTGTGTGTGTGTGTGTTTGTGAGTGCGCAAAGCCAGAGTGAGACAAAATTGCCTGAGGTGTCATCACTCACAACAATGCACACCCAGACACGCACACAACCCCGCCCAAGTGTACATGAAAGTAAACACACGCTCCCTCTCTCTCTCTCTCTCTCTCTCTCCCTCCCTCACACACACACACACACACACACACACACACAGCCTACCTTCACATCGTCTCAGTCGGCATCAATGCTTTGCAAAACTTCAGGTTTTATTGTGTGTTTTCTGACTCCAGACCACATTCTGGTCTAATGTCATTAAGCAGGGGGGTGAGAGCTGCTCTGCTGGCTGCAAACAGCCTAATGATTCTGTCAGCAGCCAAAATGAGCCCAGTGGTAGCCCTATTTTATAGAAGGAGGCATGTGGCCAAAACCTTTGTGGTTGCCACCTACTTATCTAGTTGTTGACAAGCTGCTAAAACTCTTGAGTGACAGTGGTCCTCTCTGCTACACCAAGAAATGCCTTTAATCATTCAAGGCTATTGGCTGGTCTGTCCCTCTCCCCTCCGTCTGTCAGACTGTCTGTCTCTCTCTCTCTCTGTCTCTCTCTCTCTCACGCGCAGGCTACAGATTTAGTGGTAATCCGACTCTAAACGCCACCCTCGGGGTAGCCCGAGTTCTGCTCCCGACAGGAACCACAGTTCTGCGCCTCTCCAGCCTGGATCCGGTCCACGTCCCGGGAATGGAGAGAGGGAGCGCTCCGGAGGGAGGATGGGAAGCCGAGGCGTTTGACCGACACTTGTTAAAGTGCTGGATGTTAAAGGCGACAGTCTGAGCTCCACTTCAAGGGGTTTGCCCATTCCCCCTCTCAATACCCCTCACAAATAATAAACTCTGCCCCTGCTCACAAGCCCCCCTTTGATAAAGTGTTGGTCCCGCTGGAGAACAGCACAGACAGCGACAAACCCCTATAGGAAACGAGTTTAATGAATTGAGATGTAAATATTATGAGTAATAATAATCATAATGGGGGGGGGGGGGGGGGTCCTTGTAAACCACTGTCCCGCTCCACAGGCTCCACTCAGTCGGATCACACCATGTGCGCTTCCCGCAGCGGAGCGTCGAGCCGCCCGCAACAGATGATCCGGCACCGTGCGCACAGCCAGAGCTTTTCTTCTCTTTTCTTTTCTTTCTTTCTTTCTTTCTTTCTTTTTAAAGTTCCCCTCCTGTTATTACTGTAAAGACTCACAGGACGCAGCCCGACACCTCGGTGACAGTGCAGCTGGATGCTGTGCCTGCGGCCATCAAGGTGCGTGTGTCTCCGCCAGGAGCCTGGGTCGAGGAGGAATAAGCTCCTGCCAGCCAGTTGAATCGAGGCGGTGGATAAAAGTTAATCAGACGGCACCTCAAACCATCTGTCAGAGAGCACCGGCACCGGCCACCCGTCAGCCACAAGAGTGGCTGTTTGGGGGTGAGGGGACCGCGGAGGGTCCCTAAATGAGGCAGAAACGGGAGGAAAAATAAAGGCAAACGTGAATTTAATCTGCTGAAAAACTGATGGATCTGTGGTGAAAGATAAACCTACTCGGTTGGGTTTGTGGCTCTAGACGTTGCAGTAGCACACACACACACACACACACACACACACACACACACACACACACACAAACGCACAACAGCACAGCGTGGATTCCCGCTTGGGACAAGATGTTGTTTGAACACTGATCCACAGAGGGCTGAGAGGAGACTCTCAGACTTTTGCAGAAACCTGGCTCTCCAGCATGCATTCAAGTCAGCCCCGCCGGCCGGCGGCGGGTCTTACCTATGGGCGGGTGAGCGGGTTTGTATCCTTTCTCGTTGGTGCACACTCCCCTGCCGTGGAGAAGGGCGTGCAGGGGTTTCTCCTCCCCGCTCCTCGGCAGGCAGCGGAGGCCCTGGGTGCACGTCCCGGTGTAAACGCCGCACGCCTGCCCCTCAGACAGGGCGCACGTTAGGCAGCAGCCGCAGCCCGGCTCCTTGACCAGCTGGCAGCCGACCGGGACCGGAGGGCACATGGACAGCGCCTTCTGGTCACAAGGCTCGCACGGCACGTATGAGCCCAAGCACCCGGACAGCCCCAGGATAAATGTCACCAAGAGGCAGCAACTCAGAATCATTGTTGGTCTTCTCTTCAGTTCAGTTATAGCATAGACCTCAAATGCGAAGAGGAGGGGGGGGGGCTGTCTCTTATAAACATCTG
>CM076658.1:20675542-20762744 GCA_038496675.1 Rachycentron canadum
AGCCAAGAGTCTTTATCCAGGAGTGTTGCTATCTATTTAAAAAAAAAAAAAAAAAAAAAAAAAAAAAAGACAAAAAACACATGAATTACAGGCTTGGAGCTTTGCACCGTGCAAGCAAAAAAAAAAAAAAAAAAAAAAAGTTCAAATGATCAATTTCAGATATGTGCGCTGTTTGGTTCCGGAGGTGCCGTCCTCTGCAGGAGCAAAGCAGTTCTTTGCACAAAATCTCAGCTTCTCTCCCCTTTCAGCTTGGGCTCCAATACTTTCTCCAGCAGAGGTTTCCTGAGCAGACTGATCAACTTGAGAGCTGCCTTGCCTTTTTAAAAACAGCCGAGCCCAAACCCCTAACTATGAATACGCTAAACAGCAGGGAAGGGAGGCGCACTTGTTCCACGGCCTGGCAGGCGGCCAAACTGGTTTGTTTTTTTTTTTTCTTCTTCTTCAGCAGCAAGAGGAGGAGGAGGAGGAGGAGGAAGAAGAAGAAGAGGAGGATCGCTCTTTCACCCTAAATGCTGAACTGATGCCGAGGCGCGAGAGGCGACGCCGGCAGCGCGACCGGCGGCAGAGGCGGCTGCGGGTTTGCGCCGGAGCTGTCAAACTCCCGGTACGTGCGCAAACATGGCGCAAGTCGGCCACAAAATGATACAACGGCGTAAACAGATATATGAAGATTGGATGGACGAGTGGCGCCTGATTCGAGATCATTCATCCTTGAAACTCAAACCAGTGTGGTTTGAGTGACACGTGTCCGAAACTTTTATTATTCTGCTCTCAGGGAAAAAAAAAAATCATTTTCTTCCATCGTGATTCTTCTCTGGCCATAAAAAAGATTAATCATCGGCACCCCCCCCCCCTCCCCTCCTCCTCTTACTTGAGTCATAAGTGCCTCATTCTCACGGGTTTCAGTGGAATATCCCCAGTAGGGAGAAGCTGCTGCGCACTCATGGTCTGAATGATAATAATAATAATAATAATAATAACAATAAATAATGATAGAAGTCCACCGGGTCATTTAAAGAGTGAGCGGAGCAGGGGCGTGATGCATTCATGGTCTCTCGTTGGAAACACTGTAAATGCTGATACCTGCTCCGGACCATGAGTCACCTTCAGAGCTGCACCTGTTGCTTCCATTGGACACCATTTATGTTACAAATGTAGCCAGAAGGGGAATGGACTGACACGCCCCCTTCTCTCTCTCTCTCTCTCTCTCTCTCTGTCACACACACACACACACACTCATGAGGAAAAAGAGAAAGTCGTGTGCAGAGAAGAGAAGCAGAGAGAAAAATTAGGGGGGAAGATGTCACGAACTCTGAGATTTGAGGCAACTGGCCTGACAACTTAAGTGCAACTGGGCTCTTATGATTTTATAGCCTGCACGCAGAATAATGCCTGATTGCTTCAGCGTGCTCTCTCTCTCTTTCTCTCTCTCTTTTCTTTACTTCTTCCTTTCTCTTGCACCACAGTTGTATCCTGCTTCCAAGCAGCCCAAGTGAGGGGCTGCTCTTTCCATCTCTGCAGGTTTTAAAGCAGAGGAGTTTTTTTTTTTTCTCTCTCTCTCCCTACAGAAACAGTCAGGAAGCTGTAATACATCCACTCACTGCTTGATAAATGGCAAAAAGTCATTTCCCTAGACGTGGCTTTGTTTTTTTTTTTGTTATCTAAGTGGGGATCCAGAGAGAAGTGAGGCTGGTTCAGCAGTTGACCACTAGAAGGTGCTGTTAACAATGATAAACAGTGGAGGAGCTCATCCTGCTCTCCACTGTCTGTGCCTGAGAGATCATAGATTTGACCACATGAATGACACCGTGGCTGTGGTACAGTGCTGGGTCCGGTACTGTAGACTCGCTGAATATATGCAGCTACCGGATTCGTGCACATGAATCTAAAAATAGAGCTGAAGTATTTATGCCATAGTGAAAATGAAACGCTCCCCACGGAATCTGTGACTGTATAATTACATAATCTCACTTATATGAAATCAGATTCACATGGGCATTTCCAATTTCCCCTGGAATCGCTCTCAAAAATGTGATTCACCACAACATTAGTGTGGCACATGTTTAGTGTTTCCTTTACTTCAATTCAGCCATGATTGTTTAAAACGTGGTTTACAGGGGATGTTGGAGGCTCCCATAACCACTGTTTACATATCTGGACTGTTTTTTTTTTCTCTCCCCCATGGCTTTTTCCTCTGGTTTCCCTTAAATGCCTCCATCCATGCTATCACTTCCCATCTTTTGCATTCAACCGTAAACACCTGGCCCGGGCTGAGATTTTCGTCAGAGTTTGACACACAGGGACAAATTCTCCCCAAAAAAAAAAAAAAAAAAAGGTCACACATTCATCCAGCTGCCACAGAAACTTGCATATAGTGAATTGTGAAGGTAAATGTCTCACAAGCTCTGGGGCAAAGAGCCGTGGAGGGGGGGGGGGGGGGCTGCAAAAGCAAACTAAGACATAAATCTGAGCTACTTTGGCCAAACCCTGAGCGGCGATAAAGAAACAGGATTAAGACAGTAAAGCAGCGCGGATTAATGATGCATCCGCCAAATCTCATCTGGCCATGAGACGATGGATGACAAATAACATGGAGAATATGCTCCAGTTGAAGACTCACAATATTATGTTCATGCATCAATCCATCTGTTTGTCCCTCTGTCCCACCCTCCTTCTATCCATCATCACGCCGACTTAAAGGAACAATAAAGAAGTCTTATTCTGGACCAAACAGCACACTCTTACTGACTGATTTCTTTGTGTGGTAGCATCATTTGAACGCCAGAAGACTCATCACCTGGCACTGCAATTTCCCAGATTACATTTACTGCGCTTAACTACTGCCAATTTCAACCGCTCAGCAGTGCAAATGGAGTCCAAGTGAATGTCACTTGGACTATTTGGGCTGAAGCATCATAATTTAACACAGGCTTAAAGCTTGACTCCAAATCCAAAACCAGAAAATGCTGAGCAGCATTAGTTGTGTTATTTAATTGATAGACGTTTCGGCTGGATCTCAGCTATAATCAAGCAGCAATACGACTGGGAAGTCATACAAAAGTGTTTAGTTAAGATCTATCAGTGTTGTTTCAGTTACAACTGGACGCAAGTTAACGTCAACAAAGGTCGTACATGTCTTGAAAAGACAGTCTGAAGATCCTGGATTTGTTGCCATCTAGTGGTCGAGTTGTTCACATTACAAAAGTGATGTAGTATTGTACCATGGTGTAGTGTGACATCATCTTTGGGTTCAGCTGCAAGCTCAGCAATCTTACAAGAGTTAGTGCCACAATGATTCCCGAGTCCCTCTTCTTAGACCTTTCTCTTCCTGTTAAAGCGAAACCAACTTTGAAAGGGCCGCATAAAAATGTAGCTTGATCTATGAGCCTTGTGGATTCACACAATTTTATTTGACATAATAGCTGTTTTGTTTGGGGGAACTGAATTATGATGGACCATTGTGCCAAATTCAAGTTTTAAAAATGAAAGAAAGTTAAAATTGCACGCAAGTAAAAGTTATGCTTTAAAAATCTTATTGAAATGAAAGTATATGAATATTAGTAATAAAGTGCTATTGAAGTATTAAAAGCCAAGGTAGTCAAAGTAGTCTAAGTCAATGTATGCGTTTATATTGTTGTTATTACTGTTGATTTAAGGTGTAAATTGTGTAAAAAGAGCAGTTAAATCGTTTGGGTTAGGGTTAGCTAATTTGAACTATTTTACACTGTGTCAGGTGTAACATAAGTATAGTGGCATAAATTGGACACACCTGAGTAGAAAGAACTTTAAAGAACTTTGTATTAAAGTAAAGTATTTGGATATAAGATCCCACAACTGGCAAATACGTTGCCACAAACTGTCGGCACAAACTCTTGTCTCCTGTATGACATTTGGATCCATCTCTCCTTTTGACCCCAGCGTCCACAACCTTACTTTCTCCCATAGCCTACATCCACACTAGAGCGAGAAGAATCTGCGGTAGTCGAGGCTGATAAGATCGAATCAGGGAGTGACCACGGGAGTCTATGTTATTGTTCCCGGAGGTCTCACAGGTCACAGGACCTAAAGGTCACACGGCTTCTTGAACTGACACTCAGTGTTGCTACTGTACATAAATCACGACCTGCACAACAGTCCAATATGAACATAATTCAGAGGACAGTGGGCTGTTAGTTTGCAAAAACAAGGCTTTGTTTGAAAGTTACTTCTGACTGGTTGATGAATACATCTGGAGAGTTCAGCAGCCAAGAGTTTCGGCCATATTTTGTTTTTTTAATTCAAATCTGACAAATCAATGGTTTCACCTGGTTCCAGAAGAAGGTTATTCATTGGTGAAAGCAACAAGCCGATCATGGACAGTTTTCCAATATTCACCAAATTCAAAACATTTGGTCACTGGGTTTGTTTTGGGTGTAAGCCACAGATGTTTCAGAGCAGCAGTGTGTTTTCAACACGATCTGCTTTATATTTAACTAAAAAACCAACAGGCATGGTTTGCACATTGCTTACTAGTGATTTTATTATGTCAGCATATCTGCCAGCCAGGCTAAGCTTTCATACTGTGCGTGCTCAGGAAACTTATCGTAGGCATATGTAGAGTATGTGTTTGATTGTATGTTTATGTCTGTGTGAATGTGTGTGTGTTTGCACGGTCAGGTGTATTTGTGTTTTACGTCCTTGCATTCCCCATAGATGGAAAATAACAAATGCCAGAGAGCGCAGCTTGTAATTTTTCATGTTCCACTTTGTCAAGTCGTCACCTTACATATACACAAGAGGAGTGCGTGATACACAAACACTCTTGGGCACACAAACAGTCCCATTTCCAAGGACATACAGAAAGGTGTTGTTGTGTATATCTGTAGAGACCAGACAGCACGGCTCCGGGAATAAACCTGTTCGCCGTCTGCATTGTGTCAGTTAAACTGCAGAATAAAACGAAGAGGCTGTGGAGTCAGTAACTTCTATAAAAGTGTGAGAAAGACATGAGGGCGTGCAAATGTAAGTGTGCATGATACAAAGCAAGAAAGAAGGAAAGGAAAGAAGGGATTTGACCAATACACTGGGCACACAAAGAGCTTTGATTTACAGAAATAATGGCAGAGGGTGGTTTTATTCTTTGTGAAAGCAGCAGAGCTCCTAAACCCAAAATTATTTCATTTGTCTGGGTTTCGCTGGAGAGCTTTAATATGTTATTATTGTATAAATGCTGTTTCAGAGTCTTTTGTTTGTGGTCAAGAGTAAAAATATTGACTTTTTGGTGCATTGATATGGTCAAATTTTAATGTACTGTCTTGAATATCAGTGTGAAAATATGATCTATTGATAGCTCCAATAAAAAGACACTGATATGAGCATCAGCCTTGAGACTTTTGAAATCCACACTACCAGAATAAATCTCATTTTGTAAATGACTGGAAAGAAAAGTTGGTGGTTTTTGTCTGTTTTTGTGCATTGGCTCACTGGAAGCAACTCCCAACTCATTTTTGAAATAAATAAATAAATCTCCTAAATGTGGTTTATTTTCTAAAACACCAGCTCATGTGGAAGTGAGTGTGCACAAAGCTTTTGACTCACCAAGCACTGAGGAGCCTTCAGCTGGCTCCTCGCTTGGACTGCGTCTCGACAGTGTTGCTATGGTGGCCTTGTCAACAGCACGGTGAACTTTGCGGCGATGAGTGCCCTGTGGGTTTCCATTAACAGCGGATTGCCTCAGTGTGACCATGAGAAGACCTGCATGATCTTGTAACGCGAGACGGTGCGAAGACTTACCTGAGAGCTGTGATCGAAACTGCAGATTGAGATAAGCTGGCTTTTAAGTGTAAAAACCTTACACAAGTGGCAGTCTTTTCATAGTCTAATAATATATGGTTGGCATAAAGCATTTCCAAAACAAAGCCCAGTCAAATATGTGCATGAAGCCAGAGAGAGGCTGAGAGGAGGGGCATGCGGGCACCATGGGATGGTTTTACTTTGTGGCCTGGTCCGCGGCCAAACTTTTAGCTTGAAATGGCTAACGCTGGCTTTTGTTAAAAGGTGATGTATTTGTGATTTCTCCGCCCTGCTGTTTCACTTCTTCAACCCCAAAGATGATCCACTCTCAGCCACATTTCTCTGTGCCTCCTGCATTTTTCACTATCTGACTCCTCATGCTTGTAATTGACAGGCCACTTTACGCAATCAGACTGACAAAGAGCTCTCTGCTGTTTCATGCCTGCATGTGAGTCTGTGTGTGTGTGTGCATGGAGGCGGCAGGTCCAGGTCAGAAGTGACTTACAAAAATACTTGCAAATATTTGAATTTTTGCATCAAGTGCACATCAAGTATTCTTTAAACACTTTCAAACAACGTCTTTGTTTTGTTAGTGTAGGTATTTAGCTAATGCTCTCATCTCTCATTAATTCCTGTGATGTCAACATTTCAAGAAAACATGGAAAACAACTACACACTAAAGAAGTGCTAAATAAAGAGCTAAGCGAAAAATAAACAGATAAATAAAAATCATAACTCACCAGACATGAACTCGAGAAACTTTTATATAGCAGGGCTATGTTTTATTAGAATAGCTACCGGAAAATGTCATGGTGGAAACTAACTTTAAGCAGCCAGTTGCATTTATATAAAAATGAAGATGCAGTCTAATGAATGCAGTAAAATAAATAGTCTAGGGAAAAAGAATATATTCTCAAGCAAATTAGGCTCCTGTCAGTCCCTGTTGGGGCTGAAGCTGGTGCCTGTTACTTTTATCAAAGCTGTGCCAACATGCCCCTGTCAATGCCAGGTGCTGTAACAGCTCCGGGCTAAAGACTGATAGCGGGCAGCTCAGGAACTATATGTGCCACACTTTGGATATGAATGGCATTTTGACAGTAAGAGACAATCTGGCAGAGGCTGAACCTCATTTAGTTCCAGGAACCTGCTGGAGAGCAGATCAAACATATCAACACTCTAACATGACGCACCCTGAGTGCAAGGGTATGTGTGTAGGTGAGCTACAGTCCATCACAGGGAGGCAACAAAAAGGCAAAAAGCAACTGTAAATGATATGGAAGAACAGTTTAGACAAAACAGGACTGAGTGTCTGTGCTCTTGTAGCAGCAAGTTGTGCTGCAGGATAGCATTGCTCTGAGTTACATGCTAATACTAGCAGGGCAACATGCTCCCAGTGACAGGCTTGCAGTGCTAACACGCTAAAAGTTAGCAGGTATGATGATTACTTGCCTATTTTCACCAAATTTGTTTAGCATGTTTCCAGGGGCTGATGTTAGTATTGTTAGTTTTATTGTTAGGTTGTAATAAATAAACTCTTGGATGAGATGTAATTCTGTCCAGATGATGACTCAAAGTGAAAAGTTCACCATCGATCACCAATAGGCAGTGGGGACCATGAACTTTCACTCTGTCCATTCTCTGTTGAGAGACTGAAGTCTGGATCAACATCAGTATCCACACAACCACGCCAATAGCATAGCAAACACTGCTTATTTAAAGTTGTCTTTTGTGTCCTTTACACAGCAGCTTTCCAAACGACAACGAGGCGTCTTGGACGAGCAATTATATACAAACGAGAATATGGATTAAGCTTCTTTCCGTGCTGCTGCAAACATTTCTGCAGACCACAAACTTATTTGACTCATTTTCCTGTTTTGTTGAGGGAACAGCAATTTGTTTTATTGAGCATCACTAAGCAAAAAGCCTGAGTGTTATTTTTGTATTTTCTGACATCATTCATAGCTGTTACCATAACATTTTACTTGCCGGATTAATTGTTGAGATATAGGGATACAATGACATCACTAGAGAGACAATGGGATAAATACATGATTTGACCCTTTAACATCTACAGTGCTTCTTTTATTTGCCCTTAAGCAGCCAATAAGTTGGAAAAATGCTTCATACAACATCATCCCACAGTGTATGATCTGTCTCAGCTCGTTCCAGCGCTTCACTGAAGATGTATGTTGTTTACACCCTGGAAAACACTAAGAGCCAAACTTGAGATGTATTTTTTTTTTTTTTTTTAATGGCTGTATCATTCCATCAAACAAAAATATTCATGATGTACTCTGCATCAGTATATACACATTAAACATGAATTCAGCCTGACATATTTGGTATCTTTGAAAACTTTGCAATTGCCACTAGAATTTCAAATAAAGGTTTGTGGGTCTGGCTGCACAGCATGAGTTTGTAATGATTGACCCAGAGGCAGGTCAGTGGGTTTGAGAGGTTACAACTGCCCAGTTTTATCTAAACCACCTATTGGCAGACAAAAGCTGAGGTGAATATATAACTGTAATGTCCTGTAAGGTTATGTGCTCACAACCATTGGCCAAAGTAGAATCAGGTAGTAGCTGTGCAACATGCCGCAGTTTGGTTAATCATTTTTACATTCTGTATCCTCAGTTTGGAGGAGGAGTAGCTGGACCCGGGAGCTGTAGGCTATGAGCATCTTAACCAAAGCACCACAGCACAAACCAGTAGCTCAGTGGTTTACGCAGGAGAGAAAAAAGGTTGAGGGGTCAGTAGGTTAATTACTAGTAAATGTTGACCCTTTGGACTGTCTGACCTGTAAGCAAGAGTAAGACTGCTAAGTAATATCCAGTTACAGAATCAGATGTTTATAACATGTTAACATCCAATATTCTATTTTTTTATCACAGCTTTGGAAATAATACATGGCAAATGGACTGAACTCATCCTTTCCCAATCTTGAATTGACGATGGAAGCTGCATTCACACAAACATTCATACATTTTTCAACATTGCTTTTCTACCATAAACACAAATTCACACACTAATGATATATCGGTGGTAATTTGGAGTTCAGTATCTGTGGTTTTATAAAAAAACAACAACACTGGGTTCTTTCAGTTCTCTTCTAGTTCTTGCTGTGCAGGTTTAGAGATTCTTATCAACTGCTGTGTATTGTGTTGGATGTACAGTGGGTTGTTGTACAGAAGCACACGTCAGCAGACAAGTGTACACTAAGGCTGAGCAATGCTCAAAAAAATCTATCCTGACACTTAATATTACGAAAAGTTGGTACATTTTTACACTATCAGTGATCACCAACCATTGTTGATACTCAAAACCAGACGCAGTGGTTGTATCAATGTGTTAGACATTGTGTACAGGAGTATTTTAGGATGTTCATGGTTTCCTGACAAATCAAATTCAGACCCAAGTTTTATAAGGTGAGTGAAACCCAAACCTTCTAACAGCCTGTTACATTTAAAAAAAAAAAAAAAAAAAAAAAAAACACACAGCACTCCCAATGCGTTAATCAACAGCAGTAACACAATGGTATGTTTGTGATTTAAAATACACACACATCAGCTGTGTTTCAATTGTGACAGATCTGTGCACAGCACACAGAGGATATAAAATGGATGAGTGCTTGCCGCATGTTCCCAGTCACCTCTGTTGGCTTGAAAGCCTGAAGCAAGGAGCCTTCACGGAGCACTGCACACCCTCCGTGCTTTGTCTGTTTGACTGTTTGTTGAGAGGATTCACCTTCTCCTGCTTTTTAAGGATGTGAAGTTTTCATGCCTAACACACTCGTTTTCACCTTTGTTCAGCTGTCAAAGTAACTATTTGCTACATAGCTAATAAGCTAAGCAGCTGTTTACTTGGCGTGGCGACCATCAAACTTCCTTTATTCCCTCAGAGCTGTCAACAGAGGTGGAAAGCAGCACAAATGTTAAGTCTTATCTCCATCACGTCTTTTGTTCTGCTGAAGTTAGCGTGCTGACCAGCTAGCACCAGCCCATCTCACCACTTTCCAACAGCGACTCTGTTAGGTTCCCCGTTAAAGTCCAGGGGGTTAATGTGGGTAACAACAAATCCGATAATACACAGAGCTAAACAAAAAGAAACAAATTCCACAAAACAACAAAAGAAACAAATTCAGCTTGCAAAACTACAACAGAAAACCAGCAGTGAACCACTGGGACCTGAACATATCGCGGACCACTATGTCAGTGGTTCAATCGCTGCACAACAAACAGTAGAAACGCATGCACAGCTCCTCGGCTGCCAAGTGGTCCACTGTGGCTCTGGTCTGTGCTCCCTGCTCCACCTTTATACTCCAGCTCCTGATTATTAAAACAGGTACAGCTGCTGCAGTCACCTGCTGGAGAAAAGGGTACAAACACCACCACATGTTACAGACCCGGTTAGAGGCCGTATTATTAACTTCCTGCAGTTAAAATGGCTGAAGTTCTCATTGTCAACCACCTTGCTCCTGGCAAGAAACAGAGATAATTACAATTAGCCCCTTTGAGGAGAGCGGTGATCCAACACTGACACGATGAGGTGGACAAAACAGAGAATAGTAAGAAAACTACTGGATTCAGATTGGATTTATTTTAATTGATACTAATCCATTCACATGTGGATGATCGCTGCTCTCTCCTGACCCCCCTCTCCCTCCTCCAGAGTCGGACATAGACCCATAGCTGAGATAGGTTTTCTAAAATGATCAGGTGCTTCCCGTCAGCCACAGTGGTGTCTCTGCTGCAGCCTAATGTCATTTTTCTCAGCGAACGTCTGCCAACTGTAACGACAGGACATGTTTTGCACAGACGGCAGCGTTTCAGCCGAGCTGCTGTTTTGCAGTGGCTGGAATAATATAAAAAATAAAAAGTTGGCTGAGCTGCAAATCAGAAATTACACCCCAATTGTTGGTGTAAGGGTATTTAGCAAACTGCAGACATAAAACTTTGCCTCTAGATGTGAGTTTTCCAGCTTTTTGATTAGAGAGTGGGTTTGAATTTTGATTTGGTCAAGGCTCTGGTTGTGACTGCAATGCTACAGAGGATCCCAAACGGGCCTGAGTGGACACAGAGGCTTTTGCAGAGTATGTAATTACATAGTAAATTATTCAGTGGGTCTAAACCAAAACATAAAGGCATTCATTTTCAAAACCAGCTTACAAGGAAGCCTCTGGCAGCGCAGAGCCACGCTGTTAAAAAAAAAAAAAAAAGGAGACCTTCGACATATGCTGGAACCATATACCTGGAAGTGGTTTATTGTTTTTGTAAAGACGGATGAAGCTTTGCATTTCTTTTCTTCTCTTTTTTCACATGTCCTCAGTGAAATATTGTCAATAAATATGGACTGACCTGAACATGTCCTACCTGTTCGAGGGACCAGTGAGATGCATCTTGGCTTTGAATATTAAAGACGAGTGCGTAAAATTGCAAGATACACGCCATAAAAGTGACAGCGGAGACTCGGTGATGACAGAAAAAGAGGGAGAGAAGGAGGGAGATATATTGAATGAGTCTGATGGATTTGGCTACGACTTTGATTTAGTCTAAGCATATCCAACTGGTGTGTTTGTACAGGCAGAAAATATCCAACGGATCTGGTGTCTTAAAAACTTAATACAAAGCACAACCGACTTCTGTGAAGAGTTGAGCATTCCTCCTCAAGCGGAACATCCTCTTCCTCATGCAATAATTAGGGCACGATGGAGGTTTTCGAGGCACCGCGCCGAAATATGATACACGAGTTAGGGTTTTGTTCAAAGTCAGCGAAATAAGCTCATCATATCACGTCTGAGACTTCAGGGCCTGTGGTTATGCTGTTGACCTTTGAGACAACCTCTGCTGCTCCAGTACATTTTCCTCCCTGCATTATTTTCTTGGGCTTGTGGATGTTTTTTTTTTTATTGGCATGAATGGTGATGATGAGGGGTGGAAAGTGGAAAGATATAGCTCAGGTTCATCATAATGAAGAGAGAGCTAAATGTGCTTGTTTCATCCTGAGAGTGAGAAGAGAAGATTGGCACGGACCGAGCTGGAGCTGGAGCTGGAAGGTTAGCTTAGCTTAGCATCAAGCATGAAGACTGGGAAACAGCTAGTGTGCCTCAGTGCAAACTTAAAAAAGCATACCTGCCAGCGTCTCTGAAGCTCGCTGATCATCTTGTTGTGTCAACATGTCAAATTGTTGTATTGTGCAGAGTATACTGGCTTTGTGTCTCAGGGAACAGCAGCCAGTTGCAGTGACTGTGCGCTCCTTCACTGTCGCAGTAAGGTTGCCAAGTTTGTTACCATCTCTTCCGTGAAGCAGAGTCGCTGCTTCATTTCAAGTAAAGCTCTTCTCCGGTTTTTATTTTACTACTTGTGAAACAGAGCACTGGCTTCCATCACAACATGAATTACAGCAAGCGACTTATCGTAACGTCCTCTAAGCAGCACTACATTTTCTGGGCAAATTGGAGGCCACGGTGAGTCACTACAGGAAAGTGATGAGACAGGCTGGGACTAGCTGGTTAGCATGCTAACTTCAGTAGAAGAAAAAAAACATGATGGGAAGAGGTGACTGCAGTATTACTTTCCACCTCTGGAGACAGCTGTTGGTGAGGAAAGGACTGAAGTCTGATGCTGAACTGGTGAGTAAACAGCTGTAAATGCCAATGCTGGCTATGTAGCAATAGCAAAACTTACAAATATCTCCTTTAAACTTATAACACAAAAAAGTGTAATCTTTCTTGTCTTTGATGAACACATTTATGAACCACAGTCAGTGACAGACAGTGACAGACAGTTTGTATGACTGTGGACTGACGATTGTCTAAACTCGGACTTTGGGGCCCTCTCAGTTTCGTGCAAATGAACAATTTTTGAAGGTTGATCTTTCTTGCGAGGCATGGTTCACACCAGCAAATGTTTCTTGGAAACAGCCACCTCAAAAGTGTTTTTTATAAGTCAGAGTTGCTCTAACTCACACCTTCATTCTGGTTTCATTGGTTGGACTCTGTCTTTACTAACTCCTGACTCCAATTAGCTCTTATTGATGCATTAGCCGAGGGGTTCACAAACTTTTTCCAACCTACACATGTTTGAATGTTTTCAACATGGCGAAGAACAACACAATGATTTGATTTGTCTTTACTCACCAAGCATTGTCTCCGGAGGCGGGTTAAGCAAGCAACGGCAATGTGAACTCTAACCCCGTCTTTTCTTCTAGTCAGCTAGCCCTGCCCTGGCCACGCCTGTCACTTTCTGATAGCAACTCACCGTAGCCTCCAATTTAGACGCAACGCTGCTCAGATGGTGTATTAAAATCTTATATATTATAAAGACAACAATGGCTGAAACTCTTCTTTAGTGACAATCACTACCGCCCACTGCTGACAAGAAACCACATTTGGTGGCAGAGACACAAATAAGCTCTTTAAGTAAAAAGTGAAGTACCAGAGCGGTGCTGTAGAGATTCTCTATTATAATTAAATGTTCTGCCTTCCAGTGTGTAGTTTTTTTTACAGTATTTCTCAAATGCAGCTCGTTTTAAAGTTCCCAACATAGGGGTCCTATCTTCCATAGGGTCACACAATAAATCTGAAGGGTTGTGACATGATTAATGGGAGTGGGGAGAAGAAAAACAACTTCTGCTTCACTAATTTGTGTTCACTTTTGATATTTTATATACATTTATCTTTACTTTTATTCACAATTTTAAGTTCAATAGTAACTAATAACAAGTGGTGGTGAGCTGTCAGATAAATATAGTGATGTAGAAAGTTTTATGTAGCACATAATTCATATATAATTTATAATGTAGTACACATATCCAAAATGAAAAAAAAAAAAAAGAAATTTACTGCAGGTTCAAAAGGCCTGAACTTTCATTCTTAGTGAAACGTACTGTATCAGTTGGTCCTTGATCTTCGTGCACCTTAATAATTATTCTTTCACATGTTTCCACTCAGAGAGAAAGTGAGAGAGGAGGGGAGAGGGAGAAAGATCTGGGCTCATATGTTAAAATTTATGCAGTGTCCTCTGATGTTGTTATCACGCATTTATGTGCTTTGTTACACAGAACCTTGTGGCAACCCTGGTTTTAAAAGCACTTCATAAATTACAACATTGACTGGACCAGAAATCTCTCCCTTCGTACTCGCTCCACCATGTGAACGGCTGGAGATAAACTTGAGTAGGTGCAATCAGTCCAACAAATAAAGTGGCTCCATCTGGTTTTGTGAGGGCCCTGGTGTTGACATTATTAAGTCTGAAAAACCTCCAGTGTGGTGGGGCTATTTCAGATTGTCCACAGTGCATCTGCTCTACTTCAGCTTTAAACTGATGCAATGAATTTGTCACAAGACACCGAAACATTTATCATGCATCATCTTGCAGTCCCTAATTAGTGGTAAATGTCATTCCTCTTTTAATTATGCATATGGGGATGGAAATTTTGTTTTCTGAACCAAACAAGCATAGGAATTACAAATGGATAAAATACAGCAATTTTAATAGCAAAGCTGATGTCTGGCGTTTGCAAATGAAAAATTATTTGGAACTCAAAACCTTGAGTAGGTCCACTGTGAAATGATGCATCCACATTTCTGTTTTTTTTTTTTTTTTTTTTTTTTTGCAGGACAGTACTTGTAGAGCTCAATTAATCCCTGGACTCTCTAGTTATCAAATGGCAACAAATAAATCACTTATGAATTGCTACTTGGGGCTGTTAAAGTGTTTTTTATTTACTCAAAAGTAGACTTAGCGCATGCCTGTTTTCAATGTAAATCAAAATGACGACCAAGAAGTCTGTAGCCGAAATTACTCTCTGTCCAATCCTCGTTCCAGGCCCCTGGCTTGCTTGATTGGGTCCCCTAATTACCCAGAGGCCTCAAGGGGTTTGTTATCCCAGTAGAGTCCCAGTTGCCACACGTCATGGCCATGGCAGGAGTTGGACTGAGGCGGTGGGGGTCAGGAGGTCTTCGTCAACATGTGGGCCTGCTTTCAGCATGTGACTGCTGACCCATGCATTGTATCACATTGCACTCATTTAAGAGGTCAAGACTTGTGGAACCTGGTGCCTTTTTCCCAACCCAACCTTTGACCTGGTGTGGACACTTGCTCCGTTTTAATCCCCAACAATAGGACCCATTCAGAGCAGGGCAACCTGTAGAACATATGTTTCTGTGGTCTGGAGCAGCCCATAGATCAGCAGGAAGGGAAGGAGTTGGCAGTAGGTGCTGCTTTATCAGAGACATTTATCTTTTCCTTCAAGGCTGATAGAAAAAAAAGACCAGAAGACTCTGAGTTTTAGGTGCATGTTCAATATGTCTCAGTTTAGATGTGATCCATGATCCTGTCTTTACAGACACATTGAAAACCAGTTTGAATGGTTCATAACTGTCTACTGAATGAATCAACATCTCAACCTATGTTGTTGTTATTATGTTATGCTGCATAGCACTTTTACTTGCATGTGTACATGTACTTAAGATGTGTACATAATGATCACAATTTAAGAAATCTACATCACTATTTTATTTATTTCCAATAAAGTTTGTTCGAAAAAGGACAGCATATTTTATACCTGCCTAACTAAGCAGTACAATGTGGTTGGGAGGTGCCCAGTAGAACTTTTTTTCCCCCAACTACTGATGGTTTTTGTACTTTTCCATCTGTTCATAATTTTAACTGAGCAATAAATGGTTTAATGGTTGGAGACACTCAACAATGCATATGATGACCGTATAATTTATTGAAAATATGGACTTTCCGTCCTTTATGTTGGAGATATTACGTAAAAAAGTTCTTGCGTTTGTACTTTATATTAATAAGTGTCAATGGGTACCAACTGATACTGTACTTTAAAATATAAGGCTGGTGATATCCAATGAATAGACCCAATGAACAATACTGTGACTGTATCCAAGGCCTGATAGCTTATTCCTCTGTGCCCGAGAGCTCAATTGTTTCCTAAAGCTATTAAAAACACATCAGCGAACCACACTGTTGCACTCGATGACATGTTCCTTCACTGCCATGAACAGATGCATGCTAGTTTATTTTATCTCTATCCCACATACCCACTGTCCTGCTGCTGTAAATACTTACTCTGGCAAAACAAATGTGTATTCATTCACGGCTGAAAATAGTCCCCAACAAATTCACATTTCTGACTGAGTAATGATTGCAAAAACTACAGTGACCAGCTGTTTAGGGAAATGATTTACCCCTGTTTGAAAATGAAACTAGACATCTGAATCACTTTTAAAGAGTTGTGTCTTCAGTGAGAATGGGCTCGGGGCTGGGTGACATACACAGGGATAAAAAAAAAAAACAAAACATCCTCTATCCAGGTTCTCCATTGGATCTATGATCTATGTTCCTTTGGGTGATAGAGGAAAAAGGAAGTGCAGTTCCATCTACACTGCTCAGTAGTTGCAGAATAAGCCATCACGTCACATCCCAACCATGGAAAACTTAATCGAATCATATAAACATGACACTGTCAGTGTGTCCAAATTATTCTATCATCATAGCAACATGTAAATGTTTTCTGTTATAAGGACATCCATACTTATCTCATTATGAGGAGAAACATTTGTTTTTATAATGAGATAAGTTGGTATGTGTTAATAACAAGAAAAATATGTGTGGCACATATGCAAGCATTTGGTCCTAATGAGAAAAAGATTTTGTTATGACAAGAAAGTTTTTATGTTAGAATGAAGAGTGTTTTTTCTCAGCAGCTCACTTCTGCATAAATGTGATGTGAGCAGCGGAAATCTTGATTAAATCTTATTGACACAATGAAGCTATGATGACATGATGGTGAGGGACAGTTATCTTAGCGATAATGTAGCCATAATAATATGTTGCTGTTTTGGTTTGTCCTTTGCCCATATATATATATATATATATAAGTATATGCATAATAATTCATTAATGTAATCCAAAACATTAGAAAACATATTGAAGCTTTTTGATGGCTACCAAATCTTCCATTCAAAACCTCTTTCTTATACACACCGTCTACAGCTTCTCAGCTGTTTTCACACCTTTCACAGTCAGTTAATATGTGATCTGTGTACCATTATGGACTAAAAGAATATGAATAATGAAGGACTGGGCAGACAATAGGACTTCTAGACTCTCTCACAGTAGAAATGGTATATGATACCATTAAGAAATTATACTTATGTTCTTATGGTTAGCACAGAATTAACTGAATATTCTGGAGACTCTAACCAGGTATAATAATTTACACCTTTATAAAAACTATATAAAAAAATCTAGGCATTGTGGTCCCCGATCTCCTCAAAATGAGTTGCTGCTTTTTTCTGCAAAATGAGGATGAACCAGCTAATGAAACCACAAGTGGAATAACCTATTAACACTGTGATTTAGCAGTATTAACACCTCTCTGTGTATTGTGTACAGTGTGTGGCTATGGGCTACAAAAAACTGGGGCTGGAAGCACATCCACGTAGAGAAATTCTGGATCGAGTATCAAGATGGTCAGCATTAGATGATACAGCTGAGAGACTCAGTCACATGTCTGAGCCTCAGTCAGACGCAGACTCAGATGATGAAAATAAGAGATTTAGTTAGTGACGTTAGCGCAGTTAGCATCTTTTATTTGTTTTGCTATTTGTTGGCTCACAATGGGATTGGTTTCTTAGGTTTTTTTGATGTATGAATCTCTGGCTGCCTGAATCTGTTTTTATGTCATTGATTGATTAAAGTTTATACCTTTATAAGACTTGTTATCAAAGTTAAAAACTTGATTTTCATATTAGGGAGTCTTTAAAACTTGTGGGCTGAACCTGAACGTCTTTTGTGAATGAGAGGCTTTAGTGTAGCACCATCCTGAGTGCCTGGACTGAGCCACACTAGGGCTAAAACTACTTCAGGAGGTCCTTGCCAATTCTGAAAATTTCAGCTCCCTAGGAGTGTGCCCAAAAACATCTGGTAAAAGTGTTAAATAACAGCGGCAAACTGAGACAAGCACTGTGATAAAGAACTTTATACTCCTTTCACTTGAACATACAATGTGATATGTGGCTGTCATTGTTTTACAGTGTCTTTCATGTATATTCTATTTAGTGTATAACAGCATATCAAGCTGCAGGTACAGGCCTGTCTGCCGTTATTTATCTCTTGCAGGGCCACTTTCATTGGTCCAGTTAATATGATGTATTTACCAGTGACCGATGACCACCTAAGCACTGCTAAACACTGTCATATGATGTTTTCCTAACTTTATGAGTCGAGGAGGAGTGCCCTAAATGCACCGTTTAACTTTTGTTCTGGTCTTGGATGACTAAGATCTGCAAGATATATGACACCTATGTCATGCAAAGTCACATTTTTCTTGCTGTGCATTTAGGGAGTGACATTTATGAATTTGTGCAGAATGCAATATTCAAATCGAGTTTTACTATTGTTTTATATGATGCAGATGTTTCTAGGTGCTATGTCTAAGTAGATACAGAGCCCTCATCTACTAATCTTTGGTCTTGTCATAATATTTAACCAGATATTGATAACTATTTGGAAAGTTATTCCAAGAAGCTGTGGTGTGTATGAAAGATGTCACAAATTGTCCCCCTCACACGCACCAAACAGATGTTATCATTATATTATATATAAAAGATAAGTGTAGCTTTATAATTTAAGATGACCTGTTATCTTCAATTTCAAAAGTACATGTTCATCAAAATAAGACTGCTACAGATGCATGTTTTCACCCAGCAGTAGCAGCAGCAGCAGCAGCACGATGTGGATTCTGTTCCATGCAGATCCAGTTACACGTGAGTCACTATCTGCTCCTCTCGTGACAGGCTCCTAGCACCTCAGGCGCTGCAATGTTGGCAAGCCACAACAAGACATGATGAGCCACTCTAGCAAAAAGTGCTGACACGCTTACTTCTCTGTGCCTTCATCACTCAAGACAAAACAGCCTTTTTCTACAAGTTACTTTGTGATGATTTAGATTTTTGTTGGTTATTGGTGTTTTTTAAGAAATATCTCTGCTGCTTCACTAATGCAGAGGGCATGGAAAATAGTCATATATACATTTCTACCCAGAAATTTAAGTAGAATAAACATGAAACCAGTTTTGCTTTTCCTTTCTTCATGCATTCAGGACCATGACAAATTAAGCTACATGGAGCCTAATAAAATGTCATGAGTGACTTTAAACATGGAGTTTTCATCTTAATATCCACCCTGTATTTGCATGTTTCCATTCGCTTCATTAGGTGTTCTGTAGATCACTGAGAAAGTACTGAAGTGTACTGTGATAAATACAATAACAAGTTTATCGTTATCGACAACTTCTCTCCGACAAACAAATGCAAAAACATACTGTATTAATAAAAGGGGACAATTAAAATGTGTGCATGCACAGTATGCGTGTGAAAGGCTGTGCATTCAAAGTGTGTATTGTGTTTGTGTGTGTGAGAGAGCCAGCATGAGGTAATACCAGTACGGTATGCCTGCTAAGTATAAGCATATTCCACTGTCTTTGCTGTGCGTATGGTAAGATGTTCCATGTGTTGGGAGTTTCACAGAGCATTTCATCGAGTGAAATGATGCACAGGTACTCTGAGGTAATGACATAATGATGCTAATCTGATTAGCCGTAATGATAGCACTGAGGGGGGAGCCGCATTGCGATGACGTGTTAATGATACTTGTGGAGATTGCCTCATGAATAATCTGATTGGTTTTCCCTCTGGATGAAATCGAGTTCTGATAAATAATAATTCCACAATGCATATGAAGGGAGGAGTGTGTGGTTTATTTCTCTTTCCTTTTCAATGGTAACCAAAACCTTCATCGTCATCATCATGGTTTTCTGGATATACTCAACATTCTTTCACTTGGATGATGTGATGTATGCAGTAAAACTTTTACAAGGCTGATCCAAATTCTCCTAATTTAATTTGTCAAAAAAAAAAAAAAAAATTCTAAACGTATTCACAGAGGGCATGCTGCTTTCCAACAACATGGTGCTTTATGCACAGTTATGCAGTTATATGCATTCACACCTGGGAGTCACGCAGTAAAACAGCAGTGCACGAAAATACTTAACACTGAGCAGTTGCGATGTTGCAGCTGGAGACTTTTCAACAAGCCACACCAGAGGTTATTAAAGTTATCCATTTACTTAACTATTATGATACTTACATGATCCGTTGCTTTTCAACATTCCTTTCTTTGTTCCCATTTTTCACCCCATGTGACTGAAGTCAGCAGTTTTAGTCTCATATAAGATGGTATATCTTTATAACAGCCTCCATTATCATCTAATGGAAAACCTCTTAACTTCAACATGTCCTCAGAAAATTGAAGTGCGGTGTACATTTATGGCTACAACAGCATCATTGCTGTCATTAATGTGATCAAGCACACCCACAGACTGTGGTTTTCAAGACAACCCAATGGTTCTAGGTTGACTCATTGGTCAATTTCCTGACTTCCATCTTTTTGGCCTTCTCTCTCCTCAACTGTGGTTGATAAGCTGGTAGAAACTCAACCATATTGTGATCCAAACAACTTTATAGTAGTTTGTAGAAATGGCTTTGAAGGTGTTTATCAACGGGGGTCTGGGTTGTGGTGGTAGCAAGTGAAGCAACATAGTCCAGATGCCCTATGCCTTAGCTACTTCCCCCAGCTACTATTGCATGGATCCCAAGGTATTCCCAGGCCAGATGGGTAATACCTCTAGCATGCTCTGGGCCTAGCCCAGGGTCTCCTTACAGTTGGAAATAAGTCCAGAGAGAAGCACCTCAGCCAGCTCCATTCAGTGCAAAGAAGTCTGATCCCTTTGTAAGTCCAAGCTGCTCATCCTCGTGTACGTGGGGCGAAGGCCTCAGACCCTGCAAAGGAAACTCAATTATGCTGCTTGTATCCCCGATTTAATTCTATCAGTTATTACCCAGAGCTCAAGGCCAAATGTGAGGGTTGACAGATGCCGTAGATCAACTGGTCAAGAGACTCTCCTTCATGCTCAGCTCATGCTTCAAAACAACAGTCTCGTACAATGCTGACAAAGACCCCAGGTACTTGAACTCCTTCACACAAGGGGTAGTGACTAGCTCGCATTGCAAAGGGGCAAATCATCAAAATTTTTGGGGGTTTTCTCCGTACAATGGCCTCAGGAATGAGATGGGAAAATGGCCTAATCCTGTGTTCAGACACATGCACTCAAACACTAGAGGCTGCCATTCACTGTGACCTGAAGCTCCAAATACAGCGAACAGAAGAAGTATGTGAAGAAACAAATATGCACAATCTCCGCGTCCCTACGATAATATCATACAATTATAATCTTTTGTGTCTTAATTGAACACACCCATTTAACAGTCACAATGCTGGTGGAATAATTCTGTGAACCTTTGGCTTTAATAACTGGTTGAACCTCCTTTGGCACCAATGACCTCAAACCAGTGTTTTCCAGTAGCTGCATGACGTTCATCCTAAAGAGCAGGTTCAGCTCAGACATATTCTTAGGGTGTCTGGTGTGAATGGCTCTATTCAGATCCGGCTACAGTGTCTGCTGGACTAAGATCTGTTTTTTTTTTTTTTTTTTTTTTAGATTCTTTCCTTCTGTTCTAGATTCACTTTGATGCTTAGGGTCATTGTTCTACTGCATCACCCAGCTTGTACTGAGCTTCAGCAGGTGGAGCCACCCCCACAAGAGGCAAGAGACCTCAATAAACTTCAGATTTCTGTCCAGGAAAGCCCCAAATCTTGATGCTTTCTCCACCGTAATTACACTGCTGGGATGATGTTTACCTGTTGGTACGCAGTTCCTTTTTTACACCATACACAATGCTGCATCTTCACAAACAATTCAACTTTAAGTAATCAGGCTACAAAACTGTCTTGTCAAGGTACTCTTTGGCAAATCATTTAACCATAATTCTGATACAGTAGACCCATGAACAGAGATGTTGACCAGATCCAATGACAGCCTTAAACCTTTAGATTTCATATGTTTTTCCAGCCTACACTGTGAATGTTTGATTGTATTCACTATGGACAAGAACAAAGCACTTTTTTTGTGTTATTGGTTAAAATAGATTGTGTTCATAATCGTAACCGATGAAGAGCTGACCATATTCTTGGACAAATTTAGACATAATTTGATGTAATTCCAAAGGCTTCACTTACTCAAAGACTCAAAGGTCAACCTTCAAAGGTCAAGAAAGGTTCAACTTTATGCATGTAGCCCCTGACATACGGTGACAAACCGGGGACAACTTTTCCTGCTTGTTTTTTAATCCTTTCAGATACACACTTAACTCAGCTATGCACTTAAGAGCCCCTTGAAAAATGTGGGGGAAAAGCTAATTGCCAAAGTCAGAAGTATCCTGAGTGCTGGATGGTGTAACTAACAGGATTTGAACAATAAAAACAATGTGTTGAAACACAGCCCAGGAAAATCTCAACTGGAGAAAAAGTGTCCAATTGGAGCTATGTATCATTGGTTAATACTTAACATGCCTGCAGGCCTCATCTTCCCGAGGGTCAAGAGGGCAAGATGGCACCTGACAATATGATGTGTGAAGGGGTGGAAGGTCATTGTATGGAGGCTAGAAGAAGATTACACCATCTGTAGAAAGCAGAGATGCAATTCTGAGGTCACACAACCAGAAACTCTCAATAACTCCTCTTGCCTCTGCTGCAACAAGACAATAGCCTCTATTTTCTCACATCCACAAATGTTATTCATAGAGTTCTTCAACACCTAAAGTTGGCTTTGCTTGATTCGTACATGGTGAATTTGGCAAAGTGTGGACTAGCGTGGAGAAACTCAAATTAAAAAAACATGTAGATTCATGTTTTGAAGCATATTTTATTTGCCTGGATGGATAGATTGTGTGCATCCTTCTCTCTTTTCTAGTAAAGTGTAAGCAACAGGCTAAAACACGCTCTGGGTACAATCTTTCAGTGTTGTTGGGATAGTGCGATTGAGTCATGGGGATAAGCCAACACGTCAGTGAAAACACTGGCTCTTTCTGCTTCTCTGCTTTTTCAGTTGAGGGAAAGAACAGAGAGGAATGGGATGGTTGGTGGCAGTAAAGTTGATAGTAGGGGGGATGCGGGGGCCAGTGTGAAAGGGAACAGCTGGGGATGGATGGTAATCTCAATCTGATAATGCTCATGTACCGTGCAACTGAGCATAGAAAGGTAAAACATGATGCCACAGACCCCACACCCTTTTTTTTTCCATATCTGGTTTTCATTGCCTTCCTTCACACTGTATGCTTCACTGACATGCACAGTACAGTTAAACATGAACACCAGCCAGAGTAGAAAATCATGTTTATTGTCACATTTATTGGTAATACACACAAGACAGTGAAGATCTTGTGATCTTGTGTGGAGAAAAAATTCATTTTTCGTAAAAGAACCTGAAGTTGAAATCAATACTTTGGTCCATTTGTATCTGTCTCCTGCTCCTTTCTCCTGGTCAGACATTCCAGGATTGTATTTCTGGGTCTGAGGGCAAATGTGTCTGCGCAAACCAACCTTTCATTGTGTGACGCTAAATGTCACAATCATGCCACAATAGGAGAGAACATGATACACATTGTATTCAGAAGAGTGGGAAGACAACATTGCAAAATGTAAGACAAATGTTTCTTTTGCTTTCTGTTTAGTTTTGTAGGACAGATTTATGTCAGGTTTATGAAAACGGATTCAGTGAAATACAGTCGGTAGTTTGAAAACAATTTCTCAAATAACCTGTCATGTGTTCAACTGAAGTCTAATAGAAGTAATTGTAGATCAGTCACAATCTCACACTGACTTCCCACCCAAAAATATTGTGTCTGCAGTTTGCAGTTTTGAACCACATTAGCTGTGTTGATATCAAATCCTTTTTTGTGTGTATCACTGGCTCCTGCGCAGCAGAAATTGTGGGTTGTTTGGGGCCTAAAATTTGATATGTTAGCATGATGAGAACTCTCATCTTCAGATTCGAAACTGTTGCATTTGACCAAAAGCAGTGCAGACCAGTACAGTACTTATCATGTAGTAGTTATCATCAGTTATTTATTTGTTTTTCATTATTTTTTTATGACTCCTTCCTGCATGTCACTACCACTTTCTCTGGTTCACACATTTCACATCTTTCTCCACTACGCTATTGAATAAAGGTCTAAAATGCCCCCCCTCCCCAAAAAAAAGGAGGAAAGAAGGAAAGTTGAGGAGAGAGAAGAAGAGGGGGGTTGACATACAGCATGACATGACATGTTAATCAATGTTTTGATTAACATGTCATCTAAATTGATTGAAGAAGAAACTGGATAAAAAAAAAAAAACAACAACTTTTAAACAGAGGGTTTTTGGCTGCACCAACCATCACATCACATCAATAATTTTTTTGGCAACTCTTAAACCTTATCTCACTCAGATTACCAAAACACAACAAGTTCACAGTACAAGCATATCAACATTACTGCATCAGAAACTGACAAAGGTGATAAATGATCTGATGTATCTAATGTGTCTCTGGTCATTTTTGGTCTCGGCTCCACCAGCAAAATGTTGAAAAGACATTAAATGAAAAGGCTGTTTTTTTTTTCCAGCTTTTTTTTTTTTTTTCAACTAAGACACCTGTAAAATGCATTTGAATGCGGTTAAAAAGTGTAAGGTGAAAAGATGTCTTTTTCAGTCCATGTTTTCATAGGCAAATCACATAAAACTTGGGGTTGGACAAATCCTATAACTCTCAAAGTGTCTGACTTCTGAAAACAAAACACCAACTCAAAGCTTGAAATACTGTTCAGACACTACTGTGCCCACATTAGACCCTTTATTGGGGAGTATTTGCAAGAAAATTCTAGTTTATGTGACACATATAATGAACTATCTCACAACAATCTGTGAAAACTTCTTAGAAGGACTAAACACAACTAACAAGCGCACAATACTGAGAACCCATAAAAATAAACCACCTCTGTTTTACTTTTGAACAATTCTGTTCTTAACAATTAGCTCTTTGATGTGTAATGTATTCAAACCATATTCAAATTCATACTCAAACATCAAGATTAAGTCTATGTCTTTTAAAGGAAGATTTCTCCTGAGCAAAGGTATCAAGTGTACCCACAGTTATTTTGTGCCTCCAGCCTGTTCAGGGACACAATGTGACACAGAAAAGAAAACAGAGCGTCACGGTCCAAGGCCTAACTGTCCCACTAACCTTAAATGACAAGACTGTTGCTATTCTAGACTTTTGTTATTGTCAGTAAAGAGACACAAATCCATGTTTAGACAACTCAAGACAAAATTAGTCTGTCTCACTTCCCTTCCTTATCTGTGGAACTCAGCCTCAAGAACATTGGTTCCTATTGACATTGACAAGACATTCATCTTTAAAAACTGGTCACAAATATATGTAATCACAACAATAACAAAGAACAGCACTGAGATAAAATAGCAAGGGCTCGTGGGAGTTGTTGTCTTCACCACCTTTGCTGTCACTGTTTCTGCTGGTTAGGATTCCTTCACTGTGAGTCGTTCAGGAGCTTTTGGCACGACTGGAATCGATAATTCAATCACCGGCCAGGTGATTAAAACCATCAGAAACCCCTAATAAAGGAGTTTCATAGAGCTGTGTGTCTTCAACGCTGTCGAGAAGACACAGGCGATCGCAGAGAGGCTGGGAGTCGAGCTGCCGCGAAGGTTAACTTAGCTTATCTCTCTTGTAACTTAAGATCCAGATGTTCAATGACCAAAAACCTTCAGTCAGTTAAAATATATAGTTAGAATGAGACAGGCGATCACGGCACTGATGCCCGGGCAAAGGGGACATAACGTCACTGACGAGCAACCAAATGAAATCAATTGTTACTATGATAAAATCACAGATTTCTCTAGGTTTGAAATTGCTGTAAACATTTGGGATAATTGTTTGGGATATATCAACAATAGACATTACATTTAATGTGGAAAATTACATATTATACTTTTAAAAAGGCTCTGTAATTTCTCAAAATGGGAGCAGTAGATTTTAGCAAAGATTTCTCACACTGTGGTAAATAGTGTAAACAGAGCAGCTCACTGATGTGTTTTGAGTCTTAGACAATGAAGCCTGAGGATTGAGACATCTCAGGCTTTGCAGACAATGCTTGGGGATTAACTGAATCAATTCACTGTTGGTTTTGGTCTTTTAAATGGATTTGTTGACAATAAGAAAAAAACATCATTAGGCCTACCTTTAAACTGCAGCTGAAAGAGAGGAAAACGTTTCTAAACTCATCATTACAAGCTTGCCACTATCCAAAGATCGAACCTTTTGAAACAATAGAAACCCTCTGGGAGAAGGAGTTTACAAAGCATCTCTGTATGTTCACAATGAGAGCTTTTGGAATATGGTGAGTTGGTTAACAAGGCAGATCTGGATGATGAAACTGTAACTTGTAAGTGACAATTGAGTGGTTTCTAAATCAGACAAAGAGAATTCAAAACTCTGGATCCAGCCTCTTGGCTCTGGGTTGTAGGGACACAGAGAAACAAGTGCTGTCAACTTTTACCATGATCTAAAGGGCTTCTCACTTTTCAACAACAGTTCCTCTAATGTTTCTCTTTTCTATGACTCAAACACTTTTGTTTCCTACTGACGGACGCAGGATACTCTTGGTTCAGGGAAAAGTTACACCTCAATGAGGTTAGAAGCCCGATACTCCCTGTGGGTATGATGACGAGCGGAGACAGTGTACAGCAGATGAGGATGGGGGGAGGCAGATGAGCAAACATTAGATGGATGTAGTCAGACCGGAATGGACATTTGGGCAACGTAGAGTCAAGGTAGCGTGGCGATAAGGCCCAATCTTTGTCAGTGCCAAGCAGATGACAACACAGACACCCTTGAACCACTGTTAGTCATTAGAAATAGTCATGGGAACACTGAGTGGAAATATCTACTACAGTATCCTCTGAAAAAGTGCTCACCCACCATAGCTTAAGAGAAAAAGCTGTGTTTTTCTTTGTCACGGTAAATGAAGCTGACTGCTCCTCAGTATTGTTTTAGGAGAGCACGCGTCTGCATCCCGCCGAACTGGGGCGAGAAACCATGTTGTCTTTCCTTGAAGTCAAGTTGGGCATTCTCACATCTCATCCCTGGGGGGAAGCTGCTTCAAAGAAATACGACCAAGGCCCATCGTTGCTCTTTAGGCATTTATCAAATGTGTTTTACTTCATTTTGCAGCAATCAAATTCCATTGTATTGTAACTGTAAGATGAATAAATCCTGGCACTTAACAAAAGAGGGCCTGTCATACTGTGTAATTTTAGCCATTACTTCTTAAATGCTGGCAGGCACTTGGAATAGTTATATTGTCTGTGCAGGTCTGTGTTTAAACTCATGCAGATTGGTCTGTGCACAAGCATAAATATGATTTGATGAAAATCACAGTGCGCTTGTTTAAATCAGTTTTTTTTTTTTTTTTTTTTTTGCTGAGGGTGCTCACTTTGATCGTCGTAGTGAGAGTCCTCTGCAGCAAACATCTGGCCTTTAGCCTGTTTTGTAGAAATGTAGGTTCTTTCACTGTTCCACTCAGTCTGAAACCTCTGTGCAGTTATGGACGTGGACGCTATAATGGTGCCAGTGAATTTTTGCAAATGAACTAGAGCAAAGTGGTTCAAACACAGAACCTTCTGTGTGTGTCGTCACACACAAAGGGTTCTGTGTTTGAACCCCAGGCCTTTGTGTGCACGTTCTCCCTGTGCCCGTGTGGGTTCCCTCCAGGTTCTCCAGCTTCCTCCCACAGTCCAGAGACATGCAGGTTCATTGGTGACTCTAAATTGCCCACAGGCATGAGTGTGGGTGCGAATGGTTGTTTGTCTCTGTTTGTTGGCCCCTGCAATACACTGGTGACCTGTCCAGGTTGTGCCCCGCGCTCGTCCAGTGTCAGCTGGGATTGACTCCAGCCACCTGTGACCTGTGCAAATCAGCAGTATAGATAATGGATGGATGGAAGTTGACCCAAACATGAAATGCACATACACATTTTACATAACAACTAACATTAGTTATTATATTACATTTGGCCTGCAACCATCTCTGTATGACCAAACCCACTGGCGATTACTTGAAATGCAAATCTTTAAAAATAGGTCATAAATATACAGTTTCATTAAAAAAGACTCAGCCATTAATTAAATCTGATGGGAATTGTACTTAAAAAAGTTAAGTAAGTGAACTGTGTGTGTGGGCTCCAGGCTGCTAACATACAAAACACACCTGGTGCAACGATGGATGAACCATATGCTTGTTGGTTAAAAATGACTTTTCTCTGCGATGTGATTGACTTTCACTAGATGTTTAAAAAGATTGTTTGTGTTTCCACCCTTGCATGCAAAAGACAACCACACTTTTGAGTATTTAGTTCTCTCCACCATCGACAAGAGCAGGGTCTGTGTGTGTGTGTGTGTGTGTGTGTGTGTGTGTGTGTGTGTGTGTGTGTGTGTGTGTGTGTGTGTCTGTGTGTGTGTGTGAGCTGCACGGTGCTTCAGTGTGTGAGACACAGCAGCTCTCGCCCCTCACACACACACACACAGGGTCAGAGAGAGAGAGAAAGAGAGAGAGAGAGAGAGAGAGAGATCTCTTTTCTGGGCTGGGAACAGTGAAATGCATCACAGACAAAAGTTCCTCTCTAGACAAGTTTTAAACTATGTGAAATACTCTGCTATGATAAATACTTAGTTTAGCAAGTTTGTGAAAAAAACTGAGGCTGCAAGAATATCTACTCTTCTACTTCCTTACTGAAAAATAAGGACCAGGCCTGTGCCCCGCCCACCATAGCTGCTTGTGCCAGGTTGACAAGTTAAACATCAGCGCTATCAGTATGATTAGTGGAGGAAACATGAGAGTGACTATGAGGTTTTTTGTGACCAAAATTGGTGACAAGAAGACCAGTAAGCATAGTTAATTGGTTGCTTGTTGTTTATATGTTGATCTGGCAGTGGCTGACACAGTATTAGTGGCAGTGTTAATACTATTGCTCTCTGTATTGACAAGCTTTTGGTGACTAGTGAAGCAGTAGTGCATATCAACATGATATCATATCAAGAAGATATCTAGAGACTTAATTAAGGGCTCTGTTGTGACCAAAATTGGCAACTAGCACATGTACCAGAACGGTTACTGTAGTTATCATCTTTTTTGTGTTTATCTTGTTTCTTAGCTTGTAACTGGCAGTGGCTGACACAGTGCTAGTGGGTGTCCTAATGCTAACTCCAGCTCTCCGTTTTGGTTTTATTTTGCCTGTCCCCACAAATTGATGGGATTACATAGTTATGTATGTGTAAATCCCTGACCGATTAATCTGTTTTCATGAGACTGTCATTGGTTCACTGCATTTACAGGTGTTGACTGTTTATTTCTCTCATGATATGTCTTGTATTATATAAAAAAAAAACAGCAGATGGGCATTAGCAAGGTAAAAAACTTAATCTTGAGTCATGCCAGTAATACATTTTTTTAATTTCTCCAGAGTAGAACTTATAATGTTGGAGCTTATGTAGCCTCAGGGCCTGTTTAACACCAGGTCTTGGGGCCATCCCTGGCCATACTCCGGTGTTTTGTTGATCCATCCATCCATTCATTCATCCTCCTGTCAGGGACTTTGTCTCTATAAACTACATCACCACACTTGTCGCCTAACAATAAAACCTAACCAAGGGTCATAATAACCTGCAGCACAGGTGACCTATGGGCTCATTTTTTTCATTCTCCATTTTTGGTAAGATGCAACATGACTGTAGTTTGTAGAATTTATATGTTTGTTATTTTTTGAGAGCCTATACATACCGCGTGTCCTTGACATCCTAGAAAAGAAGCCAGAAAGGTATGGGTATGTGTCATTAGAATAACAAGCAGTAAATAAGATTTAGAGCTAAAGTCTTGGAGTGTAAATTAGTCTTGGCTGTGTCCTGGTTTCCTGGCTCGCTGTGTGCACAGCGATACATTGCACATACCAGACTGAGAGCAAATCCAGTGATGGAGCAAAGATAAACAGGTGGAGACAGGATTATCATTATCATGCAGTGACAAAGGTTCAGGTGTGCTTTGGGAGGGTAGCATTGTGATGAGCACAAATGCTAATGCCAACCTGATCTTAAGCGTCAGCTTTTGCTTAAAAAAAAAAAAAAAACAAAACAAAACACAAGCTGCCAACGCCTGAATTCCTTGAACCCAAATGACGCCTTGAAGCACACGAAAAAGCCACAGTGATTCATAGGTTTACAGTTCTGGGGATGTGATTCAAAAAGGGCTATTGTTTGACATTTATGCTCACCACACTCTGGCAATGGAGGCTAACAACGCAGCTGCCAAATGCTATGGCTACAGTTCGGTCATTAAGGCAACGTCAGAGCATTTCTTTTCTTTACTACAACCAACAACAAATGAACAAAACAAAACCTGGTAGTAAAAAGTTGCTGATAATTTGTAAATGGTAAAGAGAGAGAGCTGCCCTGAGCTAGTTAACCAGCCCACACACAGACCTCCAAAATGTCCCTCAGATTGAACAATACCTGGCTGTTTTTATGTTGGACTGATGGTGTGGCAATGTGGAACCAGCCTGCAAGAATTAACAAGCTCTCGCCGAGGGAGGGTGTGGAGGACACAAAGCTCGGAGACAGCAGGTCAAACAACAATAAAGTCAAACATGCTGCATGTCGTCCATCACTGTAAACTGGGGACCATGTTAGGACTCATTGGACTCTGAAGGCTGTTAAGGCTTGTTGCCCATTAGACTTCAGTGATGTGTTGTCACAGTTAAATGTCTGAATTGCTGTGTGGTGAGGACACGGCTACGTCGGCCTTGTGATCCACCCTTCTGTGTTAATATAGAGCGACCCACTCATTTGGAATCAGACTTAGACACACATGGAAAGCTTTTGAACATTGCCAGCTCAAGAAAAGCAGGAAAGGTTCTTGAATTCCTACAATGAGACACAAACCAACCAGGAAACACTGATTGCCACCATTACTTTATAATCCTAATATCAAAAGGTGAACCTGAATCAAAGCTTTATTGAACAACCCTTAACTAAAGGAGTGGTGCATGATTTCCAAATAAACATAAGTGATATAAAATACATATTTTTTTATTCGTGTTTCAAGTCCACAAATTAATACTGAAGTCAAATTTTCCACTGAAGTGTTTACCTTTGAAAAAGACAATTTATTTTCATCTCTTGAGTTCCTGGTTTGTTTTCTTTTTTTCCCCAGCTGTTCATGTAACACAACGCTGTCATAACAAAAACTACAGATGTGGCTCAGTTTATTGTGTTTTTTTTTTTTTTTTCCTGCAATGAAGAACCCAAATAATATTTCCCAGACTGCTTGTAAAACCTAATCTCTGTAGCATCAATCTCGCTGTGATGTGCCAGCTTGTGTCAGATTTAGAGCCCTGGCCACTTCCTGCCATAGGTGTCACAAGGCTGATTTCTGGTTTTTGTGCGTCAAGTCACTGGACCGAACATCAGTGAGGGAGAGGACACGCTTATAAAACTTTTACTAGAAACAGACTCCGGCATGAGGCATTTTGTCCGTTTCTGCTGCTCCCTCCCATCCATCACCGGATCCTTCAGAAAGACTTGCTGGATATGCAGATACATGAACACAGCGACTGACAGACTATTGGCAGCAGATTACAACACTGGATTTTTGGTCTGTAAAAGTGATATCCTACAAAGATGAGAAATGAGAGTAAATTGAAGTAAATGAGACAGTAAATCGATCTTTTTTAATCTCTATAAAATCAAATACAGATTCCATATGAAAAAAAAAAAAAACACTGCAACAGTGAAAACAACTGTAACAGAAATTTACTGCCCCATTAAATATATGATCTCTGTGCTGGAGGCTCCATTGTGTCAGTGTTCACACAGATGTTCAGTGCACTTACTAACATTTGGACATACAGAAAGAACAGTACAGCTCTTTGTGACAAACTGGATTAACTGTGCAGAGATTTAACTCACAGCATAAATTCAAACTACAAATTCAATAATGCTAAACTCCATCCATGGTGTTAAGTGCAGCATGGGCCTTGAGTGTCCTCCTTAAAGGAGCTGGCTGCTACATGGCTAACGTTTTCCAAAGCATTCACATAACCCTAACCAGCTAGCTGTCGCCTCACTTTCTGATGGCGGCAAAGGTCTTGTCAAGCGATGAGCACCACCACCAGCTCCCAGCAAGAAACCACCTCTGGTGGCAAAGAAAACTTACTTAAACAAATAGCCCCTATATTGATCCAATTTAATTTATGGATCTATTCCTATGTAATCTAATTACTGTCTTACAGTTAGCACAAAGGACTTGTGGACTACAGAGTAAAACCAAAGCAGTGGAGCACCCTAGGTCAGAATCTTGCTGTGGATGGTTAATGTAGCTTTTGATTTTATTCTGATTTTAAAGTGTGTATGAGGCTCAACAAAACCCTGGAATATGACTGAACACACGTTATTTGAAAGTGAGATGATTGTTTATGCTTTTGTTTAGAGGTGCGCTCACTTTCTTGCAGAGAGTTAGATGAGAAGGTCGATACCACCCTCATACCTGTACAGTCAATATAAAGCAGCTGCCTGCTCTAAAAATCACTAAGGTGGATTTCCCCTAAATTTCCTCCTGTTTCCAGTCTTTATGCTAAGCTAAGCTAACTATCTGAAGGCTGCAGGCTTAAGGCTCAAACTCGTGCGGGTTAACCACAAGTTTTTTTGCACGTTACCACCTTTAAATCATCCAAATCTGCAGACTCATGGCCACAAAGGTACAGACTGCCGCGTAAGCTCCACTCTTTTGCACCGGAGACAGCATGATTTTTCAAATACACACATCTATTTTTTATTGTCACTGATTTTAAAGAAACCATTTTAAAGAGACCACCTGGCGCACTGAAGTGCTGCAAACCCAGATCTGACTTCATATTGTTCACATTAGAGAGGCAGTGTGCGTGCGTGCATGTGTGTGTGTGTGTGTGTGTGTGCGCAAAGTTAGTTTGAAATGGATGCTGTTTTTATGATGTTATGTCTTTGGCAAAATCAGCCGCAATTACTTATCTGGAAGAGACACATTTAACAGGCTTTTAGGCCCCCCCACCCCTCCACCCCACCCTCACTCTCTGCCTTGTAACCATGCGGTTTTGCTGGCATTAATGAGTGGCTTCCTTTTGTTTGTTACATCATCTCGTCTTCATAAACGGTTGATTGTTGGAGGTTTGAAGGTTTTATACAGCAGAGATCACAGAATATTTGATTCAAAAGAGACCACCAACACAGTGTATGGAATAATTCTACTCTCCCATTAGAGATATTTTTCTGTTGGTTAATTAGAGCTCAAGAGCTAAAGATTCAGAAAACTGTGGCTCGATCATCAAATTTTACAGAATGCGGTGGTTAAAAAAGAGTCAGAGTTAAAGAGCAAATTAAAATTAACTGCAATTATGTTAACCTCATCCTCACTTGTATCAGCTGGGCCACATATCCAGCAGGAAGTTGCATTTTAGTCAGTTTCAATCAGTAGTCCACCACCTATCTGTCCCACTGATGTCATGTTCAGTCGATGCTGAATCTCTGGTGTCGGCAGCCAGGAGTCATTCATCGAGATCGAGCTGATATCTTCATTTAAGTGTTGTGACTCGACTTACAACAATTTGTAGAGCCACAGAATCTGTCATTTGTGTTTTTTGCCCTTGTTGTGGTTATATTTCTTGGATGTAGGAAGATACCGCCCTGATGGTTAATCCAGCTCTGATTTGTCAGGTGTGTCTCCAACCAGGGAAATTGAACTGAACAAAAACTGGCAATGATTTTAATTGAATGCAACCTGGCTAACTTGTGTCCACTATGCACGTATTATACTACTGGCCACCATGTTCCAAGATGGCTGCAAACCAAAGAAAGTTGCTCACCAGGTGTGTGCGCCATATGATTTTCAAATTAAAAGCATGAAAGCAAAAATAGAATAGAATTTTTAGCACTTGGTGCCAGTGAGTGTCACGTGACCTGCAATTCCACCTGCGGCCACTAAACCAAAATGACCTCATAGACAAGCTCTGGAGGGCTTGGTACCCACAACCATGTGCTCTCAGGTACAAGTAGGAAATACTAATGCTAAAAAAACAGCCCCTGCTTCTTTGTCTTGTTGACAGATGGAAACTGACCAACACCAACAAGACTTCTTATTATGACTTTGTTGAGAGCTGAACAAGGCCTTTGTGATTGGTAGTTCTAATATATTGAGTGTCTGATTTTTGTGATGTTACAGGAAACCTTTGTCTAGCAGAAGATGCACAAGGAGAATGTTGTTTGTTTTTGAAACCAGAATTTTGCCAAGAGTGCAGTGCACCTTGTCGATGGGCCTCATGTGAGCTCTCTGCTGTGTTGTGCGAGCATCATTATTCGTCACGTCATTAAATATTGTTGGATTGCCCAAATATTTTCCCAAGAAGGAGCCCAATTCTACTCTTGAGAAGCACCTGTTACTTGCACATGTGTTTCACTTAGACTCCAGGAGCACAATATTTACAGCGTGATAGATTTGGGTGTGGATAAGAATCCCTCCTGGAAGAGGGAGGCGACAGTGAAAATAGGCCTTGAAAATCACATACATTCGTTTCCACATGAAACTTTTTATCAAGGATGTCAGGACGTTGTCAGAAGATTACATGGGGGAGACAAGGTCATGAAATTTTAGTGCAAACACATGAGAGGAGGACTCAAGCGCTCACTTACGCACTCAACAGAGACACAGAATTCTTTATTGCAAGGCTGGCTCTGCACAAGCAGACAGTTAAATCGCCGTCTGCTTTGCTGAAGTGCAAGGGAGTATCTGTGATATTTATTGAGCTGACCTCCAGATATGAATGTGGTTTGTCAGACAAAACAAAAGGCCCTTTAGCAGTTGAAGTCAACCAGTTCATGCTGTTGGGGGTTAGTTTATGTGCACACTCGACTTGAAAAATGACCAGGCAAACCTCAACAATAATCCAAAGTGGTCAAATCAAGTTATAAAAAAAGCAAACATGCAGAACACATCATTCACGGCTTTTTAGTGCTCAGTTAAGCACACAATGCAGATGGTTGCTTGGAGTTTTGCTCTGACCCTTTGGTGACCGTACTATACCAGGAATCAGACTTTGTGTGTGTGGACAGACAGACATGGATAGTTCCAAGAAATTGTCAGTTGGAGGTTCGAACTGGTTTAAAAAAACAAACACAAAAGAATTACACACTGTGTTACGTGCAGTTTTTCTTGTATGAAATGGAATAAGTTGAAAAAGCTTGTATTGTTATTTCATCGGTGGTCTTAAGGGGATTTTTCCTGGTGCCTCAGAGTTGGAGATAATGGCTTAGTTCAACCTTCAGTTGCCTGTATTGATTTAGGTCGATCAGTAGAATGGCTGTCCATCACTCAGTGGTTCATGAGCTCTGGTATTTGCTAGCGGGAAAAGCATTTTATAACATTGGTGCTGAGCCCAGTTCTGCCATCTTCACTGCTTTTTTGTTGGGTCACTGTGACTTGGTACTAAACTAAAAAAAATGTGGCTCTGCTTTTGCTGTAAATGGCATTTTCCCCCTGCTTTTCTGTGTTGGTGTTTTCTCTATTCTGAGGGTAAATTCTGTGTGTTAACATGCAATGTGGTAACAATTCAAAGACACCACAAACTGCAGCCTACTAAATGATCATAGAGTTGAAAAAGAGAGAATTATATCTATAAACAATGTCAACAAATAAACTTCCACAAAGAGAGGGTTTAATTCAGAACAGTTGTATCAGACCACAGAAGAAATTTTGTATCTCTTCTATTGTATTTTTTATATGATTTTTTAAATTCATTTTATTCACTGTACTCAGGTCTCACTGATAAATGTTCTCAACGTGACTTCCTGTACCACAACTATGGTTAGCTGCAATTGGCTCATTTTGGTTTTGTGGCCACAGGTGGAGTTGCAGGTCATGTGACATTCACTGGCTCCAAGTGCCAAGAGCGGTTTGTAGTTTTACTTTTATGGGTTAGGGTTTATGGTTAGGAGCCATCTTGGAAAACGGTGGCCAGTTGTATAATACATGCATGGCAGACGCAGGTTAGCCAGGTTCCACATGATTAAAATCTCTGCCAAAGTCTCTGGTCACAAACTGGCAGCTGTTTCCCTGGTTGGAGATACAACTCACAAATCAGAGCCTGAATGAGGTTGGATTAAATGTCAGGACAGTATCTTCCTACATCCATGAAAAATAGTTGACAGAAAAAACAACCACAACAGGGGGGAGAAATGTAAATGACATACAGTACCTGTAGCTGTTACATATACAGTTTGTTTTTAGCGGCTTTGTTTCACTGTTGCCTCACAGCAAGAAGGTTCTGGGTTTGAACCCGGGGCCTTTCGGTGGGGAGCTTGCATGTTCTCCCTGTGCCTGCGTGGGTCGTCCCACAACGCACATTAGGTTGACCGGCAATTTAAACATCAATGGTTGCTTGTTTCTATATAGTTAGACTGGTGACCTGTCCGGGGTGAACCCCGCCCATGCCCACTGTCAGCTGGGATTGGCTCCAGCCCCCAAAATAGCAGACAAAGTTAGCAACTAGCTGATGAACATTGTGGAAGAAATAAAGAGTTAAAGAGACTGATATCCTCCTCTAGACCAAAATAGAGCTGGTGAATGTCTAGTGAGTGCTGGATAACTATGTAAATAAGCTTATACAGCGCAGTACAGTGGCCCTAAACAACACACTAAACACGCTACAACTTAAGAAAACGTATGCAAAAAAAATAAAAAAAAACAAACAGTGAAATCCAGAAAACATCATTTTCATTAATTTTGTCAATATATGTGCTGCAAACATACTAGATTTTAGGTGTTTCCATGGGTCAGTAAGAGTGATGAACCTGGCTAGGACACACTTGTTCATGCTGCTTTAATCTGAGTGTAAAAACCTGCACAATGCTAATATAACATGTAGACGGTCAGCCTTTACAGGATCATCTTGTGGCCTGGTAGGTAGGCAGATATGAACTTCCTTCCACTGGTTTATTTATCTATTTATTTTCAACCACAGCTCGAGCATCTTAAAAAGCCAAAATGAAATGTTGGCATTCCTGAAGTCCATAATAATTTCTCAAATCTTGGCCACAGTATAAGACTCATCCTTTTTTTTTTTTTTTTTTTTAAGTGGCAGATCTGTTTACTGCATTTTTTTTTACCCACACATTCAGTCATTGGCCCGATTCCTGCTGCAACCCTGTTCAGTAAACAGTAAAAAGGGTCCTCTTGTGGAAAGTGCAGCTCAGAAAGAGTTTCTGGTGATAGAAAGTGAAGCGGAAAATATAATGATTCGTAAAAAATAAAGAATATGTAAGTGTTTGCTCTTAAAATGATGTTTAACATCTGTATTTTTCTCTTGTGAATGATTTAACCCTCCCTCTAAAACAACCTCCTAAAACATGAGGGTTTTATGAAAAACTTGACTTGACTAAAACCTCCATTTCTCAGCCTCTGACGCAGATAGAAACATGAAATAAAAACCCTCAAACCTTTCACTTATTATTTTAAATCATTGGCTTTGCTTGGAAATTATTATTATAATTTGTATTATATGGCTGGAAACACAAGCATTTCAGGTCAAGCTTTTTGAGGTGTATTTGTATTTATATTTTAAAAAAATATTAATTAGGGTACAGGTAATGAGTTGTATTAGAAGTCTCATAGTTTTTATTTCAATGGTGCATCGGAGGCTGAGAAAGGTGAATCTTTACCTCTAGCTAGCACTGACACTAGTTCACTGATCATCCTAGTCTTGACTAGCTAGTTAGCATTTTACCAGTCTGAGGTCAGTGTCTGAATCTTCTAACTCATTGTTTTATTGGTTTTAATCCAGGTAACCACTGTAATCCGATCTGATATTGCTCCCCTCACTCCTCACTGGCTGAAATGTAATATATTCCCCATAATGGATGGTTTGCATCTTCTAAAGGCCATTTTATCACAGTTACACAGTTCCTAGGCCTCTGCTTCTATAAATGCATTGAGTCATCATTGTAGAAATGATAATCACATTTTTTTTTTTTTCTCCGCATAGCTTCAAGATGCTTTATGGAAACTTTTTTCTCAGATAAAATCCTCCTCCAAAGATCTGAGGAACATGGCCCACTTGGTTCAAACAGCCATGAAATTGCAGGAGAGCCAGATAAGACCTGATTAGACTTGTCAGGTTTGCTGCTCACCAGCACGTTCGGCAGCACCACCTGCATCTTCCAACTCCCCCAACTGTCTCACCACTCAGCCTGCCTCCCTGGGAAATGCTGAATGTGCACTTTCTTTCCTCACATCTGTGACCTCTTGTGCCTCGGTGAATGCTGTCTGCTCCTTCTATCTCCATCTCACACACACACACACACACACACACTCAAATACAAACATGCACACACATGCAGGCACACACTTCTTTCAGCATTGGCTTTTCCCCAGTCTGTCTGTCTCTCTCTCTCTCTCTCAAACACACACACACATATACACAGGCGCACACACACACACACACACACAGACACAGTTGCTCACTTCTCTTCTCAACCTAAAAACTGCCCTGCCCCCACTCCACGGCCTCAACTTTAACCTGTTACATATGAGTCTCAGGGGCTGTGTCCCAGCTCAAGAGCCATTTGCCAAATGCAGCATCAGCAGCCTGGAAGTGAAGTCGTCCCTGCCTGGAATTAAACACGATGATCATTTGTTAATGAAGTTAGATTTGGACGTGAAGTTCATCATCTGCCATGTGTCAAGCTTCAGTTTCAAATTTATGTGCGTTCTTATGTGTTTGGTCAGGCACAGCATACATGCAATTACAATTCCAGAAGTCCCCTCCCTTGTTTGGAAGAGGTTCATAGTCACACTGTGTTTTCCACAAGAGATTAATCCAGAAATATAAATCCTTAAATATACTGTAGTATATCAAATAAATGGTTATAAATAGCACCCATATGCAAACAAATGCAGATGTTTTAACCACAAGCAACGTGGTTCGACTGGGCTCCTTTTAATATGGCGCAGTTTCAATTCTCGGCATGAGAAAGTTCCACTTTAATTGGGGGTAAGTCAGATGCCTAATATTAAAACTTCATTTCCTAAAACTCGTCTTGATTAGTTTCCTTTTGATAGCAACTTGATTTACACTGCATTATATCTTTTCTAACATATGCACGATTCATTACTGCAGCCACTGGGAATTCTGCATAACACTGCATCTAATAAAACTGAAGTTTGGATGTCAGGCTGATGTCTAATCAGCTCTGAAGGAAAATCTAACCCTAGAAAATAAACAGTAACGAAAGAAATACAATCAAAAACTTGTGATTTTGGCTCCTGACTGTCGTCCATTAGCCAAAGGTCAAGTCTTGGATATTGGAAGTTGAAGGAACCAGTGATGACATACAGCCTGCAACTGCACAACTGTGTATGCCCCTAGTGAAGTATCTATCTATCTATCTATCTATCTATCTATCTATCTATCTATCTATCTGTTCTGGCATTAATGATGCTGATCATAAGATGTTGGTTGTAGTGACTCAAAGAGATGATCAGCCTCTTAAAGGAGCTATTTGTATCTTTTGCTATTAGTACATAGCTAACGTTAGCATCAACAAGTGTTTACTGATCGGAAACGTGCATCAAAACTCATTATTATACTCGCCAGCATCTGTCTCAAACAACACCAATGTTAATGTTGCTTTGTTAGCTAACTCGTATCAAAACGGCTTCCTATATATTCACCGCTGTTGCCATCACGTGTTCACTTTAGAGGCTGAATTTACAGCTCTGTGCACAGAGCTGGTGATCGGCTTCGTTGCCTGCAGTCAGAAGTGGTCATGGCTGTGAAAGAATAATACTCTTGCAACATTATTTTCCAAAACACAGGCAGCAAGGATTTCATTTCATTACATAGAGCCTACTGTGCGGCCACAGCGCATATCTGTATCTATATCCATCTGTTGGTTAGTGAAAGTTTTTCAACTTTATCCAGCTAAAGTGTTGCAACGTCGCATTGCTGATAATCTTAATGGATCCTATGAATAAGATTATCACGAATGACACTGCCAACAATTCAATAAACATCAGCAAGCATGTTTCTGTTCTCTGGGGTGCACGACACCCACAACACAACAAAAGGATTTGATTAGAAAGAGTGAAACTTAATAAAAGAGCCCCCTGGTGTATTGTCCATGAATATAATCTTTTAAAAAAGAGGGACATGGAGGCCTGAACACTGATGTTATCTTCCTTTTCTGGCTGCTTATGCAAAACACCTCTCTCTTCAATCTCAGTCTCAGCCTTTGTGCACTGTTTATAAAAATGAACAACAATTATGTGAGAATAAAAAGCAGAACAAAGATCAAAAGGATAAAAAAATGTTTTAAAAGTAGCAAAGATAAAGTGGATGTATCCATATAAGGAACTGCTGTTAACTGCTACTAGAGTCATGCATGAAAGTTGCGAAATCTAAGCTGCTCAGGAACATGTGGCAAAATGCAAATACAAAGCGATGATGAAACTCTGAGACGACGTCATGCATCAGCGGCTCAACCGCCTGACACGTTACCATCTGCAGGTTGAAAGTTAATTTCACAGGGGAGCGCTATCTCATTAGCTACTTCTTGCTACACTAACAGTGAAACACACGCAAAGCTCTGCCTGACTGGATTTCACACACGGCTTAAAACTAATCCTGCAGTCGGCAGATATCCTGATTTCTCCTGATTTTGCTTTTTCTCTGGTGAAATTCACAAGCTCCCTGAGGAGAGAAAGCAGAGGTTAGCAGCTCTCTCTCTCTCTGTGTGTGTGTGTGTGTGTGTGTGTGTGTGTGTGTGTGTTTGTCTGCTGGTGTCTCACAGGTGTAAATATGAATAAGATTACACACACACATATATATATATATATATATATATGTCTTTGAATTGATCCTGTTTGTGCTTGTAGAGTGAAAGAGGTGGCCAATAATATATAAATAAGAATAGTTGTAGTTTATATATCTATCAGTGGTTGCCCAAGTGGTTGTTCTTTTAGCTCTTGTAACAATCATCTTTTTGTTGGAACACGAATAATGATATAGTGAAGACTATCCTGAAAAAACATCAGGAAACTCCATTGGTTTCAGAAGAAAAACCATTTGGGGAAAATAAATTAATAAGCTTTTACAACCTGCTGGCCGGTCCCTCGCCGCTGTGGACCCAAAGGAAAATCTGAGAGGTGCCATTCTCTGTTCCAGACTGATATTGTTTGTGAACTGTGTGTACCCCTGCTAGAGCTCCCCCTCATCCAGGGGCAGCACAATGCCACATAGCAGGGCAAAGCCCCAGAAAATGATGTCATCCACTCTGAACCTAATCCATGACCAGGATGTTGAAGGATCTTCCCCCCTCTCCTCCTTCCTTTGCAATAGAATGAGATGAACAAGAGGCATCACTGAAACCAAGTCGAAGAAAAGAGGGAGATTAAGATTTCTTCCAAACAGGATGAACTTAAATGAACTGCTCTAAGAATCCCTGACTCAAACAAGGCTACTTCCAGGGACAAGTAAGGGCTGCATTCCTGAGGACTCATATGGTATTAGAGGGTGGACAACCTGACAGGAATAGATGGGTTGGGGGTTTTCTCCTCTTTCTCTCTCTCTCTCCCTTGTTCTCCCACATTGTTGCTTTAAGACAGAAAATGTAACTTTTTATTGTCTTCATACAAACAGATCTTACTCATAAGATCAGTCATGTCTTTGGTAAATTATCCGTTCAGTCCGTTCAGTTTGTTATCTAAACTATAATGTGGAAGGTTGTGTGAATGAGCTAAGTGTCATTCTATATATATACAGGGATGTCTGTATGTGTGTACCTGTATATTTGTGTGTTATCATAATCTGTCCATGGTTTTGTGCGTCAAGATGAAGCAGAGGCATGTTCCTAAAAGATAGATATGGGGTTTGTGGGCGTTGTTATGCGTGTTTACATTTTTATATGCACGTAGGTGTCTTCTTGTGTGCATTTAGGTTGCAGTCTGTTTCCCTATAAGGGCGGCATTGGTGGACAACGGTTAGCGCTGTTGTCTCACAGCAATAAGGTTCTTGGTTCAGACCCCGGGCCTGGGGCCTTTCAGTGTGGAGTCTGCATGTTCTCATTGTACCTGTGTGGTTTCCTTCAAGGTTCCCCAGCTTCCTCCCACAGTCCAAAGATATGTGCGCTTGATTAATTGGTGACTCTACATTGCCCGCTCGTGTGAGCATTATGGTTGTTGTTGTTCGCAACCTGGCGACCTGTCCAGGGTGTGCCCCGCCCTCATCCAGTGGCAGCGAGGTTTGGCTGCATGTCTGTATAGATAAGATTGAGAAGATAATGGATGGATGGACGGTGATCTCTCCAGCTCCATAAGAAGCTGTCAATCTAAATCCACCAAAGACTCAAATGATTCATTTCAACGTGAGTGTTAACAATGTTAGAGTTTGCAGCAAAAAGAAAAGCAGACTTGGATGAAGTAATAAATTAATTCAGGGAACTTGTAAATAAAAAGTGGTAGAACAGAAACCGAGTTGCAGGAATGAAAGCTGGACAACTTATTACTCAAGAAACCATGACTATAGACACAACAATTATATTTCTGCTTATCAATCAGGAAACTCCTCTTTCATTAATCTTTTTCTTTTTTGAAATGCTCATCACTGGAGCTATAGGAAGAATGAGAACTCAACAAATAGATTTGCTCTTAACAATTTTCCTTTCTGAAATAGCAGGGATGAATCACCTTCCAATTCAAACTTACTTTATTTGCTAAGATACTAAAGATAAGACAAATTCAAAATTAGGAAGCATGTACGCTTCAAAGATGGAGTCTGCTGAGCAGATACAACCACATGTGACTGCACTTGAATGTACTGCTCAGTATATTGACTGTGTTGTATTCAGACCATTTCTCACTCATATTAAAGAAAAGCAAACTGCATTCCATCTGCTCACACAAACAGAGTTACGCCACCAAGTCACCTCACTCAGAGTTTGTTCAAACAATACAGGCTTATTGCTCACAAAGCAGTCTGTTCATCATGCTCAGTGCACAGCAGTATTTCATGTGTGAGAACTCGAAGTGCAGGTGTGGATGAAAACGTGAGGTCACAGTGTCAACACGGCATCAGAAGTACTTGCTTTTTAAAGTGATTTTTAAATAATTTTTTTCATCCCGGTCTGAGGGGTGTGTTCACCAGCAGTGTGGCTCTGCAGTTCAGTTGATTTGTGCGTCCATCACTTTGCACACATTTCATCTTGTACCATAGCAGACACTAGTGACAGTCCCATACACAAGCCATACTTTGTATTTAATGGTGGTTAGCTAATGTTAGCATGCTAACATGCTGCAGCATTCTACTTGATTAACATCAGCATCTTAGCGTACTAGCGTTGGTATTTTCCTGAAAGCTCTGGTGTGTCTTTATACAGCCTCATAGAGCTGCTAGCACAGTGGTCTTTTTAAGTCTCACTTTCTACACTGTTTGTGCATAGAAGCCATGGTTTGGTTAAAGTTTGAGACACAGGACTTCCTTATTTGCAATAAATACTCGCACTGTGACTAGATGTGAGGACCATGGTGGAGCACTTCGGTGAGAATGTGTAACTGACTCCAAAAGTTAACAGTCAAATTTATTATAAAGAAACCACTATTTATACAGTGGACTATAATGAAATGATCTGAAGTAAAACAGGAAGAAAACAATGTACAATAACACAAATTTAATGAGCAGAGGCACAATTAGGATTTCCCCTCAAGTGAAATAAATACAATAACTACACTCAGATAAAACCAAATAAAACAGGATATGGGCAAGGCTAATGAAACTCAAACAGTAACAACAACAGCAATTTAAAATGCGTGCATGCAGTGAATGTTCCAGATGAGTCTGGGCCGAGAGACAAAGACAGACGAGTCACTGCAGGAAGACGCAGGAATTTTTATTTCCTGCTTCTGCAAATTTCCCAGTTTACAGAAGGTGAATAAAACCAATGAAATGAAACTCCAGACCACACAGCCGATCTAAGTTTCACCCTGCATTAAAATACCACAATAGGAAGTCGTGCAGCCTCAGTTTCGCCTGCTCTGGAATTGTTGACAGGAAATGGCGGCCATCTTTTTAATGAGTCTCCGACTTTGATGCGTTTAAGGTGATGCACTCCACCTGTTGCTTTGGCTCCAGCTGCTCCAGTGACAAAAAGAGGAGAGGAGTAAACAAGGAGAAAGGCACAGATACATGTGTTAGTATCTGTAGTATTTCTCCCTCTTTCTCTCGAGCAATGTTTATAGATTTGCCAGCACATGCCTAAAATTCAAAGCTACCTTGAGCTTGAAAACTGCCGATCCACTCTCAGTGGTTGAGAGCAACAACATTGAAGAAGAGACATATTTCAGATTTAAAGCTACAAGCAACTTTTTTTTTTTTTTTTTAAGGGTGAGGGTGAGACCTCAGATCTCTCAAACAATACATGAACATGTTTCTGGGCTACTACCCCTCTGAGGGATTAAAGCTAATTTTAGATGGAAGATGTCACTTTGGCTAGCTCACAGGCTGGCAAGCTCTCGATTCCTGCATTATCTGAGACACACCAAACGCAACAAGGATGATACGTGAAGAGCTGGGCGGTGGTTTGATTCCCAGACCGGCGCATTTGAATGACTAAGACCTTGTTTCCTGATGTGAACATGTGCCTTTAATTACCTCATATTATTAACTGCTGGTTTGACCCCACCCTGAACCGGAGTCCATACCCACTACTTGATTCCCTCCTCACAGGCAACGCTTGACTCTAATGTTTACTTCAGATGCTTTGTATGCAGTGACAGGGCATTGTCCAGCAGTTTCCTGCCTCACAGTGAGAGGGCTAAGAATACAAGAAGACGAGACTAAGATAACAAAGCTATTAGGAATGATTAATGGTGGGATGCATGTCTGTGTGTCGGGGGGGGGGGACTAGATGCTGGGTGATTCTGCACTTCATCTGTGAATCTGTCGCTGGACTGGAAACTCTTTCTTTACAATTCTCCAGTTGATGTGAGGTATGTCTCGCAGCTCTCTTCCCTGGAGTTATCATTTTCTGCATGGCATACTCCAAAACATTTTTATTAGATGCCTCGGTGTACTGACATCTACTTATAGAGCACATGACATCTACTTATAGGACATGTTTACCCACATTCTTTTTGGGAGCACTTCCAGTCTGTGTCTACATTTGAGGCTTCGCTGTCCCAATGTGTTTGTATGTGTGTGTGTTTGTGCATGTAAAGAGAGAGGGTACGCAAATTAGAGATTATGCACAAGTTTTGTGGGGTTGTGGGGTTAACCTCTGATTAATTGCACAGCCCCAGTCGGTTGCGGTGAGGGCACGCTACTGTAATTTTGCAGCTGCTTGATTTCAGCATATGATACATGCAGTCCAATTGGCCTTCTGACCGCATACCAAAGCACTTAAAATAGCGCTCATTTCGCAGGGCTCTTTGCTGTCAACAAAACAATATAGGGAGATATTAATAATGTGTTTTTCTCTCATTTGGATGCATGGACTAATAATAAAGATGAACTCTCTGCCCTGGAGGTTGTTAATGTTTTGATTTTTTGCCTTCTGAAAAAAAATGCACGTTAAGACTCGCTTTTAATCTTATTTTAAAGATGGGCTAAGGAGTGTGTGCATCTGTTTGTATGTCTGAGAGCGAGTGGAAAAAAATATTTACTAATGGCATGACATTGCATCAGGCTCAGTAAGTAACCATGAGTCAACATGAGGTCTTGTGGATTTACCCTTAGTTGTTTCTCTTTCAGTCAGTTTCAGTCTGTCAGTATTTCTGCAGAATTGCAGAATTAATCCCTAGATTTAATTTAGTCACCCAGATTAAAGATGTACACATAAAAACACAAATATCACTCCTACGTAGCTGCAGCTGCGCAGGCCTGAGTCAGGCCTGTTTGCCCTGATACAAAGTGCTTTTAATCACCTGCAGATTCTACAGAGTTGGATCTTGGAGGGGAACATAAAACACAACAGATGGAGTTGTGTGTTCGCCGGAGCTTGATAGTAGACAGATATAGAGGAGTGTCACAAGCCTGACTGACTGACCTGAATTTGTTGCCTAATGACCATGGCGTCCTGACAGTAGCGCTATGGTAAAAACGTCAAGTTTCATATCACCTCATAAATCAACGTGCAGGTTTCACTCCAACATTCTTCCCTCAGAGCCACATGATGTCCCTCCAGGAGGAGGCAGTTCAGACATGGGTGTATTGCGATCTGAAGAATGGAAACTTCAGGAAAGAAGCACCTTTTTTGAAACAAGGATGAAATGTGATGCAAAACTGTCTCAAAGCCCTGAACCTCGTCCAGAGCAGGATGTGATGAAGAGTGGCTTTGTGCGACTCGTTTAGAGTGACCATAGAGGCGTGTTGTTTTGCTGCTGTGCTCCTGGACTTCCTCAGAGCGTGTTTGACTTAAGAGATAATTAAAAGTGAACTGGTGGGCAGGGAGCCAGCGCAGGCATGGAGACGGGCTGTCAGGAAGACAGAGCCCGGCCAAGGATCCCGACCCGCCACACGGCAGAGGGCCCGCGACGTGGCGAGGCAGCTCTGTGCTAAGAGGTGCACAGAAATGGAAACCTCATGCCATTCTCCTTCTTTGTTCTTTATCTCATTCATCTAAATCTTCCGTAAAGAGACACACACAAAGTCACACTGAGACAAATGTAGGTGCACACCTGGATTAAATCATCTTTCCACATGTCTACCTCTGTTTACTTGAGGTAGAGCATGAAGTCTGGAAAAGAAAAAGAAACAGGTGTTGAAAAGCTATAACAATGAAAAAAATGATTTTTAGAAAGAGAAAAAGTTTAGAAAGTATTGACCTTAAACCTTTGGCTTTCATTGTAAATCACTGCCTGATTCGTATCGTATCATAGAAGCTTCCAACCTTAGAACCTTAAAAGTCCTGATGTTTTTCAGAGGACGCCTCACGTGGAGTTAGGGTTAGGGTTAGGGTAGAAAGGGGTTAGAAAGGTTTAACCAGAAGCTGCGTCAGGAACGTGGAGCTTGTAAGTCATGTGCTTTGTTCCTCTGAGGCTGCTGCTGTGAACATGTGAGCATATCTTGGGTTGAAAAATGTATTCTAAAATCTTCGTCAAATTTTTACAACTGTCATAGTTAAGACACTGAATTAGTTTTGAACAATAATTTGCAAAAGCATCATTTGTTTCAAAGCAAATGACAGAGAATTCAAAATGTATTGAAGAGCCTGGTTTTACAACGGGTCTCCACTGAGATTGATTTTTATCTTTAGGACTGATATTAAAAAGATTTTTGTATTGTTCAATATAAGAATGCTATTGTATGAAGTGAATGGGCTCTGTCCTGAGGATTTTATATTTCACTTTATTTCGCTGTTGTGACACTTGAATACCCCAAAGCATTCAGAGGTCACAGGTGGAGGAATTGATTTCACGGTATCTCATGTGATGATAACAACCATTGAGAGATCAGTGCGTCTGAAAAGAGGCTGTGTCACAGCTTGTCTTCAGTAAGACGTTGTGGATCCGTTTGACAAATTCATCAAGGGGGGTGTGGAAGGAGCAGGGCTCTGTTTTTGCAACCGTCTCCCTCTCCTCTCTTTCCCGTTTTGGTATTCCCACCCAGAGCTTGATACAGACCAGTACATTAGGTTCCCCCTCACATCTCAAAAAGTAGCAGAGTGTGCCGAATGGTAGTGGCATGCAAAGTGAGTCTAAAGCAGTGCCTGAACTTTTGAACCTGTCACCTCGCCTTTCTTCCCTGCAAGTGCATGTGAACTCTGCCTGCCTTTGTGCTACAAGCTGAAGATGGAATCAGGGAGGTTGGACTTTGTGTGAACTTTTCTCATTAACCTAATTCCCCCCCATAAAACGCACACACACATACAGTAGATTACACTGCCTCCTCCTCACCAAACACACGACACCAACTAATCTCAAATTAAATAGATTATATTTCTAATTAGTTATTCATGATCTGGGATTACTTAATAAACTGAATTTAATCCATTCGTTTCTTTGAATTAATCTCTTTATGATGGGCACTGTGGTGTGTTGGTACATAGATTCACACCTTACTGGATTAATTCCCTGATGAATGTCATTAAAATATCACATTCTTCCCTCTGTCCTAGAGGCTTTGACACTCGTTCTCATTCAGCATTGACACTGAGCAGAGTTCTGTTGTTTTGGACTGAGGCACAACGCATAGGAGGCTAATAAAAATGTTGCCATTGTTTTAGCTTCGACGGCCCATTAAAATGCACTGACATAAAGAGTGAATTAACTCCTGTCCTGTCACTAGGGAGCTATAGGTTGAAATGGTGTGAGTTATTATGTGTCAAACTTGTATGGTAACAACACCAGATAGAAACAATCACACACAAGTGAAAGGCAGAGAGTATGGTCCTTGATCACATGTCAAAAACTGGGGGTAAGGGGGTCATTTTTTCACCTTTATTCTGATAGGAGTGAGATACAGAGGGGAGGGTTGGTGAGAGGGAGGTGGAACGACATCCAGCAGAGAGCCATAGGTTGGACTCAAACCCAGGTCAGTGCGGTTAGGACAGGGGCTTCATAGTACGGGCTCCACCAGATGAGCCACTGGGTCGGCCCACTACTCATATCATTTTTAAACTATATATGTGTGTGTGTGTTTGTATGTGTGTGTGTGTGTGTGTGTGTATATATACATACATACATATAGCATGTTAGCACAGTCATCTCGCATTAGGTTAATTCGTGACCCTGTAGATGTGAAACTGAACGTGAATGGTTGTGTGTCTCTATGTGTCGGACCTGTGATAGACTGGTGACCTGTCCGGGGTGAACCCTGCCCTCACCCAATGTCAGCTGGGGTTGGCTCCGGCCCCCCTGAGACCCAAAAAAGGATAAGCAGTATGACTAATGGATTGAGGTCCTCTTCTTCAGTTTAGACAATGTAACCTTTGATTATCAGCAGATACCGTGGAAAACATTTTTGACAAATCACAGTGGGAGAAGGACAGGTGCTACTGATAGCATTAGGGATGTCTATCTGATGGCTGCTTTCTGATTATGTCCCAGCCAGGCAGTGAGTCAGCACTTTACCAAGACCCTGGAACACAAGGAGCTAAATGGAATTCAGCCATTATTCATTTTATCATTCACACCTGAGCTCTTCCTCATGTGACAGTCTATCATGCGTCCATTCATTCTCTGCTTGTATTTGCCTTGTTACAACTCTGCCGTTGTTTCAGAGGCTGCCTCCCCCTCTCCCTCCTGCCTTCCAGCCATCTGTCTCCTCCCTGACCACCTACTCACCTGTTCCTCGTTTCCTGATCAGCCTGTGTTTTCCATGCTGAAAAGTTTCAGCCTTGCTGATTTGTTTTTGCCTGCGTGTTATCAAGCACCTGCCCGTCCTTGTATTTTGCCTTTTGTTGTTTTGCCTGGTTTTGCTGTCAACCTGTTGCAGAGCATTGACTGACTGACTGGCCTGCTGCTTGTCCCTGCCTGCTTCTGTCTTGTTAAAGGTCCTCCTTATCTTGTCATGACATGAAAATATTGCTTTTCATTAAGCAACATGACCGATGATGATGACATGATGATGATGATGATGGGGCTGTTACATATTCCTTTTGTGCTAAAACCATGAATATGTCTCTAAACTAAAATGTAGAGCAACATCAGCCTGACTCAGCAACAAAACCTCTGACTGAACTAAACTGTGTTTTATTGTCTATGATTTTAGTTTTGTGTTTTTCCCCTACTGCTTTAAAACCATCATTAATAACTGTTATTAAAATTTACTGGCAACTGTCTCTCTCTCTCACACACACACACACACACACACACACACACACACACACACACACACACACACACACACACACACACACACACAGACAGTGTGTAATGCCAGTGTTTCACTAAATGCAAGCAAGCAACTTTTATTTATATAGTTTATTCCATAATGTGCTGCACAAAGCACACAAAACACGCAAATAAATGCAATTAAAACAACACTTAATAATACAATTAAAATGAATATTTGACCAGACCAGCAAACCTGATAAGTGACACACAGCTCATAGTAATGTTTAGTTTAAAAAGACATGTGGTCACATGTTCCAGCAGCTTGAAGAATAAAGGATAAAGTGCTTCACTATCGAAGGCAAAATAAAGTTGGAAGGTTAAAATTAAAACTGCAGACATTCAAGAGCATGTACACTGTAATCACATATGCAAAAAATATATGCAGCTCAATGACTCCTTTGTTTGCCAGAAAAAGAGCAGGGGCAAGGAGCATTGTGGAGGGGTAAGTAGTAGGATGTGGGGCTGGGGGCTGTGGAACAGTTAAACTACTGAGCTTGGGTTTCAAATCTTGTCTGAGCACCTGGGTCTGCATATTGCTCGGTGGAAGCAGCTGGGGAAATTTTTGGCCTGGAGTCCAAAACCTGGCTCTTGCTTGGCTGCACTCTCCAGCCTGCTCCCATCCTCCCCTCCTAAGTCCCTTTCAGCTGGTGGAAACTGAGAGGTCTCCCAGAGACCCAGGAGCCTCGATAAACAGTCTCAGATGCCCTCGCATGCAGAGTGGGGGATGTCTCAATTAAGCATTTGTGTCACACTAGTTGCCTGATGCAGTCTGTCACTAAGATAGCTGTTTCTTTTGTCGAGACCAAGAGAGGAAATATGAGCATTTAGAAAGTAATTAAAGTTTATTATTGTGCATATTTCCCCCTTAATTACACAAAAATGTTTGTTGTGCATATAAATTTGCTCACATAGCGTTCTATCTAATAATCCATCCATCCATGCTGCCTTAGCCTTACGATGTCTCGGTGGGCTGCAGCCAATCCCAGCTGACATTGGCTGAGGGCGGGGTTCACCCTGGGCGCGTCCACGGTCTATCATATGGTTTACATATACACACTCACGTACACTTCACCCACTCAGCCTACTGGAGGGAAGTACCTGGAGGGAAGCAAGACAGGCACAGTGCAAACTCAGAAAGGCCCCGAGCCCGGGGGTTTGAACCCAGAACAGTGAGGTGTCTGTACAAAAAGATAAAATATTTTCAAAATCAATTTAAAGCCAATATTTCTGCAGACTGCACCAGCCTCTTCGTCTTCAGAGAGGAAGAAGCAGAGCAGACAACGCTGAATTTTTTCCCCCTCACTACATTTATGTGAATTTGGCTGATATTCATCACTGATGCACAGTTGATAAACCAACTGTGCAGATGTTAGCTTAGCTCAGGTGGGAATGTATAGTGCATTCAGTGAGTCTGTGTATATTTTGTTTGGAACTGTGTGTAAATTCAGCTTGTGTATTTGTGAATTTGTGATACAGCTTTAAACTGAACTTTTTAATGTGACGTATCCTCAGAAAAAATGTGCCTCTCTTGGTGTCCACTTTGTGTCATTTTCAGAGTTTGTGGTTACTGGTTCTAAAATTAGCATTTGCATTCTCTTTTGAGTAATAGAACTAAATTTGAAAAAGTGTTATTTGTTGCGTTCTATATGTGTATATGTTGACATCCAGGCCAACAGAAAAGTGACAAAATAACATTCAGGCTCCCACCAGCTCCTTGGTAAATCATAAACCAATTAGGGCTATATGCTGGGCACAGGAGAACCAGGCCCAGAGAGAGGGGGGAAGGAATTTCCATCAAACCACCTCACAAATTGGTCTCCAGTGAGGGACTGGGATTAAGTTCCCAGTCCCAAACAGTTGCAGTCAGTAGTGCCTGGGCTGCTTGGGTTGGACAGATGGGATAACTGGGCGGGTCAGAGGAAGCAGGACCAGCTCAGTGTGCTGCTTCTGCCGCTGCTGCCACTGCTGCTGCTGCTGCTGAAGCCATCTGGAAAAGTGGAACGGGACTCCAAGGCCTGACGATGAGGTGAAGAAAAGTGCTTTTCCCCTCTGGGCCTGCCGGGCCGAGCAGTGATTTGTACCACAGCAAATAGGAGCTCAGTGAGAGGAGCTGCTCTTTCTTTCCAAGCAGTCGTCCTGAGATTCCTTCAGCCTTTGCCATTCCGCCTTGTCTCTTTCTTCACTCTGCACCAACTATCCCCCCTTCTTCCCTTCCTCTCTGGCTGCCTCTGGCTTGCTCTCTGAGGTGCCTTCACTCTGCTTTTTCTTGACTGCTTCTTCCCCTTTGTTTGTCTCCAAGAGACTCTCCTCAGCTGCCAAACTAAATGCACCGACAGTGGAAGAAATCAAATTTTTCTCTCAAAAAGGCTCATCTATTTTTTTTATTATTTTTTTTTTTTTCATGTGTTCTGAATTACGGTTCAGAGGTTTTAGAACACACATAGGTTCGAACATACTTCCCAATCTCACATATCAATTCCCAAATGTGACGTTTGGACTTGTCTGAGCTTCCATGCAGCTCTAATGGTTATGCTTGCACCGTTTTGGACAGTCTCATCCACTGCGTGGGAGACGGTCATGGACGGTTCCCATAGAAAAGCTTAATGAAGCAGCTGTCTGTTGCCCATCATCAGAGGTGGGGAAGTTAACAAGGTGTTTTTTTTTGCCAAAACAACCAGTCTATTCTCTGTCCAAGGAAGATTCCTAGTGCTGTGTCTGTGTGCCGCACACCCCTGCCTCCCACGAATGCTCATAAGAGCACAATTCACAGTGTAAAACAACATTTGACAAGACTGACAAAAGAATGGGATTCACACTGTACAATGTTTACAAAATGGACGACTGGAGCCCAGGAAGCGACAACACAGGAAAACAATCTGATAAAAATGTTTAAAAAACTGTTTAATCCAAAGGAAAAAGGTGAGTTAAACCTGACAAAGCATTTAGTGCAGTACGATACAACAGAAGTCAGTGGAAATCATGCAACATTGCAGATTGCACATTAGCTGACAATAAGGAGCCTGCACCATATGGAAGCAGCACTTTGATTTAGACTGTAAATCTGGAGAGGGGGGACAAGTAAAGTTGAATCCTGGACAGTAAGATAATGATCTTCTCCTCTGCAGACACCGTCCCCACAGCAGTTACAGACTCATACTGCCGGTCCCTTCCATATCACAGATTAAATCCCACAGTGCTTTGTGAGATGGTTTAGCAATATTTCGCACCACGTTCTATCTGAAGTGGAATCAATAATCACAATTGGAATCAGTATCCGAAAATAAATATGACTAAGATCCTTTCCAGGGTTGATGTGATCAGCGCCTGTCCATTTATCATAAGAGCATCGTCCTCTGACTGTGTTACTGCTCTGATCTCCTTTGTGTGTGTGCGTGAGATGCAGTATCTGATGTTTTGTTGTGTAACCCTGTGGGTTGAATTACACTCATCTCAGGGAGTTTGATATGGGAACAGCTGATTGGATTAGATATCAATATTGATCACGTTGACCCACTTCATGTCTCCTGATATGTTCCAGAGATATAAAGGTTTTCTTCTGTAACCGAGCAGCTACACTAAGTTACATCACCTACTCCAATTCATTTAATTTTCATTTATCAGCTCTCAGATGAGTCGTGTCATAACTTTATACGGTCACAGTGATGAACACGTATAACTGCACTGTGACTATTTAAAGGAACCATGTTTAGCTATTTGCAAGATAAACAAGATTAAGTCTATCTGAAATAAAAAATAATAAAAAAAGCTCACAAATTTATTTTGAGCTTTATTTAAATTATAATTAGCTGGGGTCTACTGGTAATACCACGTCCAATGACATGAGCAGGGGGAGAATGGTGTGTGCGTGTGGGTGGGGTGGGGGGGGGGGCGTCTTTTTGGGAACAAAATGTACTGTACTTGATTTGGCCTGATGCAAAGCACTTAAAGGCTTTTTCATGGTTAGAGGCGCTTTAAGAGTCCAATATCCCTTTTTCAAATGCTATAGTCCAGCAAAGCTTCAGCTTGTTGCGGTTGTCTTCAGCTGTTTGGGGGCCATAATGTGAGAGCTCTGGGCTCCTATCAGCCTCTCTTTGTCTCATCCCACAGAGAGGCTCCTGTTGATGACTTATTTTGGAAACCAGAAGCACGGGCCTCTCAGCACTCAGGACAAGATGGCGAGTGACGGGCCCTGGCTGGCTGGGGCTTAAGTGTGTGAAAATCATGAGCCTGATAACAGTTTTTGGGAGCGTATCCAAAAAAAAGTCTCTTATTGTGACAGTCTTTTTTTTTTTTTTTTTTTTTTGTCTTCTACTTTGAATTGTTTTGTTTTTCCTGGTGGAACTTGTCGTGCTCAGTGGGGGATTACCAATGATAAAACAGGAGAACACGGTTTACTGTTCAGTGCAACCAATCACAACACTTCCTTTTATGAAGTTGTTACTGTTGGTGATGTGCTCTTGTGTTCCTGGATTAGTCTCACTTGGCTGCCTTCAGTTTGAGGTATTGCTTATTGTCAGTGTTGCTGAAAGACAGCTTGTGTGTTTTGAATGATGGGGAATGCTAATGTGCTACCAGCTGTGTAAGAAACACAAAATACAGCACTGTAGTAGACTAATATGCTAATTAAATGTGGGTTAAAATATTTCTTGTGCATTAAATCATGGCGAATGATTGGTAATAGTAACAGTAATTACTCATTTACAGTAATTTTCAGTTGTGGAGGCTTTGTAAAAGCATTTAATTATTTGGACGGTGGTTGTCGGTGGCACTTGAACGGAATGGGAACAGATCATTGTGTTCACCACAGACAGTAAGAAATGCATCACTAATTATCCATTCCTTGCCAACAAAGTTTCGATTCTGTACTTTTAAATCCATTTGAATCCCTCCAAAGACTCCTGCGCTGCTTAATACTTTCATGATGTAAGGCTGGCAATCCTGGCACAGGCTTTGTTTTAATCAGAAAATTCTGACTCCCTCTAATTAAGCTGGAACGGAGGTTTGTGTTTCTAAAGTGCCGTGAAAACACTGCCAGTTTTCAGCGTTGTGATCCTCGCAATATCCTTTCAATAGTTCATTAATCTAGCTGGGGAGCATTACAAGAGATTTGATCGTTTTGTCAAGAGACGCTCCTAATTAGGTTTATTTGTGAAACTTTGGTACAAACTCAAAGTGAAGTACACCTAAGTCCCAACTTTGGCTCCTTTGACTCAAAGGCCCAAATGGGGATTTTTGTTTCTGAGTTTGTTGCAGTGAAAGCAGGATTGTTTCAGACCCACTGAAAATGGATGCAAGCATTAGCATTTTTTTCTACGATGACTAACACACAACACGCCTTTGGAGTTATTCTCAGTGTCCCGCCTTTAAAGGAAAGAAGATCAGTTCAAATCTGTGTCATCAGATGACTCCAATGCCCATATGTACACTGAGAGAGTTATTGTTCAAAGTGATCATCCTGAGGTGAACCGCTTCTAATGGTACTAAGGATGAACACAAACAGGGTATGCATACACTGTTAAGAAGCAGGAGACAAAATTCACAATCTTTGTTCCTTGAAAAAATGCAGGAGAAAGTTCAGCTGAAGCTAATAAAGGCCTTCTGCTTTGCTGAGCCACAGATGGGCAGTTATTACCTGGTAGTCTCATGAAGGTTTGTTGCTCTCTTTGATTGTTTTTCCCTTCACCTTAATGCAACCTCAGCCCAGTCACCTTTGTTATACTTAACCTTCTAAGAATAAGACCTGACCCCAGAGAAACCTAAGTACACTGGGAAGCGTTATTCAAAGGGGAAACCTGTAATAAAGCCTCATGGTAGATTCACATGAACATTTCAAAGCTTTTTCGCACAGAGGACATGAAGGAAGATAGAGAGTGAGATGATTTCAGAGTCAGCGTCAGAAGCATAGTCAAGTCAAGTTGTTCTCCAATATTGTTTTTCAACAGAGTACAGATTGTACAAATTCACATCCAAACCACAGCAGAAATTTGAAACAAATTTCCATAAAAATCATCAAAACCAAAATTAATACATTCACTATTGTTGTGTAAATATGAAGGATATAGGTGTATCAAGATAAACAGCTGGCCGTGCTGCTTCTCCATCAAACAACTGCAAAAGAAAACCTGATGACAACACTGTGTTTGTGTTTAATTACTCTATTCATTTGATGTTTACGTCACAAATCTGTGGCTCTGCAGTTTGTGGCCTTTTCTTGTCAGCATACCAAATTTTCATTGCATGACAATTTTGTCAAATTTCTTTTTTTTTTTTTTTTTTTTTAAACTTCCATCCGGGTGTATTTATTATGAGCAAATTGATAATGCATATAAAACAGTTAGATGGTAAGACATGTAATTTACTGTGCAAAAAGTGACAGTGGAAAATTTTAAATAAAAGTAAAACAATATTAAGCAATTTATTGATGATTGTTTTCTCATTGCCTCAGCCTCACTGGATACTGTTTGTGCCACAATCACCCATGATTTTTTTGTTTTGTTTTGGAAACGGTGGGTCCCAGGTAGCAAAATGAATCTGGCCCATGCTTGGACCACATGCTTGTTTTCATCTGGCTCAGTATACACCTGGTTCTGAAGCCCAAATCTGGCCCATGTACAGATTGTAAAATGCTACGTCCACATCTGGGCCAATTCTAGCACATACACACAGAGAAAATCTTCCGGCTTGTCAGTCAATACCTGAGGATAAGAGCCCAGATGTGGAAGTACATGGGCCAGACTCCAAGGATTCAGCCAAATGTAGGTCCAGAAGTGGAATTTTGCTATCTGGGGTGTCATTCACATTCAGGGTGAATTAATTTGAACAGTCTTTTATGCAAAACCCACAGACAAGAACAATATTCTTAATGCACGCAGGACTAGCTCTACCTCCTTGAAGAAAGATCTTCTTATCCCGTGTCTGCTCCACTATGAAAGACATGCCATGGGAGAGCCTATTCTACCAACTGGTTTGATTTGGCTCTTGATTAAGGCTGTAAGATGGATGATCTTCAGCTGAAGAACCACGTAATTATTGAAAAGCAACCAGATATACTGTCTTAGTGTAGAACCTGATTGGAAGATGCTGTTCTCTGAGTTGTCTTGTATGTGCAGACATGTTTTATAGATGCACAATCTCATGTCACACTACAGGCAAAACCTACAGCAACATACAGAGTCTTAGCTGCACATCTGTTGGTGTGTGGTGGTGCGATTTATCTGCCCTCATTGTGCACGTGGGCTTGTGAACGTGCAGACCTGCTAGAGCACGTCCTGTTTGTTGGAGCTTGGATGTGCACGAACGCAACAGATGACTTCAGACTGTTTCTGAGTATTTGCAAGACATTTGAAAGAAGCTGGTCACTAAGTCTCAACGTTGTCATCCTGAGTCATCCAACAGAACCACAGAGTTGGTGACACTGATCAAATACTACTGAGATCACAACATTACATCCAGACAGTCTCAATGAGGAGTCATCCTTACTTCATTTCCTCTAACAACTTACTGTCATCCTTTCAGCACATGTAGTGATAGTTATTTGAGGTGGGGTTTTGACTGGCTCTTATCTACAGTCAGTGTATTACCTGCAGTAGGTTCAGATCAGTTTAGAGAAGCAGCCATGAGTGCTGAGTGATGTGCTGCTGTGGATGGGGCCGGTCACAAAAAATTAAAAACAAGTCTAATACCAGCTCATAAATCTCATATTAGTTTAAGTGCTGCTGCTTCATCTTGCCTTCAAACAGCCTTCTCCTTTGGAACTACATTTTCTCCAACCACCAAACTACCGCATTACTACACGAAAGTGGACCAAGGCTTAACTCTGACTCAAACATCTGATGTGTGGAGTAATACCGTGTGCACCATAGGTTTGCTTGTAGTTAGTGATACAGCAGTTTGTGTACAGTTATTGTCTATGTAAATGCTTTGGCTGAATGCCGGTTTTGTGAGCACAGCTGACTGAGGACTCACCTGGAACACCTTGTGCTCCTCACGCTCTCATCCTGACTCCTCTATGCTGATAATAAAGAGAATTTTTTTTACAGTAAATAATGTAGTAATAAATAAATAAGTAGTAATATGTAAATAATGTTGACAATTGTCCTTTGACCAGTATGTTCACTGTAATTCACATTTTTATATTTACGATTAATTTTGAGACGTGGATACATTTACTCTTTGGAGCCTCTTTCACTCTGAGTTTGTTAATTTTGACCATTTGGAACTGACAGTATCTTTTGAAAAGCGTGGACTCAAGCAACAATAGGTTTAGAAGAATGGTTAAACCAGACATTGGGCGAGGGCGATGTACACCCTGGACAAGTCGTCAGCCAGGGTCAACATATAGAGACATACAGAGAAACAACCCAACACTTGTACCTACAGGCATTTTCGGCAATTAACCTAAACCCACGTCTTTGGACTGTGGGAGGAGGCTGAAGTACGTACAGGGAATCTATGGTGGCACAGAGAGAACATGCAAACTCCAGGCTCCAGGGTTCAAACCCAGGACCTTCCTGCTGTGAGGCGACAGCGCTAACCACTGCACCATATATCCGTCTGACAAGGAGGAAGTTAGTAAGAGACTAAAAATACAACTTCAGAATAAATGTACACTGAAGTGCAGAAAATCTATAAAGTACAACATAAACTTCATGTAAGTACTGAACACTACACCAGAGAAAATTGAGTGACATCTATATGGAGGTTTATGTTTAGCGTCATTAAACCTCAACAGATGTGTATTTCAGTAAATACTTGTGATGTGAGGTCCAGTCCATCAGTTCGTTGTGTAATCACCCAGCTGCTCGCTTCATCGCTACGAGAGCAGCTTTAATCAACCTCCTTGATCTGGTGCACCCATGTGCCAGACAAAAGTCGAACCAATTGCCATGTGACTTGATCGTTTTATGTTTGAACAGAGGGGAGCCAGGTTGTTGTCAGGATCCTTCAGCCTCTGCAAAAGCCATTCGAAGGCTCCACATGGCAGATCTCCCCCGCAGCACCTTGAAAAGACATTGTGGAAAGGGAAATACATATTGTAATGCCAGACTAATAGCTTGTTATGATTAGCTAACCAATTATCAACACAAACAGCCATTGACTCCCTTAAGTGTGTTCGTGCCACCGGGGTCTCGCGCCTAGCAGAGGCTGCTTCCTCTGCTTCCATAGCAACCGGTAAGCAAAGCTATCTCTTGTTTCAGAGCACCATTGTTTTGCTTCCCATTTTAATGGAGGGACCTTGTGCGCCCCGCTCAATATATTTTAAAATAACACGTTGAATGTCAGGCCAATTGTGGAGCTGAGGAGTGTGAAGCTGGAGGTATTTTATTAACCCGTTGGCATTGTTTTAAAGTTCAACTGCAAAGCTCAACACTGCACTGCAAATACCACCGGCGTACATGTGATACATCAAATCGTTTACCTTCCCTATTTGAGTCATATGTCATGTTCTCAGATGCATTTGTGTCTTGAAGCTCTTTGACCTCCGAAAAGTTAAGAAGTTAGTTCCTCTGCTGAGCTGGAAAGTTGGGATGGAAACCACCTGTGTTTGTCTGACATTCCTCTTGCTCAATGATCCATTGTGCACTCGGGTTTGTGACCTGATTACCTTGCGCTGTAAAGGATTATCTTGTCTGTTTATGAAATTATGAAATAGTTAAACAGCTTCACACCACTCATTTTTCCAGCGATGTAAGCATCTTCTTTTTCTCTGCTCATCAAATTCCCTTCGGCTTCCTGTCCAGGAAGTGCAAGAGAAGATCTGCTGCACATATGTACGCTCCAAACATGCAGCTCATGTCCACCGGACAATTAGCAAGGCAGTTCTCTTTAGTAAATGACTGATTGTTTATTTTAAGTTGTCAAACATCATAGAAAGCCAACATTAGCTTTGGAAACCACATTCCTTGAACCTGATATCATTTCAGTGGAGCAAAAATAAACCGTAATGTATGTGATTTCATGGTAAGTTGATAAAAAATAACGTAGCACAACCTCTTACAATGAGCAAAGGAGAATATAAGATGGGACAGAAAGTTCCAAGAGGAAAAAAAAAAGTTGAATTATGACACAAGTAGACAGTACTCACAGGTTGGACCACACCCATCTTCAAATTCGGCCTCCAATGTGATCTCAGCTAAACACCTATAAAGTTTCATGCCTGTATCTCGGACAGTTGTGACGCCATCGTAGTGACACAATCTGTCCACAGACTTACGAGCACCTGCCAAAGTACTCAAAACCTCCTCTGAGGTAGTTCCTGCTTCAGTAGATGTCTCCAGGACCACATTCTCCCATGATGACACACATACACACGCACACACACACACACACACAGACTCACAAGGTGAAAACAATACCAGCCTCACTGTCACAGCTGGTAATAACTATCAATAAAATGCCTCATAGAAAGTTTTAGTCCTAAATTGAGATTTATAATGTTCACCTGGATTTCATATAGTGCAGTGTAACTGAGGGACCTTGCTCAGAGGACCTCAAGGGCCTAATGGACTTATTAAGGATTAGCAATTCGCAGATAAAAGGTGGAGCCAAGTTGTGTAAAGCCTCTTAGGTGAAGAGAGGGACTTTGAACTGACTTCTGAGTTTTGAAATGAGGCCAGGCTAGAGAAGCCAGGACACGAGAAAGACAGAGTCTCATCAGAGGAAATTTGGATAAGTAGAAATCAAGGTTTTTCACTTTAGCAAGAATACAGACTTTCAACAGCTGAGAGAAGACATGTTAGAAGTATTGAGAAAAGAGGTGTATTTGTTAGCAGCGTGGTACTTGTTGATGGTAATGCCAGACATCTGTGTTGCCCATAGGTATGACAGACCTACAATAAAGGTCCCCAGCTCTGTGAGGCTGTACTCAGATACAGTGGCACTTTAAGCTAAATGTAAGCTTGTAAACATGCTCACACTGACCGCGCTCATGAATGGAGCTGTGTCCCAATCGAGGGGTCTCAATCCCCCACGGACCAGACCACCTGATTTCAATTCAGCCTTCACAGTCGACACCAGCCACGGAGGGCCGCATCCTTCGGAGGACCTGGTCTCCCTGAACGAACAAGGCTTAGGAGATAATGTCTACCACGTGCATCTCGTCTTAGCTGGAGGCTAAATCAATTTTTTGACCAAGACAACAGGAAAATTCAGGAGCTCACCAAAGTCGTAGTGGGAAACATGGGAAACATGAATGTCTCTAAATGACAGAATCCCTGTGGTAGATTTTGGGCCAACTCATCTGGTACAAGGCTTCATAGTAGCTAATCTTTGATCAATTCCTCTGTGGTCATAAAAAGCGCATGACCTTTTCTAGCATTTCAAACGCTAGTGAACATATCGTGCTGTCATTTACAGACACTCCCACACCTGGAAAAACACTTGAAAAAATGATTTCTATTTTGAAAATCGACTTCACAAGCAATACAGATACTTGCAGCACTATTTTGCACATCTAACCCCGTGAACTGTATAGTGTTGAACTGTGGAGACATACATGCAGTGCAGCCCGGGCGTGTGCTGTTACACTGTGCTGGGTCTGCAGGTGGAAGATATCACTGAAAGTAGCTTTAAATGCTAAACAGATCTCAAGGACAGAGGGTCTCCGGTCAATCACTTCAATGTTTGTTTACATTATCAGCTCCATATACAAACAGGCAGAATCTCTTTGCCACAGATGGCAAAATGCAGCCAGCTGATTAGTTTTCAAGGTAAGAAGGTGGGTGAGTAATTGTACCGTTATGCTGTTTGTACGACGGCTCAAACAAAACTAAGACTTGCTGCAATTAACCACAGGATGAAGTGGTTTCTAATTGACTCTACCACCCTTCACTTGTAATGCTTCATCTTTTTTGATGCTTTGTTTACAAAGTTTGGTATCTTACAGCTGAAGCACCTTTTAGACTCTACAACGCTGAACTTTTAAAGCCTCTTGAATGATTCTCAGCAGAGGTCATAGCCTTTGGCCTTTAGTGACATACCATTACATAATAACATAACAGGTTTTTTTGACTGATATCCCAGTTTAATGAAGTGATAGATAGACGGCAGTAGCAGACAAACTGAACCTTTCTGTCCAGTCAAACAAAGAGAGCCAACTGATCAGAGTCTATATCAAGTGACTCAGGGTCAAACTCCTCAGGCATTCCCAAAATAAACTCAAGTAATCGGGTGGGTTTGGTTCTCAGTCGAGCAAGTGAATGACATGTGAAATGAGAAACAGCAGGTGCTGTTTCCTGCAGGGAAACACAGAAGCAAGGCCTTTGTTGCACCCTGTCTGATGGCCATCGGCACAACAAGGCAGCTGGAAAGATTTCAAAGGGACTGTATCAGAGCCCTGCTGGTTTCGTGTTCTCCCATCATCCTTTGTGACTGTTCTGCAGGGGCTGTGGAGGATATACAGTAACTGTTTTACTGTACTACTGCTTCAAATCTATGTGATTCATATAAAACCCTCATTGACACTTATACCTTATATTTTAAGCAGCTGTTCTGATTATTTTTAAATCCAGACACACTGACAAAATAGCCATTGATTCATCACTTACAAAAGATCAGTTTCCTCCAGGTTACACTGAAGGTCAGAGTGTTTGTGTTGAAGGTGAAGTATCCAATAGTCATTGAGGTATTATTTTCTAAGTTTGAATATTTTTTGTTTGTTTGTTTTTCTGGGTTAAACCTTCACTCATATTTTCTTTAGTCCTGCTGTCTTCATTGATACAATTGATTTGATTTTTACCTCATGGGAAGAACTCAGACCAATGATGTTGCCCCTCCTGACCATTAGTAATGGGGTGCCACAGGGGTCTGCCCTTGGTCCTCTGCTATTAATCTTATAGGCAAATCACATCCCTCCATCTACTCAGTGCTTTAACATTATTTTTCAGCAGATAACACAACTTTAGGAGCCCCGGGCTCTCACTCATCCTCAGTTTGAGTGTGATAATTTGACTTGAAATGATGACTCGGTTCAAGGGACTTGAACCTGGGCCACTGCAGTTAGGACTAAGCCTTAATGCTACACCCCTTTTTTAACATTTTAATCTTATAACTGCAGTACAGATCACATAAGATTTTCTCTTATGTTCCCACTAATCTCTACAGAACAAGTTCCAGGTACTTTGCATCTTTTAAATAGAATGAACTAAAACTGCCCCCAAACTGGAGCACTTCATGCTCCCTGGTCCCTTAAAACTTCTTTATTTGATGTTTTCACAATTCATCTTTTGTAATTGTTCATTGGTTGTGTTATTTTTGTCGCTTCTTCTGTTTCTCTGTGAATGTTTTCTTGTTCTCGGGTCTTGAAAAAGAGATCTCATTTTCAACAAGACTTTGTGTCATGAAACAGTTTTATCTTCCTTACTGCTATGGATGTTCTGCAGAATTAAGGTGGATTTATAATTGTGCATTTAAGGGTTACAGTGTAGTTAAAAAGGCAACACACAGAGCTGGTCTAGCATTTGCAGCCAACACTTTCAACCCATATTTCTGATGCTGGCAGATATTTTACATTTATAAATTTTTCAGTAAACACCTTGCAAAGACATCTCTATTACAAACCCGCCGCTCCACTATGTGAGTGAAACGTCATAAATTGGTGACTGCGTGACAGTATAGTCTCTGCAACAGGAATGTAACTGCAGTTATATACTGTAAGTATCTATGTAGCTCACCTGGTGGTAACCTGGTGAGGAAATGTGCTACATGCTGCAGCTCTATGACGCCCTCAGGACTCAGGTGTTGAGCTGGCTCACCAGCAACATCTGTCTTGTTTCCAGGGTCTCGCAGAAGAAGCTTTTGTGTGTCTTCCTCATTTTCCAGATTTTTTTTTTTTTTTTTTTTTTTTTTGTCTCTGACTGAGCAGCTGAGATGCAAGAAGAAGAGACCAATCCTTCATCCCAGTCTTCCTCACTACTTCTTTACAAGCTTGCTGCTCATATTGTCACCTGTAGTCCAGCCATGGTCTGGTGAGTAGTCAAGATAAATTCAGTTCAGAATCCAGTTTGGAAAGGGCTAACGCTTTCAGACATCGGATCTGTTTTCCCTGCTCTTGACGTAGATACTTGAACTTTGGTTCGCCTAATATTGTTGAGATGACAGTTTAAGCAGATACCACATTCATTTATGGATGGCTGCACTTTGTGATTACCAGGGGGAGCATTGGGAGGGCTAGGTAGGACAGTTATTTTCAGACCCATAAAGTCTGGAGTGCAGGTCTGTGGAATAATCCACCACCCCAAAGGCCTCGCTACCTCCAACGCAATAACAGCCCTGTCTCCAGCCTTAAAAATAGCTGAACGCTGGAACTCTCATTATAACCATCCATCCCTGCAGTGGAAAACATCTGACAGAGGGAGGGAAAATAAAGTTTGTTTATAAACGAGGCACACGTGCCCTGCCAATATTTTTTAGTGAATGATTTCAGCATTTTACATGGCCAAGTAGTGATAAGTGCAGGATGCTGAATAACGCAACTGGAAAATTGAAAACAATGTGAATTTATGAGTTTGGTAACATCTCCAATTTTTTTTTTTTTTTTTTTATGTTAGTTGTAGTAAATATATACCTGAAATGCTCAGTCAGTAAAAACTGGCATCCATTTACGTTATCAGTTTACAAACGATTCATTTTGCTGGTCCTGATGAGTGAACTGCAAAAATGTGTAATGCGCAACCTTTTTCCTTCAGGCAGCAAAGTGTGTTGTTGACATGACAAATAGTTCAGAGCAGATCAGCCTCTACACTAAGCTGCTGGGAGCTGTTATAATCCGCTCAACGTCGGAGGGTCAAAAAAAAGAAAAAGGCGAGAAGAGAAGTGTGAGAGAGAGATGGAACCCATACTGGGAGCTGGTACATGGAGGTGTGTGTGTGTGTGTGTGTGTGTCTGTGCGTGTGTGTGTGTGTGTGTGTGTGTGTGTTGAGGGGGGTTGGTTGACGAGAGGCAGCCCTGGGCCGAATACGGCTAAATTCACACCAGCTGTAGTGATGTCAGGAGGCAGTGTGTCGAATATTCCGGCTCAGAAGCTGCAGCCAGGCTTGTGTGTAAATCTGTGTATTCAGGTGTGTTATGTGAAGTCATCTTGAGTGAAGCGGCCAAACTCGGGGGTCCACAGGGACCCTGGTGTTCCCAGGCCAAAACCTTCCTGCTCCTACCACCCTCCTCCCCAATTTACCCATCATTTCTCTCGCTGTCTGAGCCTCTCCAACACTTTGAGATGTTGTTCCTCCCACAGGTCAAGCTTTTTCACTCTTGACTTTTTGTCACTCTCCCACACTCCTTCTCCTCTCATCCGTCAATAAGGCGGATTGTTTCTGCTTTGCTTACTGTCGCCTCTGCTCCGCCAGAGTAACATGAAGACGTGACATATCTCTTGCTCTCATATGCTGTTTCTTAATATTATATTCCAACGATATCAGTAAGTAAATGTACAACACATTTTTACCAATTACATTCTTATCTAGTCTCAACCATACACAAATGTAATACGTGTACATATATACATATATGAAATAATTTATGTAGATATACAATAAAAACACATGTAAATGTATTTGTCAATTATATATGAAATATTTTAGAAACTGGAATAATAATAATAATATTGGCATATATGTCTGGCCCATACAAATATGTATGGTTATGTATGTAATTTATGCTCATATTGTATATTATACCGTGAATATATACAGTAGGGTCCAAAACTCTGAGACCACTGTCCCAGAAAGAGAAGATAAGACATGTTTAAAATTAATAAGATAAATGTGAAAAACATATAGAAACAGATTTTTATATGTAGTCTTTACTGTTTTAGTGACTTTGCATATATGAAGTATATATATATATATATATATATATATATATAAAAGCATATTTGGTTGGAATTGTAAACCTTTTATAATCGTATATCAAGACAATATATGTATGTGATAATAATATATGACATGACATTAAGATATATGTGATTTTTCTATATAGTAAGAGCTTGTGGCTCATTCACTTTTCTCATATACCTTGTTTTTGCTTAATGCAGCATCTTCTACAGGGCTGCAAGGCTGAATTTGTGCAAGTAGCTGTTCATTGTTTGTAAAGAGAGAGGGTTGCTTTTAAGTAAGGTGCTTCCAATTACAGGAAACTTCCCCCCAGAGCCTTGGTACCATTGGTTAATGAGGAACTGCGGTTGGAAAAGTCTTCATAAGGGGGAAACTTTTTGATTGGCGACAGTCAGGCGTCTACAGTTGAGTTGAAAGAGGCAGGGTCACAAAATGTGCACAGTGCTGAAATGATAGCAGAAAGTGAAGACTTAAATTAACGCCTAAGGTTGTGTTTGGATGACGATGAGAACTCGTGACTTAGGAGGCACGTCCAAGGAGATAATCCTCCTGACTGAAACAAAGCTTTATTCATCATAGAAACAATAATCAGTTCAGCTTTAGGTTCTTCAGGTATAAACTACTGACTTCTCTGTGCTTTGATTTTTCTATCCTGTTGCCAGACTTTGGCTGACTTTGAGGGTTCATTGCGCATTTGTAGCTCACAAACCAACCTTCAATGAAAAGTGTGTGGTATCAACAAAAATAGGTAAGACAAAGCAAACTGTCTCTGTTTGGCATTTGACAACATTTTCCCAAATCCATTGTCCTCACATGTCTGTGCCCTATTTGACTAATATTGCCAGTATGCCTAATTATCATACATCAGGTGACTGCTGTTACGCCTAGTCTGAATATAGAACATTTGGCTGAAAGGATGTCCATCCTTGAAGACGGACCACTCCTCCATGACTCCTTTCCTTTTTCTCCCCTTTAAAGTTTGCTTGTTGGTGGTGAGGTTTTCCTGCTCTGACCTGGACTGATGGTCTGCAGACAGAGGGGGTGAAATGCTGAGCAGATTCTAAAACCCTTTCAGGCCAATTTTTGATTTGTCACTTTAGGCCACAAAACTTTCGAGACTGAAATCTTCCTGTACTTTTCCTAAAATATTCACAACTCAACATAGTTACAGTATTTAAAGGGTAGCAGTGCTATGTAATCTCATAGCACTGGTTTCATTTTACTTAAAAAAACCCCCCAAAAACCAGAGGCAACCCTAACTATTAGAAACATCTTGCTTGGATGAGAATCCAGTCCTGTGCCCCTCTGCTCTGATTCTTGTGGTTAGTCATCTCATCAATGTAAGGATGACAGGGTTTCATAGTTTATATTTTCACTGACAGTATAGATTCGTCTCTCAGTTTATTGCATAAGTGGACTTATCCCTGCAGCTCCACACAGTAGGAGCACTAGCTGAACTGTGCTACAATTATTTTTTTGGTCTTCTTTACTTTTTTTTTTTTTTTTTTTTTTTTTTTTTTTTTTAATCTAAAAAGCAGAACCAGACACAGAAATTTTGGCTCGCAGAAGTATCCAGAGCTTTCTTTGATAGAGGAAACCACGCATGATGTTGATAGGGTGTGCTGCAAGACTGTCCTTTTGCCGCCCACACTGGGAAACTGCTGAAATCACAAAGGCAAATCTCCAGTTAATTTAGTCATAGGACGGGAGCAGGAAGTGATTGTGTGGACGGGATGTTTACTTTACTAAAAGTTTGTTACTTTAACCTTGTGAATTGAGGTGCAGAAGTCCCACATGTGCAGAATAGGTGTGTATGTGTGTGTGGGTGTGTGTGAGTGCAGGGGTGGAGGGGTGAGGGGCATGCAAAGGTTGTGCACCACTGTAACAGATGAAAAGAAAATACCTCGGAGTATTGAGTTACAGTAAATCTAATTAGAGGATTACTGTTGTGATAAGGATTGGAAAGCTTGTTTAGCTGTTCGTATTCTGGTTTGACTTCAATTACACCCTGGGTTGGTCTTGATGTAATGCATATAATTATCTTGTAATTATACCTTTTGAGGATGTTTAGTAATGCAATATGCCACTCTGCAACTGCAAGTTAAGGCCACAGTGTGAGAGGGAGATCAGTGGGTGCCAAAACAAAATGGTAATTTCAAGATGTAATCTGCAGCTTTGCTAAAAGAAGGTCTCCAGCCTCTATTATGGAAAGTGGACTGAGGCTGCTGATTGTAATTGGGTCAGGTCAAAGTGAAATTAAAATCCGTTTACGTCGACTTCTGCATTTTCTTGTTCAAAACTGCAATTCCCAAAAAGAAATGCGTATTTTACTTTCTACTGACATTTCTGTTGGCCATGGTGTGAATTTTTGATTCCAGCCAACACCATTGGTTTGTTAACCAGCTGCGTTCAGACGTTCTTAGTCGTGGCTTTGTCCCATTTGTGAGAAATGGGATCGGCTCAGTGTTTGTGCTCGTGTCATCCATATCGCCAGCTTCACTTTGAATGAACACAGTCATGTTCGTTGGATGTGTGCGATGGAACATGCTGTATTATTAAGGAGAGTTCATGAACTTTAAATTTACCAACCAATATTAAGACAATGGGAGGTACTAAATGTTGTGTTTTAAGACATCTTTGGTTAATTACCAGGCTCTACTGATTAATTTAGCTTTTGGAAGAGACCCTCACCCCTATTTCTCAGTCACTTGACCAATCTTCAGCCAGACAGAAATGTGAATGAGCTGTGCATGTGTATAACAAATAAATGATCCTCATTGTTTGTTCAGGGAACTAATTTCCCTTTTTTTTTATCCTACATGATTTTATTTGATTATTTATTATGCTATAGCAGCACAGATAAGCAGAGTTGTGTGTGATGTATTCACGTCATCAGAAGAAAAGTGGTGATAGAGAAGAGTTAACATTAGTGTTGCTTTCTACCTCAGGAGACAGATGCTGGAGAGTAAAGGAGTGGTCAGTAAACAGCTGTTAATGCTAATGCTGATCCTTAAACAACATGGTGAGTCCTCCTTTAATGTTGTACAGGGGCCAAAAACCCAAATCATGAATGGGTGATTGGTATTTCTGTATCAAAAAGGAAAGGAGATGCTTCTATCAGCTTCTATACATGATATAAGTACACGTTTCTTAGTCACAGGAGTGAACATTGACAGCACATATCCACAAGTAAGAAGAATTCAAATTTAATTTTGATGTTAAGACAGTGAATTATTTATTTTTTGTCTAATTGTCTGTTATCATCAGGATGTGACAGGATTTAAAAATAACAAACCCTGCAGGGTCCTTAAATGCTCAAAAGTTCAAATCAGTATTGTGGCTTTTAGAAACAGTGATATCATCCAGCAATTGCACTGCATCCATGTGACAGAACAGCTCATCATTTGCCTTATTTTGATAAGACTCAAAGGTCACTGCTAACACAGGGATGTCCTGTGTTAGCAGGGATGTGTTTGGTTACACTCACTCGGCCCATCCTGTGACGTATTTTCTGAATAGGTCTCTTGTGGAGACAGGATGACAGAAAAACCATATTATTCCTGTCCCTTATGACTCAAGTCCAGCTGAGATCAGGAGCAGATCTGCTGACCTGCTGCTGAGAAACTCACAGAGATTGCCGGAAATAAAAATGTCAGATTCCAACAGACCTCCATGCTCCTGTCACAGTCATCTGCTAGTTGACGTTTAAAGTTGAATACTGGGAAAAGAGGTGCCAGTTTTTCCTGGGAATGTCTGCCAAAATCTCCTCCCTACTGAGAAAAGAAATACCCGCAGGAACCCAGATTTTTTAGCATGTGTGTGCTTGTGTGTCTATGCATTTATGTAGTGAAGATTATACTCTATGTACCAATACAAACACTTTCTCCTCAGATTGCAAAATGAATCTTTTTGGCCCAACATGTGCCTGTGACTTTGGTCCATATTTGGCCCATATTGTTCCACATCTGGGCAGATTCCAGCTGTTATCATCTTGTATTGGCTAATAGCCAAAACATTTTGCTGTGATTGCACCACAACTGGTCCAGATGTGGACCAATCAGACAATCATGCTGTATGTATCAGCCAGACTTTGACTGAGGAACCGGTTTATACTTGGCCAGGAGAAAACCAGCATGTTGCTCAATATGGGCATTATTTTGTAGAATCTATTTAACGCTATCAAGTTCAGTCCAGCTGTGTGGCGAAATGTTTTTGAATGTGCAAGTGGCATAATTAGACATGTCACTTTCCTGGCCCAAATCAGAGGCATTCAGCAGGTGAAGTCTTTCTTAGGTAGGTTGTGTTTTGCAACTTTTTGTAACGTTTCTGCAGCTTCCACGAACAAAAAGTCAAAGGTCCAATAAGTCCAATAACTGATTCTCTGAGACTGACTTTGAGTTCACTGGGCTTGGCTCAACATGCAATGACTGATAACCAATGACCAACAAAACATGCCATTTCATCTTATTTCTATTAGCTTTTCAGGCTTGGTCTCACACCCATTATTACTGCTCGGAAGATTGTGACTTAGCGTCTGTTCACACTGCATGCCATCATGGCTGTTTGTGATGGACTTTCCTTCACTCTCACAGCTCGCAGTTAAAGCCTCAGGTCAGTTCAAGAGAGGGAAGTTGCAAATCACTTTGCTGTCAGTTTAATCTCAGTGGTCACCGGACCGTGTCATTTTCTAGCCCACATAGTACGTACTTCATTTATCAGTTTCATCTGATACTGTTTTCATGGGTATAAGCAACCAGCAGGCACCTATTGGCAAAACAGTCCCCACATTAGGTTTGTTTCTTTTTTTTGCCCCCTAAACTGACACAAATTAGCCCACAGAACCCCTTTGGATAAGAGTTTTGGTTTCATGATGAAAAGTAGTCATTGTGTTACCTTTGCCATTGGTGGGAACACACAGGAACCCCCTCAGGGACTCACCTTGAGAACCACTGGTCCAGAACTGAAAAAGAGGCTAAGACAGGGATCTCCTGGTTAGGAATCAAACCATGGAAATTGCAGGTATGTGGTATGCGTCTTGAGCAGTCAGCCACTGGACAGAAAGCTTTTAGCCAAAAAGTCTTTTTCAGTGTATCAAAGCTGAACTGACAACAATACTCTCAGTCACCTGTGAGACAAGCTCCACTGCCACTGATTCAAAAAGTGATGGCGATGATTCAGTCACATCAGCTCAGCTCAGTGTTGAAGATTGATGTGCGTATGTACTGAACAGCCCTCTGCTCTTTGCTGAGCTTATATGGTGAAAAACAGAGGATCAAACTCTTCCCCATAGTTGGCATCGCATTTTGTGTGTCACAAAAATTGTGTACTGTAAAGTTGGTGTTCTGCAAAACAAAGTGCTACACCACATAATGATCTTTAAACATGAAGAACAAATTCAGAAACATTAATTTTTTTAAAGTAAATAGTTTTAAAATGACAGAGAAAACCTCCACTACTAGTTAAGACATTTGATGTGGGTGATATAATAGTAACCCAGGAGTCATTTAACTCAAACTGGAAAAAAAAAAAAAAAAACTCTGCATGCAAGCTTTGTGAACGCCTTAGATGCACATTGTGATACTAGTACACCAGTGGTGTAATCATAATCCCAAGAACTGACAGAGTCATTAATGTTTACAGCGCCTCATGTTGGATCTGTCAGTCTTTGGCTTCATGGGGCCATTTAATATATGATCAAGCGAAGGGATAAGAGGTCATGCTCACCCCCAAGAGGCATATCTGTATACATGCCTGGCGAGCCTTGTGGTGTGGAAACCTCGCCGCCACCGAGGCTCCTTGGCACAACCTCTGCATTCTTTTCTTGACCATCACCCTTGGATTCCTCAGGGGCACTGCCCTTAAACAGTATACCGCCGTCCATCTTGCCAGTTTACTGACTTAAATTCCTGCATGGTTTCCACCCTCCGCCCTATGGTCAGAGGCAACATCCTTTTGCCAGTCCTTGACTCTTCCCAGTGGTTATGAGGTACTTTATCCACAGTGGCACTACTGCCAGCAATGCCAGTGTCCATGTTACTGCTGGTGTTATATTACCATTGTCTCCAGACAGTGCCTTTAAACATTAGCAGAGCCCTTTTTTATTGGGTGTGTTGACTTACGACTGATGTAGCAGTGAGATGGAGCAACTGTGCTGGTGTAAGTATTAGCTCACACAAAGGATGAAACCTTGCACTGCCTGCACACTGTTATCAGACAAAGTCGTCTATTTTGTCTTTTCTTTTTTGGGGGGGATTAAATAAAAAGTCTTTGTTTTTTTGTTGGAGGCTACAAAAACAAAACCAGCTGATGTGGTGCCAAAGAAAATTCTTACATGTCACTAATTGTCAAGAGATGCTGGACATGTCTATTTAATACGGACAGTATCCAAAACAAACACTGCCACTGCTGACATGGAGATATGTGCTGTCTGCACTGAAGTGCCAACCTGACAAATACCCCAGCCCTCCCCTGCTTTGGAATACAAAGCTTAACTTTCTATCTCAGCTCCCTTAATGTGCAGTTCAGACCTCATTTCCAAGTGTATTTTTCCTTACATACTCAATGTAATGTTATAAAATGACCCTTCACCCTCCGGCTCCTTTCTAGGTTGTCAAGTGTCTCATGTATGGACAAAATACAGTTGTTCAATGAAATAAAAATAACTATAAAGAAATAAATGAACAGTCGGTAGTGACAGGGCAGACAGGAAATGTGAAATGACAAGCAGGACTGGTCCTGAACCAAGAACCAAGTATGCTGTGGCTATGTGGCACCCATCGGGCAACTGGGTGCACCAAAATGAGATTTAATCCACTTTCATTTACATTTAACCACGTAACTGTGCCTTCACTGGCCAGATCTCACATCTAACCACAAGAACCTTAGCAATGCACCTGAATTTGTTTGGTACCTCCAAAAAAAAAAAAAAAAAAACAGACAAAGAATACCTGCTACAGTATTAAAAGTTTATAGTCACAACAGCAACAGGTTAGTGTAAGCCTTAGACTACATATGAGGATGGACATGGCCTCCGCCCCATAGGCTTCTGAAGATTAGTTTTGAAGCTCAGAGTGGGCTGCTCCGCCGTCATCATCTTGGCAGTGCCTGACTCCACCTAACTCCTGGCTCGTTACTAGCATACGCTCATACACCTGTCACTAAAGGTGGACACACCCTCAATTATGCAGGAGAATTTAAACAGGTGAGTTATTTAAACATTTTAACATGGGAGTCTGTGGGGGCTGACTCTCTCTTTTCAGGGGCGGACTTTGATGGTCATTCAAGGAGCTGCAGTTTTTGGCTTATTGGTGTATCTATGTATACAAAAAGTCTTCACAGTCTCTCATTCAGAGATCAATGATCTCTTACCCATTCAGATTATTGCACTAGGGATCGGCTAAAGGGTGTAACAGAACACCCGTCAATTTGTATGTGTTGAAATCAATGGAGCCCCATTTTCTTGACGCTTTAAAGAGACAGAGGGAGTGACGGATAATTTCAGTGTAACTTTAGCTGCCATCATCACAGGGGACAGATACTGTAGTAGCTATTTCCACAGACAGCTCATTGACGTAGTTACACTAGGGAGTAGTAAATATTACGTTTGTACTTGAAGAGGCAGATGCACCTTCTCAACATCTGGCAGGAACGTGTCTCCTGAGCTGGTTTGAGTTCAGTCCCTGTTGTAAGTGGAGTCAATATGTCTGTCTGCCATTCTGTCCAGGTTTCCCTCTGTACTGTAAATAATGTGGGCTGTTAAGTTAATTTAAAAATTTGCTAATGCCTGTCGTAAGAATATTTAACTCGTCTGAACAATCACAAAAACCTGGATGGCAGAGACATCATCTAACAATGACCTCACTTCAAGTCTGGGCAGTCTGGTCATTCTCCATCCAAACTCAGTCTAGTCCCAGTTGAGTCTCAGGGAGTCAAAGTCAGTGTGAGCTGAGAGATGATCTGTGTTGACTCGTACACGCTGGTGGACCACCCGCCAACTCGGAGACGTTCAACATGACGTGACAGACACCGTCTCAACCCTCCGCCAAGCACCACATCAGGGATTTGAGGCGAGGTGCAACACCCATGCTGTCATCCACATCTGCCAATTGCTTCCAAGATCTCATTAATGTGTTAAGTGTCAGCGATATGAAAATAGTGATCGCCTTAAGTGAAATGAAGTTGCGCTGCTAACATGCATTTGCTCTTACACGAGACAGGCAGGGGCATGCGCTTATAATCTTCACAGCTTCCAAGACTCCAATCTAAGTTCCAAAAAAAAATCAAAAAAGAAAAAAAAAAAAAAAAAAAAAGAGCAGGAGCCACATAACAAAGCCTCCAGCTTTATTAGGAGATGGTGTCAGCGTGCAGACAGCTCAGAGCCTGCTTAACTTTTTTTTATCCGTCAAAATCTTCATCTCAAGGTAAGTGGAGGTTGGAGGGATTCTAGTGTCTCGTTTCTGTTCAGCACTTTACTTTCAGTGCTCTCAGCTGTTGAGATGTGTTTCAGAATGGAAACCAAAACAACACCCGCAACACACGTTGAGGCTGATACACGAAACTGTAGTTCCCATGGTAACTCATGTATAATAATATATATCAGAGGCTGGTACTGCCAACATTACTCCACTCTGAACACCATTTGAATGGCATATGCCTAAATATTTACCGTTGCTCTGTCACCCTGTTGCCACCGCAACTCTAAGAGGGATAATCTCCCAAAAAATGGATGGTTGATTGGATAAAAAAAATGCTATGCCTACATGTTACACTTCAGCTTCTTTACATGCTACAACCTGCAGAAAATATGCACAAAGCAAACAATTTCCAGTATATTTTTGCATTAATGCTCCACAAAACCCATGCAGTCATCTCGGTATTCTAATTTCTTCTGTTGGGGAAAAAAGTCACAGCAAATAAACCACAGTAAAGACTTGACGAAATGTTACAGGCAGCCACAGTGAGAGGAGAGAGAAAAACACCTATTACTCAGAGGCAGTGACTTTGCACTTCATTCAAGAACTACATGTGTTACCAAGTGTTTATGAGTCCCAGTGAGTGGCCTTGTGGGACGTGGGAGTGGAGAACGAGGGCACAACAAAAGGGAGCAGTCTGCTTTAATAGGTGTGTGCTGGGAGAGAGGGACAAGTTACAAGTCTAAAACTGGCCAGTGTGTTGAAAAATGAACTGGCAACATTAATGAGCCAGACAAGTGATAAATGTGTGACAAAAAAAGTATCAAACTAAGATACTCTATTACTTTCCCACCTGCAGAGTTTGCAAACACCTTCAAAACTCACTATAGAGCAGCTGTTTGATTAAACCAGGTGGGTGCTGGGAGCTCAGTATATTGTATTAGCAATGGTAGCCCGGTGCCTGGCACTAAATCGGACCAAAATTGGATAAATAAATCCAAAATGTGTTGAAGCATTGATGCAGTGGTATTTCAGGCTTGACACTTCCAGTGAGACTTGCAAGGGAGGGACATGACTAAAGCTTCAGTGTAGTAGGAGACCTCGCTGTAAGTGCAACATCCATTCAATCGATCCAAGGAGATCAAATTGCACGTAAAGTGCATGGTTATCCATGAGGAGGTGCTCTCAAAGAGATGGGTTTTCAAGAGATTGTCGAAGATACAGAGGGGTGCCCTCTCCACCATCAGAGAACTACAGACCTGGACAGTGTGCACTGTGATTGCCTTGTGTGAAGGGATGGCGATGCCAGATGTCATTTCTTGGAGTAACGCAGTGGCCGTTTGACTGAGCTGATGGGCTGCCAACTTGTGGCAGCACAAAGGGGCATGAAGGAAAGCCCACCAGAAGAGCATTGTAGTAGCCAAGGTGAGAGATAACCACGCCCTGGAACAAGAGAGGGGTGGTGTACTGTCTCAGGTAAAGTTTTACTTCAGGGTTTCTTCTCCACCAATGTTACCAGCTTCCACCACAAGAGTAGCCAAGTGGAAGACGCCACTGGTTCCAGAAGGACTTTTTCTAAGCTAACGTCAGCTTGTGTTGCACACACGTGTAGGGCTGTGGAAGAGGCGCAGTGAGCCGAGGCACTTGCAAATGAGCCAAAGGTTATATCCTTTTGATTTTCCCAGATAATTCAGTGTCCTTAAGAGAAAAATCAGACCACAGGGTTTTGTACAGAACAGAAGTTTCACTTTTTAATATGTTCACACACTGGTATTAAAAAAAGGGATTAAAACATGTAAATTGCTTAACGTTCCTGCAAATAGTGTATTTTAATTTTGAAAGCTCTAAGGCGGACATGAAATCTGAAAGTAAAGTGAAAGAGGTGGTTTCATGATTCGTGTTTGCCACCGCCAGCTAAATCTACCTTTTGTGCTCTCTGTAATGTATGTGGACGTTGTGTTGAAATGTGGCGAAAGGACTGATGTTCACACTTTGGCCTTCAGTGTGTGTTTGAGGTTTACTCAACCTATAGCTAGATTACCTCCAATAATGAGAGACACCAATAATAATGCCCCTTATGAGCTCTAGCACACAGGTTTGTCACACAAAGCCTGGTTTAATGTCTAGAAAAAACTACTCCAACAGAAATTTTACATCTCACAGCATCATATTGAGAAAAAAAAAAAAAAAAAAAAAAAAAAACAGAAACAAATTAACAAGCAGCAATTACAGAGATGTAGTGCGTGGTGTTCTGTATTCCCCACATGACCATGTACTGTATTTCTTTAATTAAGGCCCTAGCTGTATGTTTAGGATTCCTTTCTCATGACACAATTGAGTTTTCAAAAGAGTATCTAATGAAAGAGTTATTACATTTCCATTATCATTATCGTCATTATAATAACAAGCTAATGATCGGGTCTCGTGAGTGTACCTCTGACTCTCACACTCAAAGACACACCTACACAGACGTAGGCCCAGGGGCAATCTGTGGAAACATGCCCCCGACTATCTTGATCTCATGTGTGAACAGAGGTTTGGCTCCCCTCTGTTTGGGCTTGTATCACACGAAGTCCCAAAGAGGAATGGTTCGAACATGACCTCATCAGACAGAACAAAAGACGGAGTGAAGCAGAGGAGAGAAAGAGAGGGGCTGGGAGGAGCAGAGCTGCCTCGAGGGAGCCTCGGCTAAAGCCTCTGCCGATGTTTTAGAGATTAGGATTTGGGAAGTAAATACATCTAATTGGGAGGGGAAGGGAGGAAGGAAGGAAGGAAGGAAGGGAGGTGAGTGAGTGGGTGGGAGGGAAATTCACAGTGGAAGGAAGGTAGCAAAAGCAATATAGAGAGATGGTAAAATTAAAGCAGGTCAAGCTAAGCTTCAGATGAGAATTAGAATTTGATTTATGTAGCAACATTATATACATGTTCTTTGTGGCACTTCCTCCAGGAAAACAACTCTAGAACTAGTTGTAGCCTATAAAATGACTGATGTGCCACAAGTTACCACATCATATTTAAATTGGCCCATCCCCTTAAATAGCATGTTGCTCTTTCAATGAATGAAAATGGCAGGCGTGGTTAATACAGAGCAATGAAATTAGACACTTAAATAAATGATTTGTGATTTTTGCTGTCACTGCATTAGCTGCATTAACAGCTGTTCACAGGAAGAAATGTAAAAGTTCAGAATTTATCCTAATTTTTTTTCCATCTCTAGATTGGAAAGTAATGACAATGTTAACTCTGGTGTCTATTACATCTTTTCTTCCACTGAAGTTAGAATGTAAACCAGCCAACCCCAGCAGAGGAAGTATTATAATCTCTTGTCTTATAAGCACAAGTTCTCTGATAAAATGACATTAGCCTCTACACTGTAAATTATTCTTGGCTGAGTTTCCTTGCTTTCTTAAAAATGTGTTAACCAAACTTGACTGAGCAATTAGTTCAAGGTTGTCAATTGAATTTTGGAAAACGCAAAAACAATCAAGTGAGATGAACTTGAGATAAAAGGGTAAATAAACGTATTATATGTAGTTGCATGGAGGAAGGTTCAGCCAAACTGACAATGTAACAGTGAGATTTGAGTTTGTCACTTTGAAGAGTCAGCTCCTCATTTGACAGAAATAGTTTGCAGAGTTGTTGGAGCTACTTTGTACCAGAATTGTTTTAATTACATGTGCAGCTGCTCCCAGTGCATTAGTAAATCATAAGAGTATCAACTGAATTCAGTCCTAACCTTTTGTTATTGTCCTTATTACTGTTTTCATTATTATGAAAAGAAACAGACTTGAGTTTTCTTAATATGTATTCAAGAAAAAAACAGCACGTTTTCATCATGTTCTCATCAAAATATAAAAAGAGACATCTGTGGAGAGTTGTAACTCTCGAACAATGTGTGCTGGGAATATCTTGATCGTGTTTCTTTTCAAACTGTATTTGTGTTTTGTGACTCTCAGCTCTATGGTCATTTAGCTCATTAATCCAAGTCAAAAGACTTAAAGCCATAAGAAGCCAGAAGAACCCCTGATGTGGCCTGCAACTTGACAGATTAACATTTCATTTCCACTCCCAGCATTTTAAAAGGCTTGAAGAACTACAATTCATCACAATACAATTTTTACGTCAGTCAGCAGTCAGTGGTGTGGTGGTTAACATTGATTCCCGGCCCGGGGCCTTTCTGTGTGGAGTCTGCATGTTCTCCCTGTGCCTGTGTGGGTTCTCTCCAGGTTCTCCAGCTTCCTCTCACAGTCCAAAGACGTGCAGGTTTAGCTTGACTGGTGACTCTAAATTGCCTGTAAGTGAGTGTGAGCATGAACGTCTCTATGCGTTGGCCCTGCGATAGACTGGTGACCTGTCCAGGGTCTACCCCACCCTCACCATATGTCAGCTGGGATTCGCTCCAGACAAATAGCTGACTATGTGCTTAACTTTCTTAACCAGCCACTTGTTTACTTTGTCTGATATTATCTTCATAATTGCACCTAAGCTTTGTTGAGCTCATGTGTAGCAGTGTGTGGTTTTATATATGGGGGATGATGTAATTGTGGTTGATGGTTTAAAGCTACAGGTATGCAGAGCTGCAGACCGGGTGATGACTTCCTGGACAAGCAATTCTGTTGTTGTTGTTCTCTATATGCAGTGATAGTTCCTCACTCAACATCTCTGCAACCTGCCTCCACTGGCAGTTACTATATTACTTAGTTTTCTTTTTTCAACAGTGGCCATGAGAACTCTAGGTACTGCAACGTAGAAAATATGTACAAATCGACAAAACACAGACGAATTCAGATCATCTTCATGAAATTGACGACACGTGTGCTGCAAATACTCACAATACATACATGTAATAATACACCCATGGGCATTTTTTTTTTCACTGCTCCTGTGACCCACATTAAAGGCTTTTTACGTTTTATATACCTTTGTGTTCTTTCCTATAAAATTGTTTTTAAGTTGCATTCAGTGCTCCACATATTGAGAATCAGTACAAGCTCAGATAATTCTATCTGTCACTCAATAAAGACTCTGTCCACTGTAATAGGGGATAGTAGCTCATGAATCAAGAAAAAACAAACACACTCACTAAGCTCTGCTCATTCTTTTGGGCAGTATTCACGAAAAATCAGCTCCAAAGCCACTAATGCACTGAATATCTCACTGTCCGTGTCTCTGTCTTTATTCTGTACCAAGAATAAACTTTTTTGAGATCAGAAAAATACAGGATTGATCCCATTTACTTTGGGTATAGAAGCAGCTGACAGCTAGGCCTCTGAATGAGACACCGGTTGGCACTGACATCACCCAACAGAGCCAATGGGAGTGTTCAAGTGTCCAATTCAGACATTTGCTAGACATTTCTAGCAAAGATGGTAGATGAGAATGGATTGAACACACAGAGGTAAAGCAGCAATGCCAACTGAAATACTCTCAAACATGAACAATCAAGGGCTTGTTACAAAGTTGCAATTCTCTAGTTTTAGGACAGAAAAACAGTTCAAACCCGATCGACTATAGTTTTTCTAAAAAGAGGACAGCTGGTCTGAGGCTGGACTCAGAGATGAGCTGAGAGAATCTTAACTGTTCTCCCAGGTCCTCTGAGAGCTGCTGGAGTGAAGTCTTATGCTAATGCTGATATTGCAAAAATACTGCTGCTTTGAAATCCCACACTATCTGCAAAGGCTTTCAGTACTTGGTTAGTCACACCTATGGTAGCGCCTCTTACCAAATCATGGGCAGCAGCTTAATATATGCCAGTGTGCCCCCTCCTGCACAGGCAGAGGGTCTGTCTTTCCCCAAACTGGTTTGGCTGGAGAATCTAATGCGGTCTGGCTTCAGTCCCCACAGTGCGTGAGACTTTAGTTTCCAGACCTCCTCGCACTTAATCCAAGCTCCACGCTGTCCCAAGGACATGGTCTTGCTTAAAATACAGCGGAGGAGTACTTTAACTATGATGCTGGGGTCACTGAAAGAGAGGTCATGTAAGGTCATATGTCTATTTCTGCGTCTCCCTCCGGCACAGCAGTGGATGGGTTTAACATTTTACATAACATGTATAGCACAAAAAAACAAAAAAAAAAAAAAAATTGGTAATTATTTGTGGTAATTGACATTTAAAGTGGATAAAAAATTTATCTTGGCAATCATTGTGTAAGCATTCACTGACATGGTTCATGTGTTTGTTTTGATTACACTTTCCAGATGTTGTGGTTTCTGTCCTGCACTGCACCAGATAGCTGAGCTGTTGATATTGAAATTGAAACCTATTAAGGTTCTCATTTACAGGCCAGAAAACAAACGGTGTGCCCTACTTCCCATATGGGTTTGGAAGCAAAGAAGCGTTTTCAAATATTCAGTGTTTAGAGAAAAACATCTGTTTAGTTTAGAAGAAAAGGTTTTTTTTTTTGTTTTTTTTGTTTTTTTTTTAAAAAAACTCATTATCTTTTGTCCAGCTCGTGAACATTTACATCACAGTGACACAAACCAGAATTAGACTTTTTCATTGTTGGGTCTTGGAGACCGAAAGCACAAGTGTGTTCACTGGGCTGTCTTCCACAGCTGGTCAACCAATGACGCACTGTCATTGTCTGTTTGACAAATCACAACCACGACAAACACAGAAACATAGCACTAACCAACATTTCACTTCTGTGTGTAGATCAACAGTAGAGCTGAGAAATATGACTTCAAATCAATGTCATGGTGGTAAAATTTAGATCATTTATACTGTATATTTGAGTTCATTTACTAAAGATATATTTAGTGCTAATTCTTTCCAAATGTATGTTCACACAGTTAACTATTACACGTATCTACGATACATATTTTTGTTTATACAATTATTATTAACATGTTTACAAGTTTATCTGTTTACATCTGCATCTTAAAAAGAAGTTATAGTAACTTCTTGAATCCATCACTGTAGTTTCCCTCTTGTAAACCTCAGTTTTAGTCTTCCTAACCTCTGATTGGTTAGTTTTAGCGGCATGTGGCTCAGAGACAGGAAGTGTTGTGGTTGTGAAGTTGATGAATGTGGAGAGAAATAAAGATGCTGGTTTCTTTTCTCAATAGTGATCCAAACTGGTGGTTGTTCGTCTCTGTATGTCTCTATGTGTCGGCCCTGTGACAGACTGGTGACCTGTCCACGGTGTTACCCCGCCCTCGCCCTGTGTCAGCTGGGATTGGCTCCAGCCCCCTGTGACCCTGACGGAAAAGCGGTGTAGATAATGGATGGATGTTTATTCTGTGAAAATCTTGAGTGTAAAAATAACAGTTTGTAGGTATTAGCCAAATTATAGTTCATTACATAATCCCTCATCAGACTTAACCAGAGTAAACAAAGATGTAAATGTTGATTAGTGAGGTTCAGAGGTACATTCGTCGATTTTGTTACATTTGGACAGTCGTGCTGGCTGTTTCCACCCGTTTCCAGTCTTTATGCTAAACTAAGATTAGCCAGCCTTATGTGTCATGTTCAGACATGAGAATTTCAATTAAGGACATTTCTTTTTTTAACTCCCAGACAGCAGACATTGAGCTTAAAGGCTGGTGCCGCAACCGATGAGGACATTCTGAACATGCAAGAAGTTGGTTTAACCTGGCAGCAGAGAGGGGAGAAAGCTTACCACTGCACGTATCAAAACATCTTCTTAAATATAAAATAACATATCCGTGAAATAAAACAGTTTTTATGTGATTTATGTTTGCTTTTCTTTTTTCATTCTCCATATGGATGGGTGTTCTTTTCTTGATAAAAGGATTGCTGTTATTATATTAATTATTAGACATTATTACAAATAGAAACCCAAATTTCCTACTTGCTGCTCCATAGCAAATTGAACATTTGGTTTAAAGATTTAGATTCTCTCTTCCTTTCTGTCTTAGAATAAAATGTTTTCTTAAAATCAAACAGGGCAAACTGCTTTTTGTATTCAAGCTTGATGTAGATTTCCTAGATTTTAAATTTCTTCAGCTAGTTTTACCCAGATGATCCATTTTGAATAAGGGACCCAGAACAAATCTGGACCAAATGAGCCACTTCATGAATTGGCCCAAAATGAATCCGGGCTGGATGAGCTGTGTCATCAGAGGAAACCGGTCAGGTCTGGTCTGGATCCATAATCCTGTGCTGTCGTGCAAGTAGACTCCGATCTGGCACTGTTTTGTGTAACCTTTCCGGAGTCTATGATAAGTTCAGCATGGCTTTGGTGTGGAGTCAATTTGCTATTAGGGCTATTAGATGTGGCCACAAAAAGCAAAGGTAGAAGCTATTTGATTTTGCACTCATGTTATTCATGTTGCCAACTTTGCTTTCAGAGAACGTTAGTTGGATGGGGCAGAGGCACGTCCATCCATCCGTTATTATTATTATTATTATTATTATTACTGCTTATCCATGCAGGGTCACCTATTCAATGATGACTTTTTATGTTGGAGCACAATGGGAGCCATATTTTGGACATATTCCTTTAAATGACGTCCGTTGCCTTTTTAATGACGTGCATCCAAAGTGTGTTGCGCACTAGAAGACTATGTCCACTTTTTTTTTTTTTTTTTTTCAGTTGCAAACCTTCAATCCTTAAAACAAAACAGTGCAAGACCAAAGCAGAACCTTTGCCCTTGTAAGGTTCAAGTTATGGGAAACTTGTTGAAACAAGTTACAAGTCATTCAGTTCCCACTGTGGAAACGTAGTTATTGTAAATTGTGTCGTCAATGCTGTATCAGTATTTCTCATGCATCAGTGCTCGGTAGTGAAGGCAACAGATCAGTGTGGAAACCCCCGAGAATGGCGTGCACTTTGTCTTGTTTACACTTGAATTTGCCCAAACTGGACCTTCTCGCAGAAGATTGAGCTTTTGCTTCGCCTTAATTGTGTTGTTTCAAGACAAAGAACAATGTGTGCGTTCACTGTCGCTTGAGTAACACTGACCAGTGTGGTCAACAGTTTTCTTAGACAATAGTGAAGTTCGTTGAGCTCCGATATATAAACTGTGTTTGACATCAGATAGATGAGTTAGACTCTGTAGAGAGAGAAACACTGCGTTGTTCTTAAAGTAGAGTTGAAACAGAATGTACTAAGACACTGGATACTGTGCATTCACACTCACACTCACATATACACAGAAACTGTGGCCTTTACCCTCATCTGTCTTGTGGCATGTTCATGTGCATGAGTCTTTACTGACCTGGATGGTCTGTGATGAAGACCGGGTGATATATCAACCTCAGAGTGAACATAAATCTGAATAAATCCATTTATATTATCATTCCAGTCAATGCTGTTATGAACATAAGCCACATAGACTGAATGTGACTGCAGGGGTGTTAAGGCCATATGTGCTTCTTTCTCCCTGTAGCTCCACCCAGGCTTTTCCTGATCATCAGAGATCCACCAGGCCTGGGTATGAGGATCTTCAAAACTCTGGTGGCGGCATCAGAGTCACTGCCTCTCTGCCTCCGCCTGAAGTTGTTTTGACTGGTTTCTGATTTAATCATGTCTTCTGTAGTCTTGAGTTGGTGTCCTGAGTTTTTATGTTTCTGTTCAATAAACTCCAGATTATGCTGTTTTTAAGGTGTCTTATTGGTTTTTGTTGTGTGTTGTGAGTGACAGTTGTGCGTCCCAGAGCAAGGGGATGTCCTTACTCATGTAAGTTATTATGTGCTAACTAAGACCCAATATTTTCCACGTTATCAGCAGGATACTTGAAAGCATTGAAGGTTTTGGCAGATCAAAGCTGAAATCTGAAATGACTTTTGTTGTATGGCAATAAAACTGGAACTGGAAAGACTCGGAACATAATAAGCAACAGGGTTTTCATTTTCAGATGGGGACCTTCATTTTCTCTGGCCAAAATCAAACCATCCCTGAAAGATTTTATCAGCTCTAATTAAAATAAAAATGACTGCACATGTCAAAGACTAAAGAGGCTAGAAAAAGGCGCAGAAGCCATGTCTTTGGTGTTGGAAGAACCACTGGTGTGTCTGTGCCGTCGCCAAACATTAAACCAAAACTTACTACGTCTTTTTCCTGGAGAACAATCCAGTCACAATGAGTTACAAAATATATAAACTAAATTTGATCTACTTCATGCACTTACGTACTTACTTAGAAGAATTTTGTTTATAAAATACTTAATAAATATAAACCTATTGACAGCTAACTCATAGGTTGTTGGAAGTGTAAGTGTGGAAGTAGACATATAATTTAATGGTGTGAAATAACTAATTGTAGTATCATTTTTTGTACTTAATGATACATTTCTACTTTCTTTTGTACTCTTTATTAAATGTGGTTCATACTGTGGACAATTGTATACTCTAATAACCTTTAACTGACAAAAATTAAATATCACAATTTCTGATAAATACAGTCAGTTGTTGGCTGATATTTCAATGTCCCACTTAGGAATTTAGACCTTCAATCTTTCCTCAAACCTATTTTGTGGTACAGCTGAAAGGTCCAGAACAGCTACTTTATGGACCTCGTGCTGAGACCATTTGTCAACTGTTATTTCCAAGGTCATAATGAACTTTCAGTCTCAGTTTTGAAGTTGGAGAAAAATCCTTCGAGCGCTCCGAGAAATGGAAATTTGAACTGCACAACAACTGGGCACAGTTTGACGGCTGAGGAAAATCATGTGATTTGATACAAAGCTCAAAAACGGCTACTAATGTGGTGAAACTGTTTTGTCAGCTGCTGTTTCCAAGGTCAAAAATGACCTTTAAATCTCAACCTCATTGTATTGTATTTACCCTCGAGGCAGGAGTGCGAATGTAGGGGCTGGTTGCACACTGTTGCTGTTTTCAGAGCATTGTCAGACACTTGGAGTACACATTGCGACATGACACGACCATGGAAACCAACGTGATGTGTAATGGTCATTGGTACAAAGGCCTGTGCCAGCAGCTTGTAAACGCACAATGAAAGTGCTGATGGACCCAACCTTCCTTCCAACACAACAAATGAGAGATGACGGGGCCTCGGGATTCTTCCAACCACATTTCATACAGAGTTGCCACATTTCTTCTGGCAACTCATGGTCTTGTTGTCCTAAAGCAAGTGATGTGCTATGTCAAATGTTGGCGCTGTCATGGTGAAAGGTTCCTGATTAAATTTTTATTTTTGAAAAAAGTCTTGTTTCATCTGAAAAAGAAAATAAAACTTGGCCTGTGTAACTGGAAGTAAAACTTACCATTCAGCTTGCAGCACCTGAGTCTCAGTCTGAAATCAGGTTTCAATCAGGTTTTTTTTTTTTTTTTTTAATCCTTTTTCAAAAACTGAAGCTTAGCGAACTACTTTCGGTCGACTGCATTCAGGCTAAAGGCACCATACTGTGTCTTACTATACTGTTTATTACTAATCCCAATACTATTTCAGTGTACTTGAGCTCCCCTTAACTCCTGCACTCAAAGACATTGGAAGGAATGAGAAAATGACACCTAGGAAAACATTCCACGAGGGGACCCTGCTCATGCTCAGGCTGGCGTCCCCGGCATTCCCTGCACGTCCGATGAAGCCGTACGAGCGTATTAGCATTCTACTGACATGGGAAGGTAACGGGACACGAGGGAATGCCTGCGGAGTTGCAACCAAAGCTGGTAAACATTTATTTCCAGGCATGCTGCTGCCAGAGAAGGGCCGACATACGTTACTCCGGAGCCTCACTGAGGCAGTCGTGGGGCACAAAACTGACAGGTTGTGATACTTTCGTGTCCACTCATAGACTATAGGTGCTTTATGTATTTGAGATTTTGTCAAACTTAAACTTCAGATCCTAGGAGAAGATTGATATCACTCTCATGAGTAGTTTGTTGGTTTGTTGTCATGGTGACAACAAGGAAGTACTGCACCCAGCCAACAGACAGATAAGTACATATCCCCACAAAGCAACTTGTTTTTACTTTACTTTATTTGTGTGTGACATGTTAATTTATAATGAACTATTCTTATTGACTTCTGGAGAAAGCTCATAAATGTGAGGCTTCAACCAACAGCCAGTTATCTTAGCTCAGCGCAAAGACTAGAAGCAGCAGGAGACTGTAATTAAAATCGGACTACCAGTTCAAGTCACTACAGCTCTGCCACCCTTCAGAGGATGTAGATCAATGGCATCACAGTCGCATGACAAGTCCGTCCCATTTTAAAGGCTCCTCTAAACGCAGATGAGACACGTGGTCTTCGTTTCCCAGGTAACGAAGGCTCCAGCTGGTGGATACTGTGGTAAGGGCGGGCACAGCTGGTGATGCAAAGCGAAAAAGTTCAGCCTTCGCTGCCTGCGATGGCTGTGAAGAGCCACACGGTCACGGTCAAGTCAGCGTCCTCGTCCCAGTGGGAAACTGATTCTGATTTATGATCAAATTTGTCTCTGAGTTGAAATATAATATTTGTGGTAGATTAAGGGACACATATGTGATATATACAAATATACCACCGCGATTCAAGAAAAGTAAACATGTATGTTTGTAAAAGAACAGATGCAGTGTGGTTTATATTAAATTTCATTCAATGCTTAATATACATTACATGTTGGATATGAAGTTTATAGTTTACAATTAGTCAATTTTGTTTTTCCATCTGTTTGTGGAGATTAGATTAGTCTGTACTGTACTGTTACAGTGCAGGCAGGTGCAGGTGTGTTGAATTGTAGCCAGTGTTGATATCAGGAAGAACACACTGTTCCAGTTGTAAATAGTCTTCCTAGTCCTCAAGAGTCAGGACTCCCAAGTGCGTGAGTCTGAACTTGGCGTACTCTGTTTTGAGAGACAGCTAGAGTTGTAAAGAAGGGGGAGGAAAAGCTAAAAAGATTCAAGTGATTACCAACGGGGCTATAAAATATTTGGCCCTTTAATACGAAGTCAAAGGTGGAAGTTTACATCAAATTTTAGGGGTATGAGAAAATAACGGACAAAACAAATTTTTTAAAGAAGCCGTGACGATAAAAACGCATTTTCCAGGAGATCCCTTCTGTATCAAGTGAACTGAAGGTTTCAATATCTGCAGACGTTCATCTGCAGCGTCATATGAATCATACAGACCTGAGAGTGTAAATGTCACTAATCTCACTGATTATGAGATTATGAATCTAATTCCTCTTGGCAGGAAAGTGGATAAGCAGGTGTTCCATGTTGACTGTTTAAGGACAGTTTTTATCATGTTGGCTACAGCAAAAGCTTAACACAAATATTTGTCTAATGCACCGAATGCTGTGAAATCAAATCATAGAGTCTAGTGTGTATATATATATATATATATATATATATAT
>CM076658.1:20763114-20814994 GCA_038496675.1 Rachycentron canadum
ATATATATATATATATATATATATACTATATACTTTATGAAAGTGCATATATACAATATATTTTTATATAAATATATTGTATATATAAATATATTGTATATATACACTTTCATGTCAACTTTTTTCTTTTGTTTTGTAATATTGACTAGAATTATTACAACCCAGGGTTTTTGCCTTTCAGTGTCTAAAGCAGCGTTATGTAAGTAACGTAAGCTCACACAGCAGGTTTAACATGTATTTTGGCATGTTTATGAACTTGTTGTGCCATAAAAATGCATGAACTGGCACTGTAAAAGATACACTCTATATATACACTCACTGTATACTCACATACTAGGACTAGGCTCAACTAGGTGCTCTCAGTTCATGGCACGGCCGCACAGTGTGTGTGCCTAATGTTATGTGCAGTGTAAATGCATCACATTTTCCTTTAACATTTGGACCACAGTGGAATAACTTTTAATAGCATAAGAAGGGATGCACTCCAAAAATTCCTGTGTGGTGAAGTTTGAGGGACAGCTTGTGCTTGAACGTCAGACAGCTTTTGAGCCCGACTCGGAGGGGCCGTGATCCCGGGGGCCCCGCGTGTGACAGCTTTCTCATCAATCATTCCCGCATATTCTTAAAGTAAACTTTTGACTTGTGATCTTCCCGGCCCGCTGTTGCTATCTCTTTGTGCTGAAACATGTTGTTTTGCTCCTTGTAGGCACTTCGTCATGCCTGGTTATGAAGTTACAAACCCAGCAATGATGGAAGGCAACCCTGGCTTTACTCAGCTGTTCTATTGTTCCTTTGGGGGGGGGGGCTACCTCTAATTTCAGGTACCTCACTGCAATGGAAACTAACTCAACCGTAAACGTCTGAAGCATGTACAGTCCCATACATGTGGCCACTCCAGCTGGGGTCAATTTTAAATGTCTTAACAACACAAAAAAAAAATAAAAAAAATTTGACCTTCGATTCCCACCCAATAACATCTCTGCAATGAAATCAATGGGACATTTTCCCTCCACTGATGACCTCATGCCTCAGAGATGTCTGATGTCATCATGGGAGCTCTCGCTTTTAGACAGAGAAATCCCCACAGGTTTCTGATCAGGACTTGCCAGGTTTCGATAAAGGAGGTTCCATCCCCACCCTGAGTCTCCATAGAGACTGAGCTGACTAATAAAAATAGCTTTCTAGCTCTGTTTAGCCAGAGTGGGAGGTTTCTCTACTGTATTTTCCCTCTCCCCATCCCACTCTCAGTCTCTGTGTTTGAGCAAAGATGACTTACCTTTCTGTTCTGTTTAAGCGGATGTGGACATTTTGCTGCAGAGATTTCCTAGAGGCCTAAATGATTTGTCTCCATCCACCTTGCATGTTTGTGTGTTTGTGTATGCTGCTGTGCTCTGTGTGTGCATGTGTGCTTTTCATGAGGGATGGGATTCTGGTGGTTAGACAAAGGTCTCCAGCAAGCAGAGAAATCAAAGCCACATGGGCGCTTTCAGTGTCTGTCTATACTTTCAAAGTGAATGGGAACGGGCCATAAACATCATGATGGGCCCATAAATGTCAGGTTGAGGAGACAAATAATAGGTGGCAGGTGAAGTTCATGGAGGTACGATGATGCTTTTCTTCTCGTAAAATGTTTGAAAAGAGGACAGATGTATGGGGGCGGCTTCCCATTTTTAGCCTGTTTCCTCCCTTATCACTCAGTGAAATATTTTATGGTGACACATGGATATCGTTTATATCATGCTCTGTATAGTAGCCTCTACACAGACAGATTGATATAACAGTAATAGCTTATATATAAAAAAAAAAACAAAAAACATTTTGTTTTATCTTTGAAGAAAAGCTTCAAGTGTCTGATTCATGAGTTGACTTTGTCCACAAATATTTCATAAGTCACTTTGAATGAAAGCATCAGCTAGATGAGTAAATGTCAACCTAAATATACATATATGGTGAATGAAAATTTCACTTCCTTCATCCTACAAATAGATAAACTATTTGTATTGTACTATTGCAAACTTCAAACGAGATACACAAACATTTTAAATTGCACAAACGCCATCTGACCTTTCTTGCTTTCCTTGATGCCATCAATTAAATCATCATATGAAATCTATGGTTAATACTGATGACGGTGAGACCAGTAAAGTATTCAAATGATATGTTTGTACAACTAAAGACCCGTAATCTTAGTATTATGAATCAGTTGTGCTTTATTTAGTTTTTTTTTTTTTTTTTTTGGTGTGACTGATTTTAGCTGCTCTCCCCATCTCACACCACCTCTGAGAGTGATTATGGGTATAAGGGACATAAGAGTGTGATAGTAGGACATTGCCCATTGGATTTGACTGATCATATTAAAATGAGTAAAATTCATTTTACTTCACTGGACATAAACATATTTTTTTGTGTTTTTTTTGTGTTATTGCCAAATGCTGTGTGTTAAAATTTAGGATTCACATATTCACACTGGCTAAGAGTAATACTATTGTTTATGTTGCATGGAGAATGGTGATGAAGAAACATGAAACCAAATGCATGATGTAACAACAACAGTGTTGTGTTTTTCATAAATGCACCACCTGTCAGTTGGTGATGTTGTGACGACAATAAACACTGGTGGGCGATCAACATAACTCCCTGGAGCTTGTTTTCCAGGTAGCAGACTGAACAACGGTGCTACAGATCTGCCATTGGTGACAGTTTATTATGTCATCATTTTCTCATAACAAAGATCTCATAGCAACGTGATAACATAATGAAAAGAGATTTAATACGAGCTTTGGTGGAAACGTTATGTGAAGTTGAAAGATGAATGTTTGATTTAGCAAGAAACCATTTCATGCAAACAGCAGAGACCCAGTCACACACGACTCTCAGAGTCACTCAGGAAAACTGAATCTGGGCAACATAGAAATAAATTGACTCAAAGATACTGTACAGTACATTGTGAAGATTGTATATTATATATTATTATTATTATATTTCAATCTTATATATTATATATAAAGAAAGAAAATAAATAAACACTTATATAATGTTTCACTGCTGTTTAGTCAGCATCTATTTGTTCTACTTTTCTCTGGTCAGGTTTATTTGATAAGTGAATGCTTAGTGGTGGTTTTGGGTTGGCACTGTGCTGCAGGTGCTAACTTTTACTGTGTCCTGAATGACTCTAATTCCCTCATTTTTATTTATAGTTTAAGCCCTGAATTGAGATTTTGGACTTGGATTGTCATAATTTTTTATCACCACACATTGTTGCCAACAGGGGCTATAGATTCAATTATGACATGCAGCCACGGGTTAGACTCGAGCTCAGGCAGCTGAGCGTTACTGTCACACTGTGATATACAATCACTCTTAATTTTTTTTATGACCCTGACACTGGAGCAGGATCATGGATCAATTTATCATTTACACCTGTAAAACTCCTACACTGACATATGTGTCATGGCTGATGAATGCTGTTGTTAGCCAGCTGGTCAGAGTCAAACTAACCAAAGCCTTGGTTACTCTTACGTACTCCTATGAAATTTCATACACCAAAACACCAACGGCTGAAAATAAAGTGAATATGGTGCTAATATCAGGTTTGAGTCTGAGAACCTGTTACTTCCGCAGCCGTTGCACCCCCTCTCAGGGGTCTAACTTCTCTCAGCTATGTGTTGTGTGGGCAGGCACTGCACAGCTGAAGTCACTTGGCCAAAGCCAGGAAGAAGGCTTAATGGGGCTGACCTGCCAGTCACTTGGGGCAGCTGGATAAATTATGCTTAACATCGTATCTCTTGTGCGCTCCCTCACTCGAGGTACTAGTTTGTGACTGTTGGAGGCTGGGATATGCTCAGGGTGAAGAACTGATTTACACCTGCACCTGCAGGCATATGTTTGTTAGCCATTGTAAGTCAATACAAATAAATCTGACAATAGGTATTGTGATATCTTTTGCACAGTAGGTGTTTTGTCAGACAGGTTAACAAGGCTGTTGCTTGAAAGGCTAGCCGAAGGACATCAACACTTTAAGTATTTGTTGTTTTATTGATCTTTGGGGAGCTAAGATGAAGCCATATTGTCATACTTAGATACACTGCTGTCTTGGTCTGTAGAAATCCAACATTGATAAAGTTGACTACATATGTGCATCATGTGCACATGAAGTTTAATCTCTTATTTACACTCTTACACTTCTGTTTAATACAGTACAGTAGTCACCAGCGGCCAGATTTGATTAAATGTGACTGTTCGGGGATGTGCGCCCTGTGACAATACTACAGAGGTGTTCAAATTTGATCTGGATACCCCGAGTAATAAAGGATTTCGGGGTCCCTGGAGGTCTGGGGCCCTGGAGCAGTTTCTGGCCTTACAGCTAATAATGCACCCTTGGTCTCAACAGAGGGGGTATTTAGTTAAGTGAATATTTCTACATATTGAAGGCAGCTGACAAGCTAATTCTGTCACTGTTTTACATAATGTACAACCTCGACCCAACAACGCGTCCATCAGAACTGCAATATTTGTTTGGCAAACTGAAATGACTCAGCTCGTGTGTGCATCTGATCCACATTGTTGTAAAGTAATGGAATACCCCGGCAAATTGACAGAGCCTGATATTGTTCTATTTCTCTGCAAAGCCATGCCAGAAACGCAGTTTTGACTAGAATCCAATCAGTCATTCAAAGTGAGCGAGCCAAGAACCTGTCCACGCTGGAACAACAGTCTTTCTTAGGGAGTGCAGGACGTTGTCGTACTGTTTACATGCTGCATCTCTGGCTGGCCAAGTTTTCAGCACAGGCCACGTGTGTTAGCTTGTAGACCAAACATTTTGTTTTGCAAACTAAGAAAGTAGATATTGTTTGGTTTGAGTTTTGAGTGCATTCCTATGACTTGCACTTTAAGTGTTCTGCTTCGTCTTTGCTCTCTCAACATTCACCATTTTGGTTCTACTCTGCATTTCTATGCATTTGGGACGTGTGTGTGAATGGGTCTGCAGCACAGAGAAGGTTAACTAGCTCCCTTTGCCCTAAAGGAAAAGTGTCGATGTACCCTTTCGATGGAAAACATAACTGAAATGCAGAATTCCTCACACTCATCGTTCTATATTAGGCAACTGCACAGCAAGGTACATTAACAATACAGGAAAGCGAGTCAACCATTTTTCCAGATTAACACAAGAGCATGTGACACATTTAGCTGAATGTGCTGAACAGATAAACCACAGAAATCTTTTCACCCAGTGTTCTACATGTCTACCTGCCAATGATGATACAACTGAAGTAGATTTTGTTTGAGTTTCTTGTTAAAACACCCTGAAAACTACCATTCACATACCCTCTCATCCACTGGCAGCAGAAGACAGTATTGGTCAAGCCGAGTATTTCAAATAAACCAATGTATTTTTTCTTTCCCTTTTCCCTTGTGAAATCTAATTTGAGGTATACAGTAAGCCACAAGTTTCATCACCTGCAAGAAGAACCTGGCTGTTCTCACTAGTCCTCACTAATGACCTAGAAGAGTTATTTATAGAATAAAAATAAGGACTTCCAAGAACAAAGAGCCGGTGACGCATCAGGAAGAAGACAGGAAGAAGGTGGTGACCTATTTTCACAAGCAGAACAGTCATGAACTTGTTGGCCCTTTTAGGAGCTGTTTGTAAGTTTTGCAATTGCTACATAGTTAACGTTAGCATTACCAACTATTTGCTTACAAGTCCAGGAGAAAAGTTGCTGAGTCCAGCTTCAGGCTTAATTCCTTTACTCACCAACAGCTGTCTCCAGAAGTGGAAAGCAATGAAAGCAATGTTAACTGTTGTCTCTAGAAAGACAACGATGGCTGAAGCCGTTGTCATGTGACAATCACCATCACCTGTTCCCGGAAAGAAACCGAAACGTAAAAAATTTTAAAAATAGTTCCTTTAAGTTTACATCCTAACTCAGATAATGGATATTAAAAAGATAACCAACCACCCAAAAGTGGAAGCTTGCTAACCAGGGATAACATCACACACAAATCTGCTTATCTGTGCATAATAAATAATCAAATTAAATCATTTAGGATAAAAACAAAGGCAAATTAGTTCCCTGAACAATGGGGATCAAGTGGTTACACACATGCACAGCTCATTCACATTTCTTTTTACTTTCTATCATGTATTTTCCTCTACTGAAGCCAGCACAGTGACCAGCGAGCCCAGCCCACCTTATCATTTTAGCAGCTCACTGTAGCCTCCAATCTGCTCTGAAGATGTAGCGCTGCTCAGAGGATGTATTATCACCTCTGGTATTATAAAAAGAACCGTGGCTGAAGCTCTTGTCAAGTGATTAGCCCCTTTAAAGTCGGTCCAATACTGTACAATGTGACATTATGAGAATAGTGTAATGTAGGTTGACTTCAGGCTGAAAGTCTGCATTACTTTGCAATATTTTTATTCAGGTATCCGAGTCTTTCAGGAGACTGGACGTTATTCAATCTTTGAAGAGCAATAAGAAATATCAAACTCAAAAGTTCCTTTTTCTCTGGATTTGGATTTGAAGTTTCCTCTTTTACCCACCTTTTAAACTGTCTTCCTCGCCTTAGTCGCACAAATCTAAATTGCCACACTGTTGTTCAGTGTGTTAATTTGCCACACCACTGTACAAACATTAGCTGTAAGATAGTTAGAAACATAGGTCCCGCTGTGTTTGTGGAGCGTGCCTATGTTTGTGTTCAGTTCAATCTCCCTTTTCCTCCTTTTTCTGTACATTTGTGTAGTGCTGTCCTATCCAAAGCCTTGAGACACAGCTACATAATCTGGTAGAAAAATCAAAATAGAAAATAAAAAATAAAAAAAAAACTTCAAATATATAGTCTGGTAGGCTGTGGTCAGATCTGTAAAAAGTATGTTTGCACTCTGTCTCTTTACCATTTTGGCTCGTGTCAAGGTTTTTTTTTTTTCATGTGAATTCAAAGATAAACAGTCAGATCAATAGCTATTTGCATGAAGACACAATTTATTCTGTACAATTGTGAGCCTCTGAAAACGGGGGGGTATGTATAGAAGTATTTGTTATTCTGTTGGGTTAACGCAATATTGTTACATGCCTTGAATTAAAGCTGAAAGACTACATTTATAAATCGCATCTCGGCTGCTTAATTCAAATCTATTGTCATGGTGTAAAGAGACAACATTTTAAAAAATGTTTCACCGTCCAGATACTCATGAACCGGACTGTGTTACGTATCCACCAATCAACAGGGAGCAATAACTTTGCACACGGTGACATGTACAGTATACGTGCATATTCTGTTTGCGATTTAATGCGTCTTGGTTTTGATTTTAAAGGACTTTTTTGTGTGCACTCAAGTGCTTTTTTATGTTGATGCAGTTTGCGAAGTGTTATGGTATGCACCTGTTTGGAAAGGATGTACAGTGCATGTGTTATTATCTGGTTGTGGGAATTTGCATCGGTGGAGTGAGTCAGGAGCTTCTCTGCCACAGACAGGATAAACGTATTCTCAGCCTTCAGGAAGCTTGTAATGCTTTGTAGCAACACTGAGTCACCATTGTACCACAAGCATGGGTGGAATATTTTAGTTAATCACATCTGGGATTAAGCTTTTTCACATCCTCCCGTGTGTGTCTGTGCGTCTGTGTGTGTGCATGTGTGTGTTTGTGTGAGACCAGGAAAAATAAAATCAGGTAATTACAGATTCAAGTGAATAATGCAAAAGCCTCTTATTTCCCCTCTTGAAATATGTGTTGTTCTGAGCCCAGTGTAATGCTTTAAATCTCAGCAATGTGACAGTAAAAGAGCTCTGGTTAGCATCACTCATGCAAGAACTCGGGGTCATTCTGTGCACTGTTGATGGTGTCCAGATCTCCACTCCACAACTTCCAGTGTGAATAGATGACATACCAAAAAACAAAAAAGAAACAAAGGCTGTCCTCATATGGTCTATTTTCTCTTTTTTTCGCTGTCAAAGCCAAAGCTGACATTCTTTTATCATTTATGATATATTTTAATATATATTTTAATATTATTATTTTATCAATTTACCAGAAATTACCTTTGTTTGTCAGCACAGTCATATCAACATGAACCATAAAAAACTATTGTGGTGTTTTTTTTTTTTTTAAATTTAAGAAATCAATTCCTTCCTATAGAATAATACAGTGCTGTCATCTGAAAATGACATTTCCTACTATTTCTTTTTCTTTTCAAATTTATTTTTCAATTCAAAATTCTTTTGAAATGACACAACACAATGACACAACTGTCAAAAGTCAGTTCCAGACAATGTTATCATTTTAAATGATGGGCAGTACCACTCCTACGATATTATCAGGGTCATCTCTGATCAGGGCTGGACACTAAACGCTTAACTAAAGGCCTGTGTTACACACTGGGGGTGTGAAGTCTACCAGACAGGGAGTTTAAGGTTAATAAAATACACCATCAAGTTGCATAATGGGAAATGTAGGTTTCATTATTTCCGAACTTTACAGCCTTGCTTTATTTTTGATGATGGATATTAACGGTTCTAGTATGTGTCTAAATAAGTAGAATTAAGGGGCTATTTGTGAGTTTTCTCTGTCATTGCCAGGTTCTCTCCTGATAAGAGCTTCAGCTACTGTCGCCTTTATAATGGAAGATGTTATAATACATCCCTCCTGGCTACAATGGCTCCTTTGAGGTGTGGAACACACCTGCAGATGTCTTTTGGGCTAAAGTGACTAGATTAATAAAAGAATAATTTATACTGATCAACCTAATCAAAAGAGAACAAGAACAGACTACTGGCTCCATTAATGGCTCAGTTTGGTCTGGGAATATTTATACATGGGGCCTATAACCTGACTCACTTCATCATATAATGTGAGTCAGTCGTGTGTGTATGAAAGTCATTGTTTCGGAGAAAAGTCAGAACAACTGAAGTTTCCTCTTTGAACTTCATGCTACACATGACTGTAATGCTGCTCAACAAACACTCATCTATCAGTTGAGTGCATTGTGTATCTTATTGCTCTGCATGGGAGCCTGCGTGAAAACTAGATGAAAACCAGACAAGTGATGATCAATGGCACACGAGGGTCCGATGTGTTCTTGCCAGTCAGCACATCACAGACGCTGTGTGTGGCTGATGAGGGCGCTCCATTTTATGTCTAGATGGCAACTGCTGCAGAGCAAGGGCTTTGCCAGCTTGTCACTGGGCATCCTGGACAAGTCTTGGAAGCTTACAGTCATTTTGCATTCAAGTTTAAATGTTCGCACATGTACCATACACGTGTTTTCGGTCACAAATAAACACACACAGATCAACAATTAGTCATCAGAGCTACCAGGGGGCCAAGCTGATTACCCAAAGGGCAACGTTTGGTAAACTGAGTGGGCCATTACTGCACCTAACATAGTTTTTTTCAGTGTTCCAAACATTACTTGTCTAATAGAGAGAAGGAAAAATTCAAACTAATTGTTAGGAGTTGCCATAGTCTGGTCTTTTCCTCTGTGTTTTCTCCTGTTTTTCCGCTTCCCTGTTGTTCCACATTTGTCCCCAGTTATCCCCTCAGTCTGTCAGTGTGTGTGTGTGTGTGTGTATGCATGCGCGTATGTGTGTGTGTCTCTGGCTGGGCGTGGCTGACCTACTTTCGATCTCCCTCCAACTCACCTGCACACCTGCTGCTCATCTTGATGATCCCACGAGCCACCTCCTGCAGTACAAATACCCGCTGTTGCTCTCCAGTCTTCACCAGTTTGTTAAATCGCTACAGTGGCAGCGTAACGGCCGACCTCCTGCTCTAGTTCGGCTCGTTTGATAACCTGCTCAGTCTTTTTGGCTCTGGTCTAAGCCCACCTGTCCTCTGTCACCTCAGGTCCACCAGCTCCATTCAAGCCTTTGTAGCCTTTGCCACTCATCCTCTGATCCTTGTTCCAGGATTTTCTCACTCAGTTCTCTTCATTTCCTCTGGCGCGAATACGCTAAATGACAAACGACTAAATAACAAAACCTCAACACTGACAGCAGTCAGCACAGTGGTAGATGAATTTCTGTCCGCGACATGAAAATGTGTTGTTGCCTTGTGGGACAGTTGGTTTGACAAGTGACAGATCACGTGAAAGTGGAAGACTTTAATTTGTGGTTATAAAAAGCGACGTGAGTTCATCATTGCGCTCTCCAGTGAAGCTCCTCACTGCAAGGTTTCGGTACTCCTGGTCAGCCTCCATGCAAGTTACTGTGCAATCTGCAATTTGTCTCTATGAAAAAGCTTCAGGTACAGCACTACGAATAGCACAACCACTGCAGGTACACGCCCTGGTGCATCCCGTCCCACTTTACAGCCACAATGACACATTTTCGTTGATTCCATATGCAGTGGGTTCATTTTTACGTAGCTTCTTCCACCATTTAAATTGCAAAGGGACATTTGTGCCTTATATTGGGGTCTTCAGAAATACATGTGCATACAGTATATGAGGACTGGTTCTGTTGGAGGCTTCTTCCTGTTCAAAGTGAATCTTTTTTCTCCACTGTCGCCAAGTGTTTGAGTCCTCAGTCATTGTGGGAATTGCGGGGCTTCTCTGTATAATATTGACCTTACGCTGTGAAGGGCCTTGAGATAATGATTCGGCACTACACTGAATTGAATAAAGTTGTGTGAAACCACTGCCCTGTCTTTTCCACACATCACTGTATCTGCCTCCCAGTCCCTCATTATCTCCAAACCAGCCCTCAGTCCCCGCTCCTCAGTCCAGTCCTCAGTCCTGATCCTGACCTTCACCTGTTCCTGATTATAGCTGCCTGCTCTGTGCCTCTGCCTGGACCATGTAGAACAACATCATTTCTGTCAAGTGCTGTGTCTTTGAGCTTTTGCAGTTATTCGTTCAATATTAAAGTGTTGGAAAACTCAGAAACTCGATCTGATCTGATCCTCAACGGTTTCGTTTTGTCAGACATTTCGACTTGCGAATGTAGAAAAAAACAGGTGTTGACATTGAAAGTTACTCAGTGAACTGGCACACAGTAACATGTTGAAATTTCTGTTATGGAAAGGCCAGTTATCTTACTGTTCAATATTTATAAATGCGTTGGATTTTGAGGAGATAAATTAAATCTGAATGGTTTTTAAACTCATTTTAAGGTTTTATGGAACCAGTTGTTTTCATTTATAGTTTCATCCGTGGACAAATGTTTTCCAATTAGCGTCAGTATAAAGAGACCTCATTCAGCACATCTGACTGGATTTCACTCGGCGTGTCAAGCATCTCTCCGCGACGGCGTTGACATTGTTTTTGTTGGCGTGATAAGTTCCTGGGCCACAACAGTTTGACAGTTTCAGGTTGTTGGAGAGAGCTTCAACAGCACAGGTGGTCTCCTGTTTTGTCTACGATTGTTAGAAACTTTGCTGAGATTGAGATCACACTAATGTTCAGCTGGTGGCACAGAGCTTGGGGCCAGAGCAGAGGACGAGGAGGACAGTAGTCATTCACTCCACTGCCCGGTTGGCCCACTGTAGCTCATCGTAACCAGTAGTAGGAGACCAGCACAGGATGGAGCTGGCTGACTGAACAGCTACTCCAAATAAACTGTGAAAGAAATAGGTTTAATCTTGCTAGCAATTCAATATGCACAATTAACACTCCACTTTATTAGGAACACCCAGCTGAAACTAAGTCTAATACAGCAGTCAGTAAACCTGCCTTCATGAAGGTTATGATGCTCTGTTTGGGCTGAAACGGTTTTAAAGAGGTGTTGATTCAACTTCATTATCACTGTAGAGGGTGTAGTTTGTGGTGCTGTTTAATTGTAAACACACAAACTGAACATCAAGACCTTCATTAAGGAGGGTTTACTGCAGGATTCTTGTATTACACTGCATTTTTTTTCATTACATGGACCTTTCTCCAGTTAAAAAAACTAAAGACATGATAACCATCTTTAGAAAGACTACTCCAACTTAGCAACTTTTTCTCCGAAACAATGAGAACATGTCTTACTGAAAGGCATCTTCTGGTTTTGTTCAGTCCCACAGAGCAGGATCCACAGGGAGCATCATGGTGGAGGCTCTGAGGCCCACGGTGGCACTCAAGGGGCCAGGCCGTCGTTTGAAGCTGCTGTGGGCTTCTCTCTCTTTTTGACATTAGCTTTTCAGATAATGTGGGTAAAGTAATGTCATCACTCGCTCCTGCGGCACAGGGGACAGGTTCACGTAAAGAGAGACTCAGATCTTAACCAGATATGCTGCTTATTCCCTCTCTGCCCTGGGCCCTTTAGGGGTCTTGAGCCCCTGGACAACTCCCTAGTTGCCCTTATATTTAATCTGGACTTGGCTACTCAGTTGTTAAATGGCAGATAGTATTTTATTGTTGTACGGAGATTGCTTATTTGCACAAACTGCTTATTTGACTTTTGCACTTTGACCTTGATGAATGATGAATTATGATGTCTGTTGACATCATAATTGTTGGTGCTCTCTGTGTCTTTTATATGTTGTTTTTGTAAAGCCTGGCTGCAAATCAGTTTCCCTGTTAGGGACAATAAAGATACTTTTAACCTTTTTTAACAAACTGCCAATTCAGTGTATATATCGGTCTAATGTGTATAGGTGACATCTGTGCTATCAGCATGTCAATAAAGCAAACAATAGATGAGGAGGACAGTAAAAGCTGAAAGAATTTGTCTTTCTGCTCTTTTACTGGTGTTTTAAAAACACGGCATGGAGATGAGTAAATGTACAACAATATAAATTAAATGTATTTCTTACTAATGGAAAAACATAATAAAAAATGAAAACACAAAGCAAAGTTTAGTTTAGTATGGTTTGGAGTAAGGCCATTAGCTACTAATTCAGTTGGACAGTGACTAAGCCAATATATCATCTGGCTCAGGGAGAGTGATTTCAGTCCAGGGCACATATATATTAAGATGTACAGAAGTGTAGTTCATGTGACACTCGTGGTAATAACAGGCTTTCCTTCAGCACATTTTCAATTCCAATAAATAGCATGAAAAGCCTGTGAACAACATCTGAGTACCATCATGTCCTCTCTGGGGTGCCATGCTGTGTCATTGTGGGCTTGTAGTTGCAGCTCTAGCTCCTACTGATGTTGTGTCATTGTTACCAGATGATGGACACAATGCTGCAATGTTTTTGGCCTCAGAATAAAGCACTCCCCCCAGAGTCCAATTCCTGGCCTGAGTGCAGCCATTCTGATGCAGACCCCCTGGGTGTGTGAATCCTCTGGCAAGGGCCCATTCAGGGGCAAAAGGGGGCGAGGATATGGCCGCAACCAGTGGGAACACCTTCAGTTCTGGGATGAGCTGGTGCTACACCATGCCAGGGGCCATTTGAGGGCACTTTGAGGGAGTCTGGCACAGAACCAGAGGAAGTTTTATGAGGGGAACTGGCACGATATCAAGGCAAAAGCACCAAAAGTAAGAGTACAAGGAAGTAACCATGGTGCAGAGAATTGTTCCCATTTTTAGGTTGGTAATTGTAACAGTGGAGGGTCATCTCAGGTCAGTCAGTGATAAAATGAACGAACCTCAGTACTCGTGGCTGACAGACAAAACAGTTAGCCTGAGGCTGAAGTACTGCTTTTAACTCAGTAGAGCATGAAATCATACTGCAGACTAGAAAATCTATCTAACGGGATAAAGACAGACACAAAACTTTGGTCATGCCTGTAAAAATGGCTCAACATGAACATTTAAAACAATGTGAAGATGCAGATACTGGCTGGTGTTTGACATAAAGAGTGTTAATGAAGTACTTGGTTTACTGATGAAATTTTATACAAACATTGTATAACACACACGTAACACAATGTTACATCACCTTGGGATGGTAAATCTAGGTTTGCAAGCTTACCTATTATAACACTGATGTGTGTGTGTGTGTGTGTGCCTGTAGACAAGTGCATGAGACACAAGGTTGTCCACGTTCCTCCTTGTCCAGGCATATCAAAGGCAGGTGCCAACCCTTGTGTTCTTGCCAGCCTGATCCTGTGCCAGATTCCAAAGGTTAACAAGATTCTGCACTCTGCAACCAGCCGCAGACAATAGTGCCATTCTTCTCTTTGCACATACCTTCTTTGGTTCTCCTTTCCAGAACCTCCTTGTTGTGCCGCACAAAACCAGGCTTGTGCGACTTGAACCCAGGAACGTGCTGAGGAAAGATGATCGTGACATTTACGTGTAATAACACTTTTCACTGAATGAGGGGGAAATTCTTCTTCTGGATTAATCTGAAAGTGGTATTGTTTAAAATGCAACATAGGTTTTTCTATTCCCTTAAATATATGGATATAAATACTGCAAGTAAATATACAGTCACAGCTAATATATGAAGCTGAGTGGATGCGTTTGTTTTAGAAGTGCAAACACAGTTATAGCTATGTAGATCTTTTTAATAAGGTACAGTAAGCAATGCCTTCAAGCAAGAGTTTAGCTACTTGTCCATTACGTTCAAATGTTGCACATTGAAAAAAACTGTGTGCTCTGGGTCCTGTGCTCTTCAATCCAGACCCTGTCTCTGTTGTCCTTTTCCAGTCTGCAGAGGCACCAGAAATTTTTCAGGTTAACCCCAAGTTGCCCACAGACAGTTATTACTTATGCAAACTGCCTTCTTGCATGAATATTTTTTACACATTAAAGGGGCTACTTGGAGGCTCTTTCTGCCGCTGAACGTGGTTTCCTGCCTGCAACAGGTGGTGGCGACTGTCAATTGACAGGAGCGTCATTGTCTTTACAAGACAAGAGGTGATAATTGGTCCCCTGAGTAGCTCTATGTCTTCAGGGCAGATTGGAAGCTACAGCGTCTACACTCAGGGGCTGTATTTGAGGACAGGCTGCGCCACTAGACTGTCACAGTTCGAAGGCTCCTTCATATGTGGCCCGACAAAATTGTCCTCCTTTTCCTGTAAAACTAAGGCCCAACAGAGAGCCTGAGGATTACACTTTTAAATGTAAGCATTGGGTTTTAGCCAACATGAGTTAAAACCATGCTGTAAAACTGTATTTTAGTTATGCGTTGTCAAAGTTGCTGGGTAACAGGAGCCGCACTTTGAGGTGCAACAGCAAGGGCAGGAACAGCCGGTGACGCAGAGCGAAAGTCCTCACCAGGCCAGACCTTTCAGCTTGGTCTTCGTGTTCCAGAACAGCCACGAAGGGCCGTACCTTCGTAGACTGCGTCCTCTGAAGGCTGCAACCCCGAATATGGACATAGCCCCAATCACAGGCCAGAGGTTTAGCATTCTAACTTCAAAAGAAGAATGAAAGAGATGGAGACAAGAGTTAACGTTGATGTTGCTTTCCACCGCTGCAGACAGCTTGTGGTGAGTAAAGGAACAAGGCTTGATGGTGAACTCGTAATGGTTCTTCTAGAATGGTAAGTAAACGGCTTAAATAACTTAAATAACACTCGCAGCAAACATGAAGAGGTAGTACACTCAACATGTTTTCATCTTTTATTTGGTCCTCTCCAACTCCAAAGGGAAATACTGTTTCATGAACTGTGTTCACCTGCTGGTTGCTCATGGTGTCTCACTGTTTGGTGTTGGGCAGATATTCAACAGCTTTTCCAGTAAAAACATCTTCCTAATGCTGTTTGATGTGAGCTTCCTGTGGGCCACAGTAAAAAAAAAAAAAAGCACCTGTTTCATATGAACACAGTCCACTCTGTAATTAAACTACATCTGGCTATGTTAGAGAGGAGATATGTTCTCATTTAATGACCAATAAAAAGTAAAGATGATCTATCACTGCAGCCAAAGTAACATAAAATATTTAACAAACGTGAACATAACCGACTCCTCTATAATACCACATTTCTACTCCAGTGTGTCTGTGTCTCCATCTCACTTATTAATAATTCATTCAGCAATGAAGTCATAGTCTATAAGTGGATGAATATCTGTCAGCCTGTGTTAGACTGCACTCAGATGATCTGAGAAATATTTTTCTGTCTACTAGGTGATAAGGAGACTAGAAGGAGGAATATATAGTGTCAAGCTGCAGAGCTTTAAAATATCTAAAGCCCAATAGCTAACATTTGAATAATTATTCAAACTATTAGATAAGTAATTTTCATATATAACTGAAAAATAAAAATGGACAGAGAGGGTAGGTTATAAATGTGTTTGCATGAGACAGGCGGGTCTTACTCACTTACAGCCACTGTGTTCCATTACAGCCATAAACACCTAGCTGCTTTGCTGACATGAACTATGGCTCTTTGGACTTGAGCTGTCTGAACATGTACGCGTGCACACAAATACGGCACATGTGTGCACAAACACAGAATGGGCTGCCTTACAGTTGGGATTGAGTTTCACAAGTACTCTGTGTGAAAGGCCTGCAGAGATTTGCAGCCAAGGCCACGGATGCAGCAGTGCAGTTTCATCGCCTGCTTATTTTGACCGTTTTAATGTTCAGCTTCGAGAGCCAGACAGCTTCATCGTAAAGTTGTCCACAGTTTCTTCTTTTAAACCTGTCTTGAAGAGAAGCAGTTTCATGTCTGCCTCCGGGACAGGCTGAAAACGTGGGTCCATCGAGGTGATGGAATTTAGGCCCATGCTGACTTGACAAAGCCATGCAGGTTCCGCACAACACATCTGAGCTGCAAACCTAAATTCCTGAAAACATCTTCTGTGACATGATACATGACCCTTAAAGGGAAGAGTGTGACCATGATGGCATGCACCTGGTCAGCAACAATGCTGAGGTACACGCTGGCAAGTATGCTCATGTATCAGCAACCACAAATTACACCACAAGCAATCTGCAACTTTGCCACTTTCAACCACAGCCCTGAAGTGCATTGATTTCTACGATACAGGAACCACAACAGTCAATGTCAGACGGATTAATCACATTGTTATTTATCATTCATTCGTTTAAGGCATACACTCTGGGTCTGAAAAATGAAGCCAATGCTGAGGAGCTTTAAACCTTCATCCTGTCTAATGACCATCAGGGGGCCGACTGCTAAAAAAAAAAGTCAGACTCCATTGAAGTCTGTGTGAAAATGTCCCTACTTCTCACCTGATTTATTAGCTCACGAAACGTTTTCCTAATGACTTTATGGTCTTAGCCTCTAGTTTCAAGCCTTCTTCAATACAACGGAGGAAAATAGACCATAAAGCAGGGTATGGATTAGGGCGTCGCTACTGTGTGACTGACAGCCTTTACCACACACGGTGACCTTCCTGAGAACCAGGATAGAGCACAGAGCAGTTCACAAACCAATGGGTGACGTCACAGTGGTTTCTTCTTCAGGCCAATCTGACATTTACATCCTCCTCAGATGCTGTGTAAAGGTCAGTCCGCACTGCAAGCAAAGTGTTTTCCCTTTTTTCTCCTCATCTCACAGAACTGATACATTTCCATGTGCTTAAATGTAGCAATGGACACTGACTCCATGACAGCTGCGACAGCCCACAGCTTTATGCTTCAAGTTAAAATTTTTTTAGCAGACATCTGTTCAAATCACGCATAACTACAGGTGGTTAAACTATATACCAACAGTAATGATCGATGAACTTCTGATTTTAATGCACACAAATTAACATAAAAGATTAGGATGGACTCACTCTGCTTTTACATTAATTTGTCTTTTCTCTTTACTTGAAAAGTGGACCCATGCTAATTTTTTGAGATGCTACTTATCATTCATGTTATTACTCATGTAACCCCACAATTTGAATCTCTCATAAACAACAAAGTTATGCAATATTTGTACCTCAGCACCAGGTCTGCATACTTCCTACTGTGTATTTGTTTGCTGAGTGCTACAAAATTTTACAATTCAAGCTGTAACTGTAGTTCAGCTTAGAATTAATGTATTTTGTCACTATGTTCTGCTTTTATCATAGAAATTACCAAAAATCACCATCTGCTTGGCGTCCTTATCTCTCTATCTCAGTGCGCTATACAAATAAAGACGAAAAAAAAAAAAAAAAATGACCAAAATAAAATAACACACATTGTATTGATCATACTGTTATTCTTATGAGTAATTGTTGGGCCAGGTTCAAATCAGGGCCTTAAGGTCGTTGCATGAGATACAAACGTACAAATTCAAAGATTTTCATTTGTTTAATTATATTTATAATAAAAAAATAATACAAATTTGTGCAAGTTCTTATCGTCAGTGTAAGAAAGAGGTTAAAGGCTTTATCTCATACCATTTGGCACCTGACTGTGATGGTTGACAATTACAACAAGAAGGAACATTTTTAACAGAATGCTTCAATTATTGGACACACATGGATTGTGTGTTCTTTGTCTGCCTGACTCATTGTTTGATAGAAACTGTTGGCTTAGGTTTCAAGTGGTATTTGTGGGTGGCTATTGCAAAGCCCAGGACAAGTTTAAAAGCTTAGCTCTTAGGAAATGTCACTCACTCAGTCATGAAGTCAGAGTCGAACCAATGAACTCGCAGCAATTCATCATCTGAAGCGTTTCTGTTACACCGCTCATGTATTTACTTCATGGTCTGCAGTGAAAGAGAATGGACTCTTGTTCTGTGCTGCCAAGGTGTATGTCAGCGAGCATCCAGCTCAGGTAGGTACCCACAGCTTGTCTGACGTGAAGCATTTCACAAGGATTAGGAAAATGTCAAACAATGTAAAACTATCCCTTATAGACAACCATGAGGAAAAGAACCACAAGAAAAAAAAGTCGTTTTAGATTGAGGCATAGATCACATCCCTTCTGTAGTGCTCATACCCTGGATGTTTAATCACTGTGTCTCCATCATTGGATTCTGCATCAAGATGAAGGAGAGCAATCAGATGCATTTCATCTATCACTCAATCACTACAATATTAGAAACGTAATGGTAATAGATAACATGAGCCTTTGGCTTTACCGGGTTATCAAACAGCTCATAATGTGCTGTTAATTTTTAGCTCCCTCAGCCAACTTCACTTGCAACACAGATGATTAGCTACACCTGGCTTGGTGAACACCCATCTTCCATCTACAGTGTACCACTTATCCATGCAGGGTCATGGGGGCTGGAGTCAATCCCAGCTGAAACCATGCAAGAGTGGTGACACCCTGGACAGGTCGCCAGTCCATCGCTGGGTCAACATATAGAGACGAACAACCATTCACACTCACACGAGAATCGGTGATCAACCTGCATGTCTGTGGACTTTGGGAGGAAGTGGCACAGGCACATGGGGGACATGCAAACTCCGCACAGAAAGGCCCCAGGCCCGGGGTTCAAACCCACAACCTGCTAACCACTGCCCCCATCATGCCGGACCGTTTCAACATTTTTATAAATGATTTATAAATTTGTAAACAGATTTATAAATGTTGAGGTTTGAGAAGGTGATGATCCAAGAGATCAGGTCGGATCAGATCACTTAATTTAAAATTGATTGATTAAAAAAGGTATTCAATTCAACATTAAAAGCTCAACATGTTATTGCCTTGAACCTTCTTGCTTTGAACCACCAGTGCTGGCCACTGTGCCACACAGGGAAATCTCACCCTGTTAGGCTGAGGGGATAGGATCGGTTCCTTAGGTTTTTGATGTCTGAATCAGTCTGTCATTGGTTCACTGCAGTGACGGTGGAAACACTCAGTCAGGATGTTGACTAATTATTTCACTCATGACGTGTCTTGTATTATATATAAAAAAAACAAAACCTATAGATAAAACCTTTGGAGGGATTTTAAATGGGGAATATTTACATTGTTGAAATGCTTCAGATCTTCTTCTACCATTGCTTCTCTGTCTAAAGGAGTGATTCCAAACGAACGGGCAAATGTCCAAACTGGACTCAGGGTCCATTCTCAATGGATCACAAGTATTTGGGTCAGCTTCATAAAAACAAACAAACACAAAAAACCTGAAATTCTCAGACAGTACTATTTAAGTACATTTCCCACATTCACAGCACAAGCAGCCTCTCGATGAATGTCCAGGGAAAGTTACAGTCGAGTTTGCCTCTTGCAGAGAAGCTTTATTTTCTTCACAGACACAGAATACAGACTTGGTTTGACTTACAATGAACAAAATGTCATAATCAGTCTCATTTTGAACCATGAAGCTAAATCTGCTTGGAACTCCAGGTTTAATGAGCAATGAACAACCTTTTACTTGTTAACACTCACAGTGTTGCATACTCTGTTACTGACAAGCTAATTCACACCAGCCCTGTTAGTGACATTCTGCACTTTCCAGGATGGAAAATGGCTCAGTAGTGGAACAGGGGTTTTTTTTTTTATTATTATTATTATTTTGGATGAACAAAGGCCCTTGTGAGCCACAATTTTTAATGTTTGAAAATGACCATATGGTCATCTACAATTGGCAACAGATGTACATGTCATAACTGGGGTGGTTGGAGCCTCATAAATATTGAAGTTATAATCTGAGGATGATCAGCCGTTTAACTTAATTTTCCCACTGAGGGTGAAATCACATATTGAAACAGGTGTCAAAATATTGCCTAAGTCGTATCACCTACGGCGTTCATTAAATAAATTCCACACTGGACCCACTTGGCACAGCTTTGAAGTGTAAGCTGTTGCACATAAGAGGCAGTTTATGTTCTGGCAGCTAAAATATGGAAAATAATTACGGTTGTATGTTTATTTCTGGGTTTCTATATAATCTCTATCTGACTGATTTATCTCTCACACATGCAGACGGATCACCTTTTCCTCAGCCATATTTTGCCCTGGCATACCACACAGTACCTGTAGCACGTTAGGCATTTGGCTGTTGAGCGTTGTTGTACACGTTTATTTAAAGTATGAGAAAGCTGTACTTCCAGGATTTGTGGGGAACTCCCTCCTTGGCTATATTGGGGTGTGTGTGCGCTTACAGACATACCAAAGCATTGGGGCATTTAATCCTGTCTACCTGTTCGAATAAGTATTGCTGTATGCCAAGCCAGCCTGACACAAGTCACTTTGAATGGGTTGAGTGGAATGTATCCAGTGATGATCTGAGGCTATCTGTTACTGAGCGAGTAGCTTCTGTTCATCGATGCTGAAACGCACACCGGTTTCTTACACACATGCACACAAACACAAACACCTTGAATTTTTTGTCCTCCTATTGCCCTGCAGCCTCACAACTGATCCCAATGTGGCAGAGGTGAGTGTATCATCTTCATAAAGATAATAAAGATTAATTGCATTTTGTTCTGAAACCTATGGGTTTTTTTTTTTTTTTGCCCAAGGTCTTTTCTCACAGAGTGGCTTCTAAGATCTCCAGCCCTGTACTCCCATTCAATGATGTCAATCAATCAAACTCAAATCATTAACTCAAAAAGAGCCTGTCACCAGCTGGGCAACTTTATGATTGAGAACATGGGAAGAATCCAACAGGAATTCCCTCTGGCTCCATTTAAACAGTCATCAGCACTTACATTAAAGCTTATAACCTTAAAACCTTGAAGACAATACACCATTCTGTTGTGAGTTTCAACTCCCTTTGTGAACAGGGTCATAGCCAAAAGACAAAATAGTGAGATCTGGGCAGGTGCGGTGGGCCAACGACCAACTTTGTCATTTGATCAAATCAACACATGATCTGGTCAAAGCCTTTTGATTTTTCTGTCTCTCCTCGCAGCGTCATCAGTTGTGCTTGAGCCAGTACCGCTCTCTGACGTCTGTAATCAGCCTTCTTGGAGAAGGTAACAGCTAAATAGATAGTTTTATGTTACAGCAACAGGTTCTGTAATAGCACACAACATTATAGGCCAGTAAAGGCACATACCAATCTATTTTCAACTGCAGTTTTTTATTTCTATTTTGATACTTATCTGCCCACTTGTCCAGCAGCCCACTGGGGAAACTCCTGGTACTTGTGATGGCCAATCCGCCTTTGGTGGAGAGCCACGTGACGTCTGGAAGTCATGCTCTATGGGCCCTAAAAATGCATTGGCATGAGGAAGACTGTAGGCTGTGAACCCAGTGAACTGAGAGAACAGGGTGTCACCTTTGAACACAGGACTCAGCTCTCCTTCATGCATGTCTCTACAGTATTTCACCACAATCTATCCAATATTTGTTAAGACAGACCATCTGACCAGCTGGCACTGACATCAGTGTGATAAACCTCTTGAATTTTGGAAAGTTCTTCAAGTAAATGACAACGGGTCACGCAAAGTCGTCATGCCTTTTCACACAAATATACAGTACATACATATATACACATTGTACTGCATGCATATCTATACATGGCTTTGATTAGGACCCAGCGTGACACCACACATGGCGCTGATCTGATCGGGAGTGTGCTGCTGGCTTCAGTTGCATGTTGGACGCCTCACAACCCCTGGCCTGCCAAATCTCTGGGTTTCAGTTCTACAAACAGCCGACTTGGGGGATTTGTTTCCCCAGTAATTGTTGTGTGTGATCATTGCTGGGATCTCCCCTGCTTTTTGCCATGCCCAAGTGACCATTGTTGTAGTGTTGTTCCCAAGCTGTAATCATAGGCAGATGGCTGCAGGCCTTGGTGCTTGAACTTGATGGGGCTTTCCCCATAGAAATTAATGAGGTCTGCTCATGGAGGGAGGTGTGATGTAAGGTGTTTTACCAAGATGGATGCTTATTTAGTTCTTAGAAATCCAAATCTGAGATGTCGGGTCTGATACCCTGCCACTTGGCTATGGACGCATTTCTAGGAGCCTAGTCAGTCTTCCTTGTTTTTGTGTTGAGTTCCCGCTCTTCGAAAACTATTAAATTTTTGTAGCTAGTGTAGCACTCACACTAATAATGATTAAAAAAAATATCTATAAAAAAATCAAAGGTGGTCTGTGGAGTCACTGTTGTATCCTTGAAGCCAACTAAATGTGCTGAATGCATTTCCTTCCTCATAACACATTTTAAGGCAAAGGCAGTTTTGCAACATTTTTAATCCTGCATTATTTACATCCATTACATCATCTGGCTGTCCTCGCCTGCCCTGCCTTTGCTGGTGCATCAGTTTGCTTCTTGGCACATGACTGTCTCCAACTGCCAATAGAGCAGCATGAAAGTGTAGTTAACCAGTGAAATCTCACCATCTTGGGTCAATGTGTACACAACCGTGGTACAAACATAGACTGTCTATAAAAGTGGATGAAGACTCTGGGTCTGTAGTGAAGCCAATGCTGAGGAATCTTATAGCTGTATTCTCTCTAATGACCATCAGGGGGCGACTCCACTGGTTGTGTGTAGAAGTCAGATTGTATTGAAGTCTATGTGAAAATGTCCCTACTTCTCCCTTGATTTATTAGCTCAGTAAACATTTTCCTAATGAGTTTATGGTCTCAGTCTTCAATACAACATGATGTTCGTTTTTTAAATGATTGTCCCATTTAGAGGAAAATAGACCAGCAAGAGGGCGTGGCGACTCCTGCAGAGAGAGTACAGAGCAGGTCAGCTCCACCCCTCACTCCTCCTCAGCTCCGCCTTCTCCTCCAAATATGGTTTCTACTGATTTCAAAAAACAAGATGGTGACCACAAAATTACAAACTGGAGGCTTCAAAATGGCAGCTCACAAACCAGTGGGTGATTTCATGGTAGGTTGACAGCTGGGTACAAACACAACAGGAACCCACTCAGAGATGTTAACTCACTGAACATTGCTCCACAGCTCTGCTGGTAAAAAAAAACTCCACAGAGTCCCTTTAAAATTGGACCCAGCATTAAGAAGTGATGATGGGACAAGGACCCTTGACTGGCCAGGCCCTATGTCAGCTGTCTGCATCCCTAATACTCTTTTGTCCACTGTCCTATGTTCTCCCCAGACTCCAAAATGGCCTTTTTAATCCTGCAGCTGGTCCTGCAGTCGTGTGTGTTAGCTTTACCGGCCATAAAGCAGGGCAGGTTAAGTCTTAACTGTCAAAACAATAAAACGCAATCAAACTTCGTGGCGTGTAACAACGTACGGCACATTGCATGGTGTGTATTATCAAGCAGAGCTGGAGTTGCTCAAACATCGATTCATAGAAGTGCACTAAAAATGTCCCACAGGCCTGAGGGAAATGAGCAGATTTTTATCCCATGCTCGTAAATTAGACTCAGACTGAATGCAAAAATGCCACGTTTGTTTGCTTACACAGCAACCACATGTGGGATGTTTTGATGGCCCAATCAAAATGTTTTTTCATGATATCTGTGTTGGCAATATGTTTGTGGAGTGATTCCAGCAAACATGCAAAAAATTTAAAAAAAATGTAGTTGGAAGGCATCAGCAATTTCACTGAAAATTATTATGATCTGCCTGAGGAAAAACATACTAATTGCCAACTCATTGAACTCTTTCCCCATGATAGTTTCAAAACATGCTTACAGCACTCTCACTGTTTTCTTACTCATCTCCTATTTCAAATGCCCTCTTCTTTCTTTCTCTTTGTCTTTCATTTGATTTCAAGAGATAATGGAATTATGTCACACCAAAAAATAATTAGACTATGTCTTTGGATGATGATTTGACAGGTTTAGAAGACCCATATCTCAGTTTCTTATCTGTCTTGTTGTTCCTCTCTACGGTATAATGTGCTCTTAACTGTTGCTGAAGCTCTTCCAGTTCTCTCTATCATTTCTGGACAGGCAAGCGGACAACATGCCAAAAGCATGGCCAACGAGCGGCGAAGGGAAGAGCTCGCTAAAGTGCCTAGAATGAAGCCATGTGAAGTCAGGTGTGGGAATCCCTCCCAGTATGAGAGCAAAGAGAAAGAGGGAGAGAGCAGCGACAGAAGGAGGGGTGGAGGCTGTGACATTCCATGAAAGGTGAAGTCAGAGTTACACAAGGATTTGTGGACAAGGGGGAAAGGCGAGAGAAAAAAACAGGGAAAAGAACTCCGAAAGCATCAAAAGCTATTAAACCGTTGAATTATTTTTCTAGAGGAGCAATAAAAGGTATTCAACGTTCCCACAGTGAATCAGAGTATCTGATTCCTGGAAACGTCCTCCAACCCACACATCCATTTGGCCACGAGACACCTCAGTGTGACTTTACCGCTCACCGTTTAACCTCCAAAAAAAAAAAAAAAAAAAGAACACTTGATATCATTTGTCTAATGAGCTATGACTCAGTTTGAAAACGTAAATGCGAAACCCATTTACACCCTAAAAGTCTTTTATTGCTGTCACCCCCACCCCCTCCTCCTTTTTCTATTCACCCTTCCCCTCACACTGTGCTCATTTGTACCAGAGAGAAGAAAGATGAGGACGAAGTCATGTGAAAATGAAATGCTTCGTGTAGAGGCCGCGCTCCCTGAACACGGCCAAGTGGTGGATTTACTGCTGGGTGCTGAGGTCTGTTACTGTGTACAAGAGCAGTGGGGTTTCCTTTGATTTAGGACAGAGAGCGAAGCAAAGTAAGCATACACATCAGCGTGCAAGCAGCATGGAAAGTGTTGCAGGTTGTAGGACTTAGATCTTACAACAGCTTGTGTGTTTTTTCTCACCCATCACCCAGTAATCTACAAATAAATGCAGCATGTGCACAGCATGTAGACCTAATCAGTTTTAGAGCCATTAATAAAAAATGTCTTGACAGTTTCCTCAGCATTATTTTTATTTACCGACTATTTTATCCCACAGTTACACGATAGCTCTGTATATCCATAGTGAAACCAGAAAGATTTTATTGAAACTGCTGCCTTTAATCAGCTATTACAGATGTTATTAATATCTAAATGTGATACAAGCCACTCTTCTGACCAGCAGTCATGGTGGCTTTTTAATAAAAAAGAAGCCTGTAACTGTTGTGTGAGGTGGATGAGTGACAGACATCCAAAACACTCAAAATGAGGGAATTCATTGTTGGCATACTACATCAGATATGTGTTAGCTTGCAAACTATTTGACTACTGTACATGCAGAAGTTTGTGTAAACTGAGTAAATTTCTTCCAATGTGCTGAATGGTGTGCGCGTGTGTGTGTGTGTGTGTGTGTTGTCACGTCAGGATTTTCTGTTGACAGCTGAAGGGGAGGTTATTGTCTGTGACCGTGGCATGGTCGGAGGTTGTTAGACCCCCCCTGCGAACCAATGACTTATCCGCACGTGTGAATTTAACTGATTAGACCTCATGTACTCTGTAACGTGGGCGTCCAAACAGGCATAGTGTGTTTAAAATAGGGTATTAATTACCATCATACTGTACCATACCATATAAAAAAAAGTCAATGTTTCATTCTGCTTTAAAGGAAAAAGATGTCATTTTCTCCCTTCCTGTTCTCTCTCACACTCTCTCCCCGTGGCCTTTTCTCCTTTCCTGTCTCTTTCTGGACCATAAATTTTTCTTTTTCTCTAAGTGGATCCTGGGCGTGTGTCCCAGCCCCACTGCCTTTCTCCCAGGGTATTTATGAAGTCTTTGTACTTGTTTATCACACCATGACATGGCCTCCTTGACAAAGCAAATCAGTCCTTTATATTAATGGTATTTCAATGTGCTATACTGCAGCCATCTATTTCCAAATCTAAACAGACTGTATGACCTCCACTGGGAGAAAGAAGGAATTTATATCTAAGCGCCTCTCATCAGCTGCTTTTAGACACGGCACTGCTAGCTTCATCTGTCTGTTTAAGTAGTGGCTTTTTGGCATTCAGACATAGGTCTCCATTACATGAATGTTCTGTAATTGTTCTATTGTGTTCTATTGTGCTGCTGCGCTCGAGGGATGTGTGGCACCTGGTGCACCAGGTGCACAAGGCTCCCATTTCTTCTCCTTAAGATGGAAACACTGCTGAAGTTCTTATGAAGGAGAGCAATTCACTGTTATTAAAGGTCGTGATTCTCATTTAATTCATACTTATCTACACTGCCAACATAATGATGACATGAACTTGTAATCTTGTTATGGCTAATGTGTTAGCAAACAGCTGCCTATTTCAGGCACAGAACAACATTAGTCATCTGTTTCTGGCCACCTGACACGCATTTGTCCAAAGTTCATTCTACTTTTAGCTCTGTTTTGAACTTCTTCAGCAAATATCTGGCTCTTTAGCTGCTAAATGCTCACCAGCTAAGTCGCTAACCTTGAGGGTCTTTGGTGGTTTTTTTTTTGTGAAAGTAGCTATAGCTGAAAATGTTCATACAGTAATCTACTGAAAAATGCTAGAGAAATAACATGCCAATAAGATGCTGTAAGAGTCCCTCTCTATGAGTCAGTCTAATTCATTATTGTTTGATCGCTTGCCATATATCTACCGTTTTTCAGTGGCTCAACCGTCTGGACACTGTGCTAAAATAATCCGTTGCTCTTCAAAGGAGCTTTTTCTAATTGCTACATAGCCAACATTAGCGTTAGCAAGATGTTTATTCACCAGTCTAGAAGAAACATGGCGGGTTCAGCACCAACAGCTGTCTCCAGCGGTTCAAAGCAACCCTCCTGTGTTTGCTTCCATTTCTATTTCCGTTTCTTTTCTTGTACTAAAGTCAGCGTGATAACCAGCTAGCCCCAGCCCAGTCGGACTGTCTATTCGCTTTCAGTTACGTAGTCACCGTAGCATCTTGGCTGCCCTGAAGAAGTAGCACTTCTCAGAGATGGTTTTATAACCTCTCGTCTTGTTAAACGCAACAATGGTTAAATATGCTTTAATACAAGTTGCAGTTTTGACACAATAAAAACCATGTTATTCCACTGAATTCATTTAGTTTGTCCTGTTCTAATCAGTATACCCATGAAACAGATCAAGACAATAAATCGGGTTTGCGATAGGTGAGAGAACCATCGAACAATGTGATGAGTCAGTTCTCAGAATTGTTATTTTTGTCGTGACTCCTCATCACATGCCCAGGTATGTATTTGTTCAAGTTGACAGGTGAATAACAACCTAAGGTTCACTGCATGTTCTCTCTCTGGCTGTTGTGCTGACTTTTTTTTCTTTTTTTAACCACCATGGTACCTCCCTTTACATAATGCTAAGCAAAACATTTTGAAGTTAAAAGCACTCTGGCGTCAGCCAAGGACATCTTCTGTGTCTAAGGCGAGGCAGTGTCAGCAGAGTGCAAAGGCATTAGTTCATGAGTTTATCAAACCAAAAGTATTTGCTCAGTGGATAAGGACATTCACCGAGCGATGTCTCTGAATCTCAGTCAAATGAAATATTTGCTCCACTTTATAAGCTGAATAATGGCTCTGATATAAAGTCATGTTAGAGTGTGTGCAACATAACAGCAAGCAGACATTAGGATAATTGTGCTGAGCTGGCGTTTTGGCAGGCCACCCGCTATCTGTTTTGGATTGCGTTTATAAAGAAAAGGGGGGGGGGGGTTAGGCGTCAGCCACTGTGTAAGTCTGGGTTTACACTGAGAGAGACACAATGGAAACTGTCTTTTGCTGTGTTCGACATCTTCAGAGTGCAGATTGCAGTCCTCTGCTTATCCAAAGTGACCCCTGCACAGTGCAATTAAAGCTTTGTTGGGAGGACTACTTCATACAAACACCCTAAAATACACTGAGTCTTACAATGTTTCACTCGATTTCCAAAAACCAGTGAAATTGGCTCAAATCAGAAATGAATTGCCCTGTAGTTTCTCCATGAAGCCTCAAAGGTAAACACTGGCTTAGAAAAGTCAATATTTACTGCATCTGAGGCCTTTATTTCAACAGGCCGGGTACTGCGGGGCCAAGACTCAACTCCTCACATTATCCGGAGCCTGTTCCTGTGTTGTTTAGCTCTCGAGTACTGTACTGCTCTCAGTCCTTGAACCCAGGTCACACACATGCAGGCATCTTCTATTTGCCTCTTTTGACAAATGCTGATCAAGATGAGAGATTGTTACTTAGCAACCACGGTCAACAGAGGCCAGTACCCGAAGAGCAGCGTGTGACTGCCAGAAGTGGGTTTTTACATTTGCCATTTACACTCACATAATTTCCATCCAATAGCTTTGTATGTAATATGTTAGCTGTGTTATCATTGGCTCTGGGCACAAGAGCCCCTCATGACAAATAGGGTTGCACAATCAGATTGTAACAGGATGGATATAAACTGTGTCCAAGTAAAGCATGCAAACTTGGAATCTGCTTAGAGTCGACCGTGGCACTGGGGAGATTTTTCCGATACGTCAGTGTGATTTCTGTCAGGGGATTTAACCATCTTAAAAGCCAATTAGAGATGCTGGCGGTTTTACTTTCAATGAATCCAAATCTTTCAGTTTCATCAAAGTTTCCCATATGCTTGCTCAGCATTAGTAACAGATGTCACTAACTGAGAGCGCAGAGAGCCTGATGATGTGACCAGGGGCAGATGTAGCATGTTACAACTTCCTGAATATAATGACCTCGGCTTAAATGTCATTATCTTAACTCTCTGTGGCATTTTGCTCTCATCGGTTTACAATATGAGCACAGAGCATTTTACCTTGCTCTGGCCTTTAACAGTGAAAGGGCGACAAGATTTTATTACCATTATGCGAAACTGAGGCTTTCGGTAGTTCTACCATACTGCCAGAAAGGCAAAAAGAGAATCATTTGCCAGAGCTAAAAGCAATTGCACGCCTGTCAACTTAAAGGATAAGGCTGGTGTTATTCCATGTTTTTCCTGCCTCCAACAAATTCCATCAAAAGACCAAAACCAACAACGTGTTAGTTAGTTCAGCTCTTTCTGACTTTCCAACCCTGTCTGTGGCCACAAACCCATTTGCTCCTGCTGAAGACATAAATCTTTGAGAACATATCACAAATATTTCATTTCATTTTTGAAAAAGTAATTTGCTATGACAGCTGGGTATTGGAGTTTTTATCAAAGAGGAGTGCAAACAGGAGCACTTCTGGTGTCCACACAACCACTGATGTTGTCATTGACTGGAAAATTTGGAAGAGGAAAAAATGTGATCCATCAGTTATCAAACTGATATCAGAACAACTGTCAACAAAAACAAAACAATAAAAAATATCAGCTATATAAAGTGAGACAGGGTCAAGTTCTTCAAGTAGGTTTTGGGTGACTTGTGGCTTTGAGGCTGTAGATCCAGTATTCCAGTTGTTGCTTGAGGCGTTTGACTGTGTCAGCACCTCTGATGTCCAAACCTATGCCTATTGCTCTCAAAGCCCAGTCACTGCCACACTAGGCTGCCAGATAAAGTCTGAGCATAAGATAGACAGGATTCCCAGTGTGAAGGCTCCTCGGTCCCTCAGTGTCCTTTTAGTTCGGTCTATATAGTTAAAGCTCGAGGGGCACTCAACTCTACACAACATGGACTGGTAATGCTTATTTCTTCAGTTTTCTGAGTCAGATGTCACATTTAGGAGCTGGTAACGGTCTGAACCAGTTTGTCTTTGACTGTAGGTGAATGTCTAAAACCCACAAAGACTTAGCAAACACCTCATGAGGGGCAACATCACTACAAACAATACACTATAAATAATTTATCAACTGTCACATATTTAGAAATAAGGCTTTTCTTTGCATTCTTGTCTTTTTTTTCCCTGACATGGTTCTATTGGTCCTGGTGAGTCTCCTCCAGGTGTTGTCTAACCTGTCAACATTGTTCATCAGCCAACAGGTTGTTTTTAACCATCTTTTCTCTCTTTCTCTATGTCGTACAGAATATTAAGGATCCGATTTTTGTTTTACCTCAAATCCTCATAGTGATCTAAGAGGTTGGTGTGTTTTTATTGCAAATTCATACTCGTTACCATCCACTTGAGTGCGGTTTTTTATGTCACACACACCCATGGGTGAGAAAATGCTTTAACACGAAGCTGGAAGATTTTGGATTTCAAGAGAATTGAAATAATGTTTGGCAAAACACTGAGTATTTAGATTTTTTGTTAGTTCCATTTTTCAACACTTGTGAGACAGTCATGGATAAAAGAAACAATATCAATGGGTTTTACACGGGGAACAGACGGCTGTTACCTCAGACTGTGTTTTTTTCAGCCTGTCCATACAAAGTGGCGACCCAACAGGACGTCATTGTCACGTGTATTTCGGCCGTGGCCATGTCGGTTTTTTGAAACCAGCAGAACCATGTTTGGAGGGGAAGGTGGAGCTGAGGAGGAGTGAGGGGTGGCTCTGACCTCCTCTCTACTCTCTCCTGATTGACAGGCAGGTCACCATGTGTGGTACAGATCACATGGTAGCCATGCCCTATTGCAGACTTTGCTTTATGGTCTATTTTCCTCTAAATGGGACCATCATTTAAAAAATGAACATCATGTTTTATTGAAGACTTGAAACTAGAGACTGAGACCATCAACTCATTAGGAAAACATTTACTGGGCTAATAAATCAAGGGAGAAGTAGGGACATTTTCCCATAGACTTCAAAACAATCTTTTTACAACCAGTAGAGTCATCCCCTGATGGTCATTAGATAGAAGTTTTAAGACACAGCATTGGTTTCACTTAGACTTACACTACAGACCCAAAGTCTACATCCACTCTTGTCCCTACACCCTAATGTCCTTCCTCCTAATGACATATATCATGACCTGATTTTCTCTTTCGCTCCCACTAGAAGTCGCCTAACAAGAAAAGATGTTCATGTAACGTGAAAAGCATGTGTTGTAATGAGACCATCTAGGGCCTCATTTTTTACAATCTGACATTATTTGAATGTGGTTTTTTTAATGCTTATTATAAAAACAAATATGTAACTAAATAAATTCCAGCAGTATAAACACTGCACTGCTCGCAATACATACATTTTTCTGTGTTTTACTTTGTTTCTACAAATAGTGTGGTCAGTATTCATATTTGTTTAATGTTTTTTGTATGTATGTATGCCCACAAAAATGAATTATGTCTCCACATTAACTCTTCATAATTATATTGGCACTATATTTAATGGGGATTTCTCATGAAATAGGAGTGGATCTTTGTTCTTCATATTATTACTAAATCTGTGGTATGACCTTATTCTACCACACTTCAATATCATGGCTTCCTCATTTTCTTTCTTTACACCTTGTCTGGTTGTCAGTTCCTCTCTGTGTCCTTTAATTGTATCCTTCCCACTTCCTTAAAATGATGCCTCTCGTTTCACACTTGTCTTCCCTCTCTTTGTAACTGTGTTTGTAAGGCAGGGTACATCCAGTTGGTCGTCTGCACTGCGTTGTGTAGTTTTTACCTGCCTGTTGATACAGAAACGCTCAACCTCATGAGAAAAGCAGAGCTCTACACGTGGAGCCCTTTGTTTAAACATGTTCAATGTGCAATTATGCTGGATCATTTGTTCTTGTTACGTGGGTGGTAAGTAGGTGGGCCGTTAAGCTAATTATAGATGTGGGTGCTCATAGGTTGGGGGCATGACAGGGTCTCTTGGCATGGGAGCCTGAGATGAAAAAAAAAAAAAAAAAGCCAGAGGAAGGGTGTATAAGCATCATGCACATGTTCATGTGAGAGATGGCTTTTGCTGCAGAGAGTATACGCAAGAGAATCCAGTTCCAGTGCGTCTCTCCTATGTCCTAATTTCCCAATCTGTCATCACTCTGCCTCATTCCAGCTCTCGCCTTTCTTTCTCAGCAGTCTCTGTCTCCACTGGCCTTTTGGCCTGGTGTGTCTGTCACGTACAGAAGGGAGCGACTATGAGGCCAAGAGGCTCCGTCCTCAGGGATCTTAAACTTTTCTCAGCCTAACAAAAGCTGGTGGTGTCAGAAAGTACTGTGGCTATTCAGTTTCTGTGTCACCCAGGCTTTTGTCAGGGTGCTGTTATGAAAAAGCCACTGAACAATGGCCACATCACAGCTTGTGTGGTAATACAGTGAGGGGTAAAGTGTAGGTCAGGCCTAAAGTTAGAAGATCTGAGCTATTAACTGACACTGAAACTTACCAGCTTACTTCATCTCCTCAAAGGTGCAGCTTGGTTGTCTGGTGTCTTGCAGTGTTATAAGATGGGTAACTTTGTGGGGCATGTAAATTGTGATCATAATTAAGCATTGAACTGTGTTAGACACGTTTTGTATTCAGCAACCACCATCTTGGAAATCTATTTAACAGGTTATACAAGTGTCCTGTTCCTATATTGATCTATAGCATTGCACTGTTTAACCCTTTTAGTCCAACATTAAGGGTTTTCTGTTTTTCTTCATGCCAATTTTTTGTCATTTTTAAAGTATTTGATCAAGTAATTACATTTTTTTCTCCACAAAGACTTCTGTTGTAACTGTAATGGGACAATAGCTCATGAAACAACAGACATTGAGTTTTTGCTTATTTTATAGAAAACAAAATAAGCAAAGAAAACTTCAAGACAGAAAATTACACACATGTGTTTGTGTTGTTCTAGAGCTGATTTGAAGTTTCTCTCTTTATCTGATCTGAGTTCTGCTCATTCTTTGGAGCAGTAAAAAAAATCCGCTCCAAAGCCTCTAATGCTCTAAATATCTTATTGTCCATGTCTCGTTGTCTTTATTCTCTCACTACAATAAATTCACTCTGAGATCAGAAAGATACAGAATTGATCCCATTTACTTTGACTACACAAGGCGCTGACAGCTAGGCCTCTGAATGAGACACTGATGTCACCCACTGGAGCCAATAGGAGCGTCCCATGGCAAATGAGAATTGATCGACTTTTAATACTTATCTGTATATACTGCACAATTTATATTCTGACCTTTCCACTTAATCTTTACTTACTTATAGTCCATTCACACTTATTTTTATTTTTAGTAGTTTCTAGTTTAAGGAGATGTCTCTAGCTCAAATCATCATGGAGCTCTAAGGCTCTTAAAATGGACTGCACTTACATAGAGCTTTTCTAGTCCACTGTGGAGCATTCAAAGTGCTTCGCTCCAGAAACCACCTCCACACATATGTTCATATTTGTCTTCCCTCTCTTTGAGACATCAGGGGTTTCTTGGGATTCAAGGATACTTTGACCTATGGTGCATATCTTCCCGTTAATGGTCGACCCACTCCAGCACCGTTCCCAATTACAAATCAAACTTAAAGCAATAGTTCAACATTTTTTTTCCATGGGTTATACCAGAGGATTGATAGTACTCTCATGTGTGAATGTAAATGTAAAGCAACAGCCAGCAACAGGTTGTCTCAGCTCAACGTAAAGGCTGGACACAAAGCGAAACAGCTGGTCTACCTCTGTTCAAAGGTAACAAAGTCTGCCTAGCAGCATCTCTACACCTCACTGAAGAGTACAAACACAAGCCTGTGGTTTTACAATGGGACTATTTCTTGGCCGCGCACAGTGGATGGACTGTCTCTGCCGGTTGTGTACAAGACTCTTTGCTGTAGAGATGCTGGTAGGCAGATTATGTTTGCTTTGATCCTACCAAGCTAGCTGTTTCTCTTTTTGCCAAGCTAAGCTTAACTAAAAATGAAAGGTTAGTTCGGGGGAACTACAGAGTTCACATTAGACACAGTCATTGTTATATAATACATGCAGATTTAAGTTAAGGAGCTGGTTTTCAAAACTCAACCAACTTTTTTTTTTTTTTTTTTTTTGCAAGAACTTGCAAACTTGCCTTTGACTGAGATTAATGATTTTGAAAAAAATGTTTTTCTGAAACAAATTGGGAAAAAAAAAAAAAAAAAAAAAAGGTACCACTGTTTTTGTAGGCATCATTCAGACTCGCCCTCGACACTGAAAACATCACATACATCAGCTCCCTCTTCTCTATTCTCAGGCCATCACTCGTTACGATCCCGTCAACCAACTGCAACACTAGCATCAGCTTTGCGCTGCTCTTGTTGCAGCGGTGGCATTTAACGGCTAACCACTGACACGGTTCAGAGAGAGGAAACTACGACCACACCGTCGGCTGTGCCTGCAGTAAAACGCTGGGCCGCATATTTAATTGCACGCCTGTCTACTTTTTGACAGCGTCTTTATATGTCTGTAATAATAGGCTATTTGTTATCATTAGGTATGTGGATGATGTGGAATGTTCTCTGCAGAAACATTATGAATGGCAAAAGCCTCGAGTAGAGCCCGATTGTTTTCTTAAAGCTCTGCTGAGGACTGAGGCGTAGTTTTTCTACAGTAATACTTAGCTGCATCTTTGTCTTCACCATCTTGTATTTGTTGTTGATTAAACTTAAATGGTCTCAGACTTTTGGATCCCAGCATCTCTGCAGACTGTACTTTTCCACAAGACATCATTAAGTTTTCATCTCATCTATGTTTTGACTCCAGACTTCATTGGATTAAAAAAAAAAAGAAGATGAATAATTTTGAACTGCGCATTACAGCTGAAAAGTGCTGTCATCTTTAATTACCAGTATGCACGATGTATCAGCGGCCAGCGTGTGTTACAGCTAACCAAGAGAGACATGGACACAGCTCGTGGAAAAGAGACACACAACGATGTGCAAGGTTAGACCTCACATGACAGCAGGCACAGTGTTTCAGGTTGTTTTTCCATGTCGACGGAGCAGGTGGGACGCTGCACTTAACACGGGCCGATTCTGTAATGGTTTAATCCCGAACACAGCTACAAATCACCATCACTAACATCATTCCTGACGTCATTCTGAGATGGATTCAGTGACTGTGATGTGATGACATGTCCTCTCTACACCAGTAAGTTCTTTTCAGACCTGGATCAAGTAGCTGCTGCAAATCACTCCCAGCGTTTAGTTCAGTTTGCAGAGACGAGCAAAACATGTACTGCACAAGGCCAGCTCTGACAGTGCATAAAGACCCTGATCCAGTCCCAGACAGCTTGAAAACAGCTCTGAAGCAACCAGATAATTACAATTTAACACGAGAACATGCTTTCTAACACATTTCTAACACGCATTATTCATTGCTTATCCTTTTAGGGTCACGGGGGTGGAGCGAATCCCAGCTGAGATTGGGTGAGGACGGGGAACACCCGGGATCAGAGAACCAACATGCAAACTCCACACAGGAAGGCCCCAGGTTCAAACCGAGGACCTTCTTGTTGTGAGGTGACAGTTAAATGCTGATTACATTCTTAGGAAGACAGTGTAGACCTCAGGCAAAAAGTCTTGCTCACAATGAAAACTGCAATACATCAATTTGTCTTCTATGACTATTTCTGCAATTATAAAACATGCTTCGCTGAAATAAATGGCTTTACATTTCAAAAAACAATTCAGATTGTGTTTATGGAATGACATCGGAGAGGTACATGATAACAGACCGATCTTTGCAGCGAAGGGGTCTTTTACTGACACACAACACACTGCAACCATCAAACACTTGTGGAAGCAGACGAAAAGCAGCGATGTGTAAGTGTAAATAATGTTGGTTTTATAATCATGTGGTTTGGAACCTGGTGAGTAACACAGTCATTATCTTATGGTTCAGCCTCTTACTTAACTACTTACGTAATTTTGTACCTGCGTCTCACTCCTCTTCCTGTTGATGGCCAAAATTCAACTCAAGATTACAGTTTTTTACAGTTTTTTTAAGTCAGATCATTTTGTTTTTAAACATTTTAAAAACTTTATGTCTGTATATATCTTTGAGTTCTTTGTTTTTTCACAATTAATGAACTTGCGGACCCCCAAAACCTGCAAAAAAAAGAATAAAAGTAATTACAACCAGACATTTCTGAAATAATGTGCCAGTGCTATGGATGGACTGTTAAATCAGACAAATGTTTGGGGCCCCCAAGGGGAAAAGGGGCCCCCAATGGCCCCTCATATTAGCTCATTTTGATGGAGCTCAGTGGGCTTTTTTGCCTGGGGGGGCCCGCAGAATGTAGGACTGTCACACTGTGGACCTGATATTACCTTTGTAACCTGCTACAGGGGAGAGTAAGACAGGCTAATGATTTGTCATGACACATCCAAACAGCCGTCAGGCAGCACTCAATCTTGACCTAAATTTCTTTACCTTTCAGACTGATGACAAGTTGTCTTAAGTGGCAAATAACTGTCTGCATTAAAACAAATAGAGAGTAGAAGACAAAAAATGACCGTATTAATGTCAAATAGTCCAAACCTTTGCATGTTGGATTTCTGTCAGACAAACATTTCTATAACCTTCTCCACCCAGTAACTTACAATATCATACTGTGACACGAGGTTCAGGTGTGTGTGCAATGAAAAGTAGCGTGTACGAAATATGATAGAGGAAGTTGGAGCAAAGTGCAGGCTGCCGCAAGTATACTCTGTCACGTTTGACAACATCCATACACACGGAGATCCTTTGGGTAATTAGATTACACTGGGGAAACACTGACAATATCAGGTTCACTGTTTGTCAAGGTACAGTAGTCTCTCTCTCTGACTGTCTGCAGCTCTGTCTGCTCTTCAAAATCTAAGCACGTATTCTTTCAGGAACACATTATCGCCATGCTCATGTGGCTAGAACGCAGAAAGCGTCAGATTCCAATCGCTGCAACTATTCACCTGAGGCAAGTGAAGAGTGGTGCAGTTGCACTGTGACTGACAACCAATGATGGAGTCAAGTGAGGATCCAGTGGTAAACAAAAAGGTGAGAACCCCACAGATATTAACACGTTACAATATGACAGGAAGAGTTGGTAACCCATACCCAAATGTAACATATGTGCATATTGAATTTCAATATCAGAAATATGTGCACATTGACATTGACATATACATATAGTGCATAGAAATATGTATGTTAATGTACTGTATGTATGCTTATATGTCACAGAAATGTTGATATATACTGATATTATATACAGAAGGGTCCAGACTACTGTCCTAGAATGGGAGATGTATGACACTGAGAAATTCATAAGAATATATATAAACATATGGATTTATATATATATTATATGTATGTTGTTCCAACAAACGAATACAATTTTAATTCACAAGATTAACAATGGTGTTTCCTCATTTTCTGTTCATATTATGGATATTTCAGTATATTTACATATACAAATTTTACTGGGGGATTTCATAAATGTAATAAACTTAAATGTCATCTCTTGAGATACATGGATTTCACTGTGCTCATTTCTCCTCTCTTGTGTTGACTTACTTAACCTGTTTGAAAAAGATGTATCAACATGTATTGGTGAAAACTTTATCTCCTGATATCTGTGCGTCAGGGTTGAAATGCTCATTGAAAAAGCACAGTGTAAATAATAACAACACGAATGATGGCTGAGTTTCACTCAGCGGCTTTAGTTTCTCAGGCTCGTGATGTCGTCCATGCAGCTACAGTGTCACAATGTCATGGCTGACTGGGACTTGAGCAGAGCTGAGTTACAGTTAATGTGATTAACAAACACCTTTGTTTTCCTCCTGTGACAAGTCTGGATGTATGCTTTCGTGGTGTTGAAATCACTGTGATCAAGTGGAGCAGAAAAAAAAAAAAAAAAAATCAAAAAAGTAATCTCACACAACATATGTCCAGTTACTTAACTGTGGTATGCTAAAGTGTTGATCAGAGAATAAAGATAACGGTACGATCTGGGCAACAATGTATTTAGTAGCCTTTTAGGTTTCAACAGCTTTTCATTTAATAGGCAACAATTTATACAGATTTTGAAGTTTAGAGACCCAAAAACCAGTGTGTCCATTTTGCCTGACTCCCACATACATTGTTCTGCTGCTGTAAACACTCATTAGAGCAGAAAATGCATATTAATCCACAGCTGAAAATAGTCTTCATTAAATGCGCTATTTAGTCCTGTTTGAGTAAAATTTGTGGAAAAACTTTGTCCAGTTTTGTGCAGGAAATTACTTAAAGGGAAACTCCTAAAGCCTTTTGTAGGTCCAGAGGGAGCCATGTGAAGTCTGATAAATGACCACTGCAGTCACTTGAGTCAGCATTACCTGGGTCTGAAGACTGCAAGCATGGAAATAAAAATCTGGAGATGTGGAGCTAGACTGACGTGAGTTTACCAGACCTCTGTAGCCTGCCCCTCATCTCTGCTTGGAGCAACATTAGCCATTACTGTTATAACACATCCAACTCTCAGTCCAAACTGTCAGCAGTCAAGCTGCGTTGTGGTTAGTGAAGGTAGTAGGTTCTGACAAGGAAGAGAGGGATGCATGGAATAAATAATCCTTTTTTAAAGGGTGAGGGTTAGGGTTAGCCCACCTACCCTAACCCTACACACAAACTGTCCACTCAGAGTCCAATGGCGATGCATCACTAACGCTAAATTGATGGAATAGTCCAGTATATATATATATATATATATATATATATATACTTGTAAAACAAGGGCCACCACTGTGAATGTTTACGTTGTCACCGAGTGCATCACTCATATATCAAGTCGGTGCCTGGGGCCTTTCTGTGTGGAGTCTGCATGTTCTCCCTGTGCCTGTGTGGGTTCTCTCCAGGTTCTCCAGCTTCCTCCCACAGTCCAGAGACGTGCAGGTTGGGTTAAATAGCGACTCTAAATTGCCCGTAGGCGTGAGCGTGAAGGGATGTTGGTTATTGGTCTCATTATATCGGCCCTGTGACAGCCTGACAACCTGTCCAGGAAAACAGTCCCCTGCTTTCCCTGTTTAATTTAGATTTTAATGTTTCTCCTTTTATTAACTTTGCTAGTTAGCACAATGTATTCCTGCGTTACGTGCTGAAAATTTTTCAGGTCAATAAATCACCTCCCCTGCTGCACTCAAGTTTTGAAAACAGTTGTCTCATGCTTACATCTCTGATGACAGCCAGTGGTTGAGCTGCTTCGGTGTATGTGTTGTTATAAGGCTGCTTTGACGACGCACCTGAAAAACGATTCCTCATTCTTTTTTTTTTTCAAACAGTATCGACAATTAAGAAAGCCAAAGAAGGAGAGAGCAATGTCTGTGTTTACAACAGTGTCTCAGGTATCTCCCCAGCAGCTATGCGCCCATGGCAGACAGAGGAGGCAGGGCATGACAGAGAAGAATAAGTGGGGGTGGATTGGACATCACTCATCAACCACAGGTATTTCTATTAATATCCTCCAATGGTGTCGCCCTCAGCAGAGAGCATAAGAACAGTGGAGACATGTCAGTCATTGTTTGGTCTGTCTTCCAGTGGGTTTGGGGGAATGTAGTGCACGAGGTGCACCTGGAGGCAAGACACGGATTTGTCTGACACCATTTGGCTCAAGTAAAATTATCCATGCTGAACTGTGTGTGTTCTGGCTTGGGCACGCAGCTCTCAGTGAACACTTTACCGTAACTTCAACCAAGCAAACCAATCTCAACTAAACATGACCCCGGGAGGCTGTCGAGGTGAGGATTAAGAGCATTCACTTGACACTCGTGAACTTTTATGTAACTGGAATGTGCAATTATTGTAGTTACTGATTTTAAAAACAGGGTAAAACGATATCAAGTACAGAAAGAAACCACTGACATACAATTTAAGATTAGGTACACTCAGATGGTTGTAGGTTTGTTGTCAGACAGAAATGATAGGTGGAGAGAGAGTTGACTGGATTATAAACCAAGTGCTGGCAAAGGGTTTCATTGAGTAGAGTGGTATAGAATTTAGAAATACTGTTTAGGTAAATTCCCATTAAAGGTCCCATACAGTTTAAACATAGATCTAGGTTCTATATTAATTCAGTGAAAGTATCAAAATATATATATATATATATATATATATTCTATTATGGTATGGTTGTGCTGACATGTGGGTATTACTGCATGCAGCAGCAGCTACAGGGATTTGTTAAATTCAGTTATTTCAATATTAATTTGTGTTGTTGAGACAATTTCATAGAAGAAATGATTAATAAATGAACAACTCTGCTGCAACTGAAGACAATAAAACAGTTTTCAGTGTAAGTGCACATAATGAACATCCAAACCTTTAATTATATCTCTGATCAATGGGATTATTCAGACCCCCAAAAAGTATTTTAAATATCTTTGAAATTACAGTAAAATTCCCCTTGAAGGTCTGAAAGTCTCTAGTCTGTTTGTCACCTTCTGAAGGAAGAAAGAAAAATGATGATGATTCAAATTCCAACTGCAGACGCATAGCCATGTTAAATTGATATTAGGTAATGACAGACTTAAACTGCAATGACAGCCACTGCCTCAGGGCCTGAGAGCTTCACAAGGCCTGATCACAGAAACGGTTGGAGGGTTGTTGGATGATAATTGTCTCGTGAGCCATCACCAACCTTTGTTAATTTGCATACTACAGTTGCGTGTAGCGTTTGTTTGTTTAGTGATTGAACAAAACCCAATTATTACAAGTAACAAATTCAAGAAAAAGTTTTCCTTGCCTGGAGGTGTGAGAGGTTTGGGCTTCAGGAAATATCATATGGAGATGACATAAAGATGATGATACATAAACATCTGAGATTTATGGAGTCCAGGCCGAGCTCTGCTCCTGACAACTTGTATCGTCATGTATCAGTTTCTAGGAACTATGCAGCTATGCTCTTACTGTATAGGTATCATATTCACGCTGTCTCCTTAATTACTATACCTGGACCCTTTAATTTTGTAGGATGTCAGGTTTGTCCACGTGCCATCAAATTCCTCTCCATCAGGACAGAGGACAGAGGTGAGTCTCCAACAACACATCTCTCCATCTACATAGTATCACATAGTATACACTGTTCCTCTGATCTGATCTGAATCAATACCACTTCCTATATTCTATATATATATAAGTTGCTGTTTAATGTGAGTAAAGATGCAACAGTTTGACTGATCGACCAGTTGATCAAAAGAGCATTTTTGTGTGATTGTTTGTCAGACAAAAAAAAGAATATTTCTAGATGTTATTTTTGTATTTTCAGACATTTTTATCAACAAAACAATCAATCAGTTACTTGAGAAAATAATTGACAGATTGCTCAATATTGAAAATGATCATTGTTAGCAGCCGTAGCTGTGTATATATCCTGAGGACATTAACTTTTGTCCATCTCATGTTTCTACGTCCATGAAGTCAATAAAGAATACAACTTTACACAATCAAATAAAAACAACACTGCACTGTACAAGGTGACCACAAAAGCCAAATTGAAATGAGAAGGCCTATGGAAGATTTTTGCTTTGCCTCACCAGCTATTTCTGCCGTTACCAGGCACTGTGAAGTTAAGGGTTGCCCAGCAACGTGTGAGGTTTTGAGGTCCTCGGTTTTAATAGTTGCACCGTTAGCTGAAACCCAGTGCTCACATTTTAAAAGGTAATCATCAGGCTGGTGTTTTTTGCTGTGATATTGTTTTTGTTAATTGGCGAAGAATGAAATCTTGGAGCAAGTTGGCCAGCAAAGGATTCACCCGCCTTTGTTTCCCAGAAAAGTGGAGGACACGGTGGAGGTCTGCTGCATATGCGGAGTCCGGTCTCACCAATTGTCTTTAAATGCAGCCTCTGAAGGATGAGACTCTGAATTGGGACACAGCTCATAGCTCAAGCAAAGAGCAGAGTATCACACAGCTGCTGAAGGTGCAGTTGATGTTGACAACAAAGCTGATATTCAGCTCCACTCAGTGTGAATCATCATTTCAACATGTTTTATTTGAATGGAAACAAAGGTTGACAACAACTGAATATTGTCCACGATCACCATGAAGAAATAATGAGGTTGTCTCATCCCATCATTAGCAATTCTAACTCTTTGAATTGAATCTATTCATGTGCATGATTCACAGCACAAGACTGTGACACATGCATGTCACCTGTTCCAAGCATCATGTGACCTGATCTCTGTGTGCCCATATTCCACTGCACTGTTTATTTCAATAAAATATCATCAAATGATCACATCACATGACAACGGCACTATACAAAGAAAAAAAAATCAGCACCATGACAGAAGAAGCCCACAGCTCTGCCATCTGTCATTACTGCAGGACCCATGGGCCCAAACCAACGTTTCTAAAGCTGAGTCTGACCCTGATTTTTCAAAGAGGAAGAGCGCACAGCCCCTTCAGCTGGGCTCCAACCTGCCAGAAAATATATTTCTAATAGTTAGCCATCGCTTTTTAATTCATGCGAATGGTGACAGCGTACATCACAGTTAGTGTTTTGTTAAATGCAGATGTTAGAATCACGTTTTTTATGTCCTGCAAAAGACAGTAACATTTTACAAGTAAAACTGTCAACAAAAAGTACAAGGGGATGTTGAATCTATCCATCATCACCAACAGTAAGGCCCTGTCTCCAGTGCCCTAGGTTTGGCCTTCAAACTGACTGGTATGAGACAATCCCAGTGTCCTGCAAAGTCAAAGTGCTGAGTCATATGTCACCTGAGAACAGTGTTTATTTGATTGCAGGGAAGCCACAACACAAGAAAAGCCTGTATTTAAAATCAACAATGGTTCAGCACCTAAAAGAGGTGGCTTCAGTTCTCTCTAGGACCCCAGTCCTGGTGGTCTCCACTCACTGCAAGTTTCACAGCTGGGACGCCAAGGGACAAAACTCGAAGGATGCAGGAGATGGAATAAACTACTGTGTAGGTTAAAGGGGAAGCCTGCTGAATTGATGATGACCATGCAGTGCTGTAGAGGAGAGGTTTCTGGGTACTCAGGGCACTGAAACTGTGTCTCAGTTGCATTCAGTGAGATGTGGTGTGAGAAGTCTAGCTTCAACAGGTGGTAATGGTATCCTTCATAAACCTGGGCTTCCACCAAAACTCCTCACAGATGCACAGAAAGAGAGAGGAGAGGAGGGAATGAGCATGTGTGTGTGTGGCAGTTATGTCTTTCCCTCTCTCTCTCTCACACACACACCCACACAAGTAGGAAAAATGAAGGGAAGAGTTAATATACGTTGGGTACGGCCCAAATCACTACACAGCTATAGTTACAGTACGCCTCCGGCTGTTACTTGGCTGAATCCATATTGTTAGAGCTGTCAGTCACACAGAGAACGTGCATGCCAAGAAGCAAAAGCCAGGCCTACTAAATAAAGATGGATGTTTTCTTGGCGTGTGTCCCAACAGAGGCTTTACGCTGGTGAATTCTCTCTCACCTGGGGACAGAAAGGATTATGTCAGTACCAAACCGGCTTTACGTGACGTGTTTGGAAAATACTAGGAAAAATAGGTAGCAGGTATCTATCAGAGGTGTTTTTATATAGATAGCTGGATATCTGATGTATCGCAATAATAAAGCCCAATGCACTGTTCAAAAATGATCTCGACCCTAGGATTTCATGAGGGGTTGTCTTCATGTTCTACTCAGATGTAAAAACATAACCATAGGCTGTGCAAAAGAGGGTCTGTAAGCCTTAAACCTTCATTCTATCTAATGACCATCAGGGGGCAACTCCACTGGTTGTAAAAAGCAGCCAGATTGTATTGAAGTCTATAGGAAAATGACCCTACTCCTCAATTGATTGAGATACAAACCCATTGGTTTGTAAATGGATGCCACTTGGACATAGGCGTGACCCAAAATCGCTTGTCACTGGCAGTTAAGTTCTTTAAAGTTTTGAAGAGTTCATATTCATAATTTTTTTGTTTTAAGAATCAAACGCTTGTTGTGACATCACAAAGTTGTGAAAGTCCTGACAGCTGGTTTTAAGGCTTAGTTTCTGAACACAAGCTTTGAGCATTTCTCTGTGGACTGAGACCTTTGATACTTCCACTCTATTCATTTAGAACCTAGACCTGCTTTATAACCAAAGAAGACACAGACATCTACCTTCTTACTGTATGGGACCTTTAAATATATGATTGACATGGCTGAAGTTTTGGACCGTTTTGGAAAATATGTATTTATTAATACTTAAACAGAAAATTCATGTGAATATTTTGACAAAATGTCTCTTACAGACATCTCTCAATATTTAAAAACCTCACTTACCGATGTTTTGACATGCATAAGCTCTACCCAAGAGTTTAGTGGAATATTGGCCCCACTCTGCCATGAGAGCACTACATCACAACTTGTTAATGCCTGTCCGATATTGACAGCCACGCTCTCTCGCTCCCTCACTCTCTCTCTCTCTCTCTCAGTCTCTGCCTTTGTCTTTCTCTGTTTCTCCCCTGCCTGCAGAACATGAAAGGCGCATGCTGCAGGTGCTGTTTGACAAGTGCAACTAGTCGGAGCCATTCGTCTCTCAATGTGTTTTTACAAGATCACAAATCTCCCCTAAGCTCTCTGCATGTGTGTGTCTGCTTAAGTCAGTGTGCAGCCATGGGTGTATGTGTGTGCGCTCACATGCATTCTTGACTAATGTGGACTGTTCACTGGCTCAAATGAAAAGTTATTGAGTTTGATCAGCAGTTTCTAATTCTAATTCAGCTTCACGTCATAAATATGTTCTTCATTGCATTTACCTGCAAATTGACAAGGCTTTTAATGGCAGACACATTGAATCCACGCCTGCAGATATATCACCATAGATACCGTAAAGTCAGCAGAATATGCTTGAGTGGGTGTTGTTTGCACATAATATGGCTGTAAATGTGTTTGTTTTCCTTACACAGAGGAGACCAATGAACAATGAACTATGGTGGTATAGTGTATCTAGGCTAATCTACTGCTCTACTACTCAGTCCCATGAGATTAGCCATGGGTGTTCAGATGCAGATGCTGCAGTGTGCACAGTATATGTATTAATACACTATAAACATTGGCTTGACAGAGCGTTAGCAAAGAGACAATAGTCAGCCAAATGCTGTGTGTTTTTTCAGCTGGACAACTGCAGTGAAACTTGACCTCAGTGCACCTGGAGTCCTTCACCAATTCAAAATCTCCAGTGTCCAATGACCCCATCCTGTAGGAGAACAAGCACCCATGGGATACGCAGACATTATGATGTCAGACCCTGAATGTATTTTTTTTTTTTTTTAAAACACACAAAAAAACAAAACTCCACCACCAGCCACCAATTTACAGTTTTTAAAGTCACTATAATGAAATGAATCTGGGGAGGAATGGATGAGAATGTTCCCCCTGTGTCACCTGGTCTGAAATATTCCAAGATTTGATAATTAACATTTCCCTGGGTCACGTCTCTAGTTCCCTGCTACTGCAGAAATATATCGACTATAAACACAACATCTGGGAAACAGATCCAGTTAGAAACACTCGCGTCATACAGTCATCCAATATTATTTCAGTACTGTTTCCATGACCAGAGAGAAAGCAATCTCATACTGTACGTGACAGAGTGGAAAAATAAATAAATCAAAATGCAAAAACAAACATAATCATTAGCAGTATTGGTTAGCACAATCCAAGAAGCTTCTATTATCTTAAGTTCGATAACAGATGGTAATAATCTTAATTTATGATGTGAGGAATTGACCTGAATATGACTTCTCTATATGATTTAAGCCTTTTTCAGTAATCTTTGGCCCAAGTTCAAACTCACATTGGGAGCCTAAATGAATGAATGTGTGGATGCAGGACTGTGAGCTCAGTTTGTAAATGGGACAGTAACATTCTTGCCAAGGTCACCAGTTTCATTAAGCTCTACCAGCCTAACATTACAGTCTACAGGGCCTCATTAGTTTTCATTTATATATATTTATTCACTTTAATTCTCAAGTGACCAAATGGACATTTTGTGAGATTTGAGACTTGGCCAACACAAGTTTAACTAAGATTAACAAAAGGCTGCTCTTCCTTTGGGTGTGCCCGCATGAGGACCCTACACAGGTTTTACTGGTAAAACCTCTGTCTTACCGGTAAAAGCTGTGCCGATACACCTGTGTGACTGGTGATACAACAAGTCAAAATGTCTTAAAAGAACCATTTGAAAATATTAACTTTGTCAAGGTGGTGTAGTGGTTAGCACTGTCGCCTCACAACAAGAAGGGTCTGGGTTTGGACCCTAGGCCTCGGGGCCTTTCTGGATGGAGTGTTAAGCCTGTGTGTGGGTTCTCTTTCTAAATTGTGTGAATGGTTGTCTGTCTCCATATGTCGGACCTGTGATCGGCTTGTGACCTGTCCAGCTTGTATCATGCTCTCACCCGCAGCCCTGCATGGATAAGTTGTAAAGATAATGGATGGATGAACCTAGATTCTCTCATGCTCAGTCAAAGAAAGCAAATGAATGCCAACAGTCTAAAATGAAAATAAACCTCAGCCACACAAACATATTTCTGTATGAACGACTTGATAAAATTGGGGAGCTTCAGCTGTAATATAAACCTTGATTCATTCTAATAGTGACCCTGGCAGCCATTTTGTGATGGGATTTTAAATGGTAATTAAAACTCACCAGTGGTAAAGTCTGTCTTTTTTAAAGGTTATTATTTGGGCATTTTTTACACATTTTAGATAGGACAGTGAACACAGACATGAAATGCAGGGATAGTCCGGAGGCAAATTGCTCTTTTTAAAAGATTATGATTCATGATTTTATCAGGATCAATATTAACTGATGCAGAGTGTCTGCTACTCTTCCTATGGTCCACACAACACATGAATAAATGACAGCATATACTTACAGCTGGAGAACTAGAGGAAGCAGTGACATTTTTCAGAAGACATTGACCACAGTGGTCCATTCAACATAAAGAGAGATTTTTCATATCAAGACTAAATTACATTTTCTAAGTTGTGGAACCTAGTGATCAAGCATATGGCTCGTGTGAACATGATCTCTCCTCATCTATAATTCTGCCTGTGTAATTGAAATGACAAGCTTAATGAGCTGTTGAACTGGTGTCAATTTGTCTTCCTCCCTCAAGCCATAACTGCTGGTACAACGTGTTGTTGCTCAATGTAGGGAATGTTGTAACCAAAAACAAAACTGTCTACAGACTAAGCCAAAAGTATTTGTGTTGTGAAGGCTCAGTAGACGTATAGAAACATGAGCAAAATGCAAGAATGCTGGGAAATAACTGGGATGAGAGTCCAAAACTGCATTTTCGTGTTAGTACAAGACTCGCATCCCACAAGTTTTACTGTTCTGAGAACGTCTGGCAGCTTTTGGCTTTCAGCTCCCATGATGCATTGTCACTGCAGGTACAAGAAGACTGCACGGTTGACACCAAGCTGACGCATCGTAATTAATTTGTGCAAGCTCATTATGCAGAATGATTGATCGGTTTACCACCCACACACAACAGCAACAGCATCCACGTAATAAATCAAAGATGAAAGCGATTCGTTTGAAGGAAACAAGGCTCAGGAATGTAACATATGGAAAGTTCAGAGGTTCAATTGACTCACTTGTCATGAGCAGAGACTGGACATGAAAGTGGATGTAGACTCATGGTCTGTAAAGTGAAGCCAATGCTAAAGAGCCTTAAACCTGCATTCTGTCTAATGACCATCAGTGGGCGACTCCACTGGTTGGAAAAAGAAGTCGGATTGTATTGAAGTCTATGTGAAAATGTCCCTACTTCTCTCTTGATTTATTAGCTCAGTAAATGTTTTCCTAACAAGTTTATGGTCTCAGTCTCTAGTTTCAAGTCTTCTTCAATATAGCATGTTAATTTTTTGAATGACGGTCCCATATATTCCTCTGGTTTAAAAAGACAAACAAACAAAAAACAAGATGGCGACGGCCAAATTACAAACTGGACGCTTCAAAACAACAGTTCACAAACCAATGGGTGACGTCACGGTGGGTTGCAACGTGGTCAGGAGATCTGCTATGCCAAGGGTTTATGTTGTAAAGGAAAGAAAAAATAATTTACTCTCTTCATCTGTAGGTAAAACCTAAACCTAAGGGATCCTTGAGCCTGTGCCATGAGGGCTTTGTCGTAGCCGCAGCAGCCCAGGTTCAAGTCTAAACTGTGGCCCTTGGCGGCATGTGCATGCTAAGTATATTTTTCTGGTCATGCGATACACCTTTTCACATATGTTTGTGTGGAGATTTTTTTTTATTTAAAACACTGTTGTATTAGTTTTATTTTAGGTAGTTTCCTTGCTGATAGATGAAACACACTGGCGTTTCAGTTTTTGTAATTAGATGCACATAACACTGACCTGGTGCTCATTTGTCATTTTGACACTGTAACCTACTTTCACCTACTAAAGACCAATGAAAATTCCTTTTTTATAGTTGTGTAATGTTGAGACAACAAAATAATATCCTGTGAAGAGCAGAAAGAGGAAACTGGCCTGTCAGTGTCAAAGTCATAAGATTTAAGGGACCATCTTCTGCAAAACTCATGACTGGGATTCTGTGTATGCACAAAGACAGATTTATGCATACAGATTCTTTTCATCGGATTTACAAAGCTGTGTAAATGCCTGGTTCTGCTTTATAAATATCAGTCATTACAGAACTGGGCACACATGCACAAGCCTCATTTCCACTCCCACAGTGAGCCATAAATAGATGTAGACACACCATTAATCAGCATGTGTGTGTGTGTGTCAGTATTTCCACCATTCATTAGATTTGGAAGTGAGAGGAACAAGGAAGTGGAGTTTCACTAATTGAACCACATCAGCAAGGCTCTCCCACAACGCCAGGCCAGTTGTCATAATGCATGATCATTACCCGTGGATGTGGATATTCATAGCACCTGGATCATTAATTCTCCACATGCACCCATGAACCATAATCAGCAAAGATCTCTCACTCATCATTAATACACATATCATCATTATCTATCACACTCACCGCTGCATGAAGCCCTGATTGGACATTTGCCACGTTATATAACATCTATGCTGGACTGCACCAAAGTCAGTCCACTGCCTTATGCTTCAACTTTACTCTGAGTTTGGAAAATCTACCTTTGGCTCTAAATTATCACACATTCTCAAGATCGACACATTGACTCCCTCTGGATGATTCAAGGCGATGATTTCAAGCCACCTCACACAGATGCTCTCAACTGTGCCCTTTTGAATTTGAATATGCATCAGCACAGATACATGAGGTATCAGGCTGGTAACCAGTCATCGTGCTAACATTGACATTACAAGGTCAATCACAGTAAGAGATGAATATTAACAGGAGCATGAAATGATTCCGCAATGTGAATAAAGAGAATGTATATGAGTAATCATTATCACCGGTGGCAGTGGGGTCTGAAGGATTAAAATGACATTAGTCTAGTGCGATATCTAAATTGCAAGAGCTACAATGTTTTTCATGTTGGTAAAATTTGTCACAATATATTTTGTGTATTTTTAGCAGTGCTATGCTGCTACAGAGACTTTACCACCATTTACACTGAAATCACATTATCTGCCAAAATAATTGCAATGTGATCTTTTTTTTTCATTTTGTGCAGCCCTGGTGGCTGTCTGTAGAAAACCACCTGAATGCCTGGTATGAAGTATGTGAGGTGTGCAACTCATTCCTCTTTCAGAAATACTTAGTTTATGTTGAGGAAACTTATTTTTCTTCTCTTATAATTTATTCTTGTGGCCCCAGGTTTAAGTATCAAGCTCTCACATTCTGCTGAAATAATTGGACTGCCTCTGCCCTCTCAGGAAGACTCCTTCAGATCACACTGCCCGTGCGGAGCTAGGAACATCCTGAAGTCTCCCCTGTTATCATCTTCTCTCTCTGCTCTCACCAGAAGGAGAGCGCTTTACCACAGAGCCACAATGAACTGAATTCCAATAACACAAAAACTGGACAGTAACGTGCAACAGTGTCAATCAAATGTTCTTGATGTGCAATAGTGTTCATGTCAATAGTATGCAATAAATGCCTTCCGAGTGCAATATTTCTAATGTCAACAATGCCAGAGATGCATTGCTTTTATCTATTTATTTGTTATATAGATGTGTATAATTATTACCTTGTGTACACCATCTCAAGGGCTGCACAGCAAATCACGTCGTACCATTGTGCAATGTCAATAAAGGCATTCAATTCAGTGAAGGGCAGAGAGGGAGAAATCCACTAGAGACATCCATGATTATTAACTACATGTGTAAAAGAACCAAACACTGTGCATCTGTGCTGGTGACTTTATGAAATGTTATTTGATAAGTGAGGCAGAAGCAGTCATTCTGAGAAAAGTGAACACACATGGCTTCATTATTGCACTTGCAGTGCAAAACGTTTCCAGGAATGGACATCAGAGGCTTATTGTATATGACAGTGAGGGGAGTGTAACTTTCCTATAAGCACTCCCATCGGGCCGGCCGCAGTGTAAATGTATTTTAAAGCTATTGCTGCCCTCTTAGGAACACACAGGGTGCTGTGTACTCCTCAGATAATCCATTATTCTTTGTCAAGCCCATTTACCTCAGTTTGTCATCTGAGATAATATCTGTTGAGAGATGGGTTTTGAGGGGCAGGGGGGATGGAGTTGCATCAGTCGCCGTACCACCACCATCACCACCACCCTTCTCCATAATGACAGGTGCACAGTTGACCTTTCTCTGTACAATTTGGGATCAGATTGCGCCGTTCCAGTCTGCCATATCTTTACACTACATGTTTAACCCTGTTACACATTTCTATCGTGTTCATTGCGATCCAGGTTTTGCATTACACCAACTGCAGCAGATATACAATGGTATCCTTTACTAGGAGATTAGGAAGCGGTTTTAGCGATTTACCTCAAGCTCATTTCATTCATATAACACAAGGCAGCCTTTTCTGCCCAACGTAGCAAAGAATGACTGTGGTTGACCATGATTAGGTGAACTGATCTTTGTGCTGTGGACAAATTGTAAACTTACAGTAAGGACTCTGTATTTCTAATTCTAATTTGATGTTGCTCTTTCTTCAAAACGCCTACTTAAAAACACAGCATTTCCCAAAATTAGAAGTAAAAATCACAAAATAAACTCTGGCAATACGAGCTCACTAAAGATATCCTACAACCATGTATTAATAGCTTCCATTGCCCGTCTCTCTAGGACTTTATGGCTGTTTATTCTCAACTGTTTAGAAAAGTGGTGAGCGGCAACAGCCAAGCACTGCCATTTAATTAGGAGTCCATTTCATGGCCGTCTGACATGCTGATAAAACTCTCCAAACAAATAGCCAGAGTGTCTCCAGGAGCCTGGCTGTGTAATTGAGGGTTTTTTTTTTTTTAATGCAACCCCACTTGGCAAAGGCAGTGTAAAGTCAGTCTCTCTCTGAGACACACACACGTACGCACACACACACACACACACAAGAGTAGAGAATACCATGTGTGCGTTTATATATATATATATATATATATATATATATATATAAACACACACATGGTAGCTTCTACTGACAGGATCAAATGGAGGAAACAGA